>VWZN01011831.1:0-43986 GCA_013396955.1 Regulus satrapa
AAAAAAAATTAGAGAGAGAGAAACAAACCCCTAACAAAGATGCTCCTGTTGTTATAAACCTTTTAAATTGTTTAAGCAATTTGTTCCAAATGCTTAATGCAGTAAGTGAGGTTTTGTTTCTTGTCCTTTTCCCTGGTGGTGCTCTGATCATCCTTTCCATAAACTTATTTCGTGGTTCAAATGAAGTGAAATGACATGGGAAATAAGCTGGGATCTCTATATTGTTCATAACTGATTTTATACAAATATTTGATAGCTCTGAAACTCAGTCATTTGAGCAGATTGCAGAATATTTCTCAATACTCACACGGAAGGTGATTTTTTTTTTTTCCTTCACAACTGCCCCTCTTGAGAGCCTTCACTCCTAAAGTTTCAGCAAATTGACATAAAACTTTCGAACTTAACTTAGCAGAGTGGGTTTTTTAATCTATTTTTTCATCTAGACTGTCTTTGAAGACTTGAATTTCTCATTAAATTATTTAAGACTTTTGTCAAGATCCAGTTTTCTGAAGAAATGTTATTTGTTTACTCTGTTCCATTGAAGGTGTTTGCTGTTGTTTGGCGAGGGGAGAATTGCACTAACTAGGACTTCAAAAGAAATATTTTTTGCCAATGGTTTCCCAATAGAAATGATATGACAAGGGAGTCTGACTCATGAGAGAAATTAGATGCATTCTCTGAAGGATAGCTCCCATGTGACTCTCTGGCAGTTTCACCAAATAACTGTATTTCCATATACTCCTACAAAAATCGAATAAAGGTATTAATTTCACCAACGTGCTCCATTTTGGGGCAATTTTCATTATGACAATTTCCAGTAGGAAAAAAAAACCAAACAAACAATACTTTCTGTGGGCAAGGCAAGCAAGAAATTTTTCAGCAACTTTGGGGCAACACAGCCGACGTGCAAGAAATAATTGTGAAACTTTTTTGCGATGGGCAGGAATTATTGTTTACTCCCTGGTACTCCAGTTAGGTGGTCACCACCTTCCTGCTGTTTAAGTCAAAATGAGATATTATACCTCTAGGAGAAAGTGGCCCCTGTGGCCACATAAATTTTTCAACTAACAATGATCTATTAAGCAGGGTAATATTTTACAATTCCTATATTTTACAGTGCGTGTGTTGTAAGAGAACATGTGGATATACATTAAAAAATCTTGAAATTGCCTCTCTTGGTGGGGATTTACTTCAAATGAATGAAAGTAAAAAATTTAGGGACACAGTCAGCTTCTGTGGATGCTGCTCCAAAGTCTGGAGTGGCTAGTGGTTGTTGTGAAGCTACAAGAGACCTTTCCTTCTCTGAAAACCTTTCAGGCAAACTGTGCATGGAACCCTGAATATTGTATGAAGTGCCATCATTGTGACATCATTAGAGATGAGAACTGTCAACACTGGGAGGTGATGTGACCAGGAGTACACCGAAATTCAGTGGCAAAATAATGACCCTAGCCCAAAGACAAACAACACACCCCCAGTATCCACCAGAAAGCTGCTGAGGAGGCAGAGCCACACTTCATCTTGCTTCAGAGAAACAACATAAATTAGCTGAAATTATAGATTCTAGCTAGATTTAAGGAAAAATACTTTGTTATAAGGAAATTCAACCACTGGAATGGGTTGGGCAGAGAGCTGGTAAAATTTCTGTTCATGGAGAGCTTCAGGTCGCAACAGGACAAAGTACAAAGCACCCTGGTTTGAATTCATAGTTGACTTGTTCTGCTCCAGAGGTTTCCACCAAATTGAATGAGTCTCTATTTGGTGCAGCATGTTAACCTCACTGCTCTCCTGGTCCTTCCCTCAGGTTCCTAGACAGTGATCAATACAAGTCAAGAGCTGGGGTGACATCTCTGTGCAGAAAGAAGAAATATTTGCTTATTTCTGCTGCAGCTGAAACCACATCATAACACAGTTCCCTTTTCATTGATAATTGAGAAGCTGCACCAGGTACACAAAACTAGTGAGTTGGTGAATGTTGTCAAATGTATTTGTGCTATTGGTAATTATGGTTGTGATCGATGAGGTGAATGAATTCTGCTCATACAACTGGGACAGCTTCTACCGAGCACATCACAGGCACGTCATCACCTTCTGCAATGTATAGAGTGTTAGAGCAGCAAAGGTAAGCTGTACACCACTGCTCAGAAAGAGGGCTTGACTTGCATGAAACCAGGAAACCAGAAAAGAAGGAAAATAATGCTCATTCTATTGAAACAAACCAGAGAGAAGAGGAGCTAGAGAAGTTGCTCACACTGTGCACCTCTGCACCACAGCACAGAAGAGCTGACACCACCCACAGAGGCAAAATACAGCCTCAGAGCCTTGCTCCTGGTGGTCCGTAGCCCTCACAGGCAGGGAAGCCTCCTGAGACTGGTAAGATCACAGCACACAAAATGGCTTTAAACTGAAGCAGGGTCAACTTGGATTAGAAAGAATTAAGTTTATTATTATGAGGCTGGTGAAACACTGGAACAGGTAAGACGCTGTAGTTTTGTCTTTGGAAACATTCATGGTGAAGCTGGACAGGGCGCTGAGCAATCTGGTCTCAGTAAAGACATCCCTGCTTACTGCCAGGGTGTTTAGATAGGCAGTCCTTCAAGGTCCCTTCCAACCCAGACTGTTCTATAATTCTCTAATGAATTTGCCAGAAACTCTTCCCTTGATAAAAATCCTCTCTCTCAAGAGGATTTATCCCTTGCAGAAGGGAAAGAGCACTGGGAAGGCATCACCATCTTAAATTATCTTCACTTTCAGTGATACATCCTTCTGTAGTCAGCTCCTTCAGCACAGTCTGCTGTAATCACCCTCCTCATGCACAGCTCAGAGCCTGGCTTCTGCTCCCTGATCCATGCTACCTCCCAGGACAGCGCGTACTGTGAATCCTGAAATTAAACAGATCACTCAGAACTGGCTTTCTGTGGAGTATCCCTGCTTAAATTGGCTTTCCCTCAGTGCTCAGCCCAGTGTGCTGCTAGCTTTTGCAGGAAATGAGCCGAAACCAATTTCTGGTATGTTGAAATGAAATCCAGCTTTTGAACACTTGCAGGAAGAAATTAAGGATGGCTGAGCTGCTCAGGAGCACTCTGGCACACTTGAATCCAGCCCCTGCAGTCCAGAGTCGGAGGCACCCACACCTCCCTGGAGGACATCAGAGATGGGGCAAACTAGAATCTGCGTAACTTCAGCTTAGGCAATAACCATAATGGCACAGACCGGGGACTCTGACCCACATTCAGGGGGATTATCAATCACACCCCAACCCTTGGCACGTGGAGCTGCTAAGATCTCAATCTCCACAGATGGCAAGGAGCACATCGTGTTACAGCTGCTGTTTTGGTGCCACACATTAGACGGTGTGAGGATGGGTAATGCCATGTGCGGGAAGGCAGGAACAAATCAGGAGCACGTTGCACAGCCAGCTGTGGGAGATGAGTTTATGACTCAAAACCCTGGATAGCTTAGGCTATAAAATACCCAGGATTCAGGGTTTTTTTTTTTTTTTTAAACGGAAGGTCCATATCTAATATAAAATGGAGAAAAGCCTTTTTTATCTTTGCAAAAGATGGCTGCACAGCAAAGGGGCTCCTGCAAGAATGAGTTAGATGCTGAAAAACAGAGAGATGACCAGCTTTTTCATCTGCCCACATCTTTCCCTTTCTTCTCCAGCCTTGGGCCTTTCCTGCTTAGCTCTGCAGGAAGAAGAGCTCACTTTTGAGCATTGTTATTGCCCCAGTTTCTTCTATGGAGGAGATCAAAATGCACATCCATGGCTTAGCTTTTGAAGTTTTCTTTATGGCAAGCTCAAGAAAAGTCACTCTGTCCCCTGCTTATCAGGTAGGATGCATCACAGGGGCAGCTTTGAAAGTGAGTGGGGCAAAAAGCTGAAGCAGTCCCCAGCTGGAAATACTGCACAGGGACAGAAACCACGGGGCTGGAGAGGGTTCCATAGGGATGAGACATCAGCAAGAGGAGCAAGGGAAGGTACAAGAGTGTGGAATAGTCACTCAGCTGCGGGAGGAAAGCCAGAGGGAGTTCAGGGCTACATGGAAAGCTGCAAGAACAGAACAATCCATGCCTTCCTTTAGCTGTGGAAGGTCCCCACCCACACAAACATCCCTGACCTTTCCATGGAAGGCTGGATGATCCAATCTGTGGTGAGAATGTAATTCATTAGAAGCAGGAAGGGAAAAGTATGCATCATCAATTTGATGGAAAAAACATGGTTTTGAGGGTGCTGACATGAATCACAAATTCCATGAAATTTGTTCAGTCAAACTGGGTAGGTCTGAGTGATTCAGATGTTTCATTTCACCTTTTCTTTATGCAAGTGCATTCATTCTTCTCTTTGAAAGGAGACTTTTATTTCATATTTTAAAGGAATAATAGAAAGAGCTAAATAACCTGAAAGTTATATGAACTATTTTATCAAGAGAAATCCAAGGGGTCCAAGGTATAACAAGCATTTGAATAGCAGCATAAAGCACTTATTTTACCTCAGCAGTGACCCCAACACACCAGGTTCCCCAGAGCAACATGGGCCAGAGCCCTGAAGGACTCTGTCCTGCAGAAAATGTTCTGGTTTGTGCCGATAAAATGAGAGCATTAGTGCATGAGTCTTGCAGAGATGGAGCAAAAATCCCTCAAAAGGATGAATGTTGCATGACAGCCAGAGGCAGAACAAAATCTCATTCCCTATTCATCACTATGGGTCTATTTTATATGAGCTAATGCTGGTTCAGGTAATAATCAAAGGAGATGGGAGGAACAGAAAAGCCTCCTTTTCTTCCCCTCCCCAAAGTAAATAAGTTTATGAATTATGGCATTCCTGTTTGTAACAAAAGTGGCATCTTAGGCTTGTGATCGTCACCACACAGTTTTAATTTTGAAATCTAATTTAGCAGGAAACTTTTATCATTGCTAATCATTTATTTGCAATTAATGCATCAAATATGTTTTTCATTTCAGTGTCTCACTTCAGAACAAAAAGCAATTGCAAACCATCTGCCTTCCTCTTGGAAAAAACTCCCCTAGGCCTGAAAGGAGCAATGCTTTCAAACCCATCTCACCTGACACCCTGACACATTCTGCAATTCTGCATTGGGCAGAATTAAGAACACCATCATCCAAGGACCAAATGTTTTCATCAAGATGATAATTAAATAATGTGAAATCAATACCACACTGTCAAACTTCTGCTTCCAAGAAGATTTCTGCCAGGTCCAACCTACAGTTGCCCAGGGGTTCACTCCTCAAACACACCTGCACTTAACACCTGCATATGGCATTGCTCAACTTCCTTCCTGAACATGAGAGGAACATCTATGTTTCCCTCAAGGCTCTGATTCATGATCCCATTCTCCTGCTGCAGCTGCTCAGGAGTGACATGCAGACAAAAAGGAGCAGAGAGGGAAAAGCAAGAAGTAGAAATGTTGTGAATTCCTGTTGGGTTGTGTTTTCCAGCAGTCCTGATTGAAAAGTAATTTCTCTCCATAAATTGAAAGCACAATTGTGCTGAGAAGGATGTGTTCAGAAAGAAAAGCCAATGTCAGAGAGCTTGAACCACACTCCCATTTTTCAATAACTTCTTCATCTGATAATCTCCACAATCAATCAGAAAAAAAACCATTTCAGCTCCAGCTTTTCTCTGCACAAACATCTCCAAGATTTCTGCCAACTGTCAGCATGTCTGCTCGTCAAGAAGAAGCAGAAAAACTTCTAAGCAAAGAGATCAAGTGATCCAATTCCCTGAATGTTTAGCCCCTCTGATTAAACACTAAAGGTTGAGGCTCTGAGGGTTTATTTATCCTAGGGTTGAGTAGCCAATTAAACATCTGATACTTCTGCAGCCTGTCAGTGAGGTACTACTCCCAGATGGCCTCAGTTACCAGCACTTGTAGCCAACAGAAGGAATGAAAAACACACTCCTTGAAAAGCAAGGCAGAAAATGATAGATAAGGAGGAAGCCAGGAGGATGCAGGCAGGAAACAGCCGCAACCTGCCCTCTCTACCTACCTGCACAGGGCTGCAAGAAAATGGAGATGGAGTGACACTGGATCTGCAGGAAGGGGATTGGTGGCCCCATGAGCAGCAGTGGGTGTGGCAGGAGATGACACCTATTGGATTGCCCCGGTTTTCACTCCTGTTTTCATCCCCAGTGTAGCCAGGCCCTTTACTGGACTGCAGCCTGAAACCCTGAGCCCCCAGCTGCCAGCCCCTGGCTGAGACCCAGCTGTGCAGCAGAAAAGGATCTGAATCCTTGGCCAAGGCCTAGGACCACCTGAAAGGCATCCACCCTGGTGTTACCCTCACAAGGCTCTTCCCTGGAAGATTTACACGGATCCATTTTGCACACATCTTCTATGGGTGCCAGGAGGATGGAGCCAGGCTCTGCCTGGTGATGCTGAGCAACAGGACAAGAGGCAAAAGGCATCCTGAACATGAAGAAGAACAGTTTGCCCACAGAGGTTATGGAGTCTCCCTTACTCAAATATTTTTAAAAAATACTCAAGAACTATCTGGAGGCAACCCTGTGTTAGAGAATGAACCTGCTCGAGCAAGGAGGATGGACCAGATGTCCCACTGGGGTCCCTTCTAACCTGTACTATTCTGTGATTCTATTTGTCTGCCCCTCTAAGACACATCTGGGTGTTGCTTTGTTGTCCCCTCCAACAGCAGCTCCTGACTAGAGGAACCTTCAAAAAACAGTACTAGGATCCAAACAAGATCAAGAGGAATGTGACTCACTGGCTCTTATTGCTTCCTTACTACTCAAACTTCCTTAGAACAAGTTTGCAAAAGCACTGAAGAGATAATTAATTGCATATTCTCATGTGCACAGCAGATGCTAGTAATTGGTTCAGTGTAAAACTTCTAAATTAAACAAAACCATAACAAAACCAAAAAAAAATCTGCATCTGTTTATAGAAAATAAGGGTCCTACTCTGCCTGAAATTATTATTTTCCTGTAAGGGGAATGAATAAAGTCTATCCTAAATCATTTTTTAACTCACTAGGAAAGCATCTTTGCAATTTATAGTCAGATATTCATTGGAAATTGCTGAGGCATCAATAGCACTACCTAACAAAAACAATCCTAACATTTCATGAAAGTGTGTAGGTGGAAAGATGCAGATTCTGTACAGCAGAATTAATTTATCCAAGTAGTAAAATGACCCATGTTTCATAAGGGTCAGATTGAGAGAGTTAGGAAATATTCCTCTGCAAACCCTGAAAATTATATTATGATGAGGCAGTTTATTCTGCGGTTGTCAGAACAAATTAAAAGTTACAAATTGACAAAATTGCCCTGACAAATGAGCTCAGCTCCTGTGTAACCACAGCAGTGAGTATTTATCTACAAGCAGGTCTCAAACAAGTCTAGGATTATTATTTTGGATAAGAGAGGAACACCACATTACCACAGAATCACTGAATGGGTTTTTGGGTTGGAGGGGACTTTGAAGACCATGTAGTCCAACCCTCATGCAATAAGTAGGGACATTTCCCACTAGATCAGGTTGCTCAGAGCCGCATCCAGTCTGACTTTGAATTATTATCACCATTTTACAAGCTAAGGAAACTGAGGCACAGAAAAATGAAGGAATTTGCCCAAAATCACCCAAGGCCAGTAGCAGAGCCAGAAAACAAGTCTCTTAGACTCTTGGACTCTGTGGGACACTCTGTCCCCTCTGGGAAGCAGTTTGGCTCCCTGTTGCCTCCACCAAGGTCCTCTGCCAAGCTGAGAACACCTATAGGCCAACCTTGCCAAGGTGTAAACCTCAGCACCAACAAAGAACCACCCAAAACCTACAGTGGGCTGCCTGTAACAGATGGGGATTCATGGACCTGCATGCTTGCCTTCTGGGTGAATGTGGAGAACTTGGACATGGGTGTCCAGGACTTCTTCCTGAAGGTCACAAATTCTGAACACCCACTAGGACTCAGGGGAGCAGTGGCAATCACACAACAACCTGAAGCCTGCAACAAGGGAACCACAGCATCCACTGTCTCATCCTTGGAAGAGTCACAGATCGATGCAACCTCCCTGTACTACTGGGAATCTGCTCTTAGGTCCTCTTGTGCCATCCATTCTCCAGCTGAGCCTCTCAGGGGAATGCCCCAGCCCAATCACCCCTCCTCTGTGCAAGGCCTAGGGCACTTCAGAAACATGGAGAAGACACAGTTCTTCTCCAGAACAAAAGGGGTAAGTCACAATTTGTCCTGGCCTGTGAAAACCTCTGCATGCCATCCATTTTCTCCTGACCCATCCACCACCCTGCCATCTCAGTTACTATGCAGCAGCCAGATTATTGTGGAGCACGTTTTCCTCCAGAATCAGCAATTAATCTTTTCTTGGCAGCCTCTCAGCTCCTGCAAAAACACTTTGTTCAGGCCTGCAGGGCTGGGAGTTTGAAGAAATGTTACTTTAGCTCTAGCACAGCCCAGTAAATGTGATTTGTGCCATTGCTGGTAAAAGGCCATGAGTTTTCTACTGCCCTTTCTACTGCCCCGACAGCACAAGTGCTCAGCACATGCTAATACAGTAGGAAATGCACTAATAATAACACCATTTTATCACACTGGGGTAATTTGTTTTATGAAAGGCTATAAATAAACAGTTCAGGCAGCAGTTTGTGCATCCTTGCAGGAGTGGTACCAGTCAGAGACAAAAAGTGGCACTGCCACTTGCTCTAAATACCACCAAATTTGTATAAACATCCCCAGAACCTCCTTTTCCATCTCTCACAGCTTGAAATGTCCCTTCAAACAAGGTGTTATTTTGATACACAGATGGCTTCTGCCTTGGGAGCTACCAGTACTTCTGCTGAGCTCTGCCTTGCAAGGGAAAAAGGAGCTTAGGAGAACCAAGTAACCAGACACCATGCTTAGACATCTTTGATTTTCAAAACTATTAGGTTTTGGTCCAGTCTGAAGGTCTTATCCACCTTTTATGATACTCCATAATAATAAAAATTGAGCATACCAGCAAAACTGATCTATAAAAATAACCCTAAACTCATTAAAAGTAAGACATAATGATAAAAGTCAAGTTACTTTTGAGATGAACTAAAATTAGTGGAGTAAGTGTTCTCTCAGATCTCAAAAACCTCAGAAAATGGTAGCTGGTAAACAAATACAGATAAAAAGGACAAAAACCTTACACCTGAGTATGAAAAAACAACCTTTCCTCTGCTCTGGCTATGGTCTCAGAGCACAGAGGATTGAACTGTTCTGTATTAAGCACAGGAACCAAAAGGCTTTCTTCAATCTCACTATTATTTTCTCCTTAAATTGAAGAGTAGTAAATAATAATCATGCATTTTTCTGTGTTGTCACTGAAGATTTCTTTCCAAACCCAGTGACTGAGAACTGAAATGCAGGTGGTGACAAGACAAGCATCTCTACAAACTTTCTGCTGTTCAGTACCTGCTCAGCAGCTCTTTCTCTGTTTTGCCTCCAGAGAAATAAGAGATTTAGCTTTCCATCGTCCCAAGCAAGCACTGAAGAGAGGAGACCTTGTGCAGAGCTCTCTGGGGACTCCAAAAAGGAAAAATGTTTTCTGAACAGCCCATAGGAGGGTTTGGAGGGGACATCCTGGCTTCCCCAGACACTGCCCTCATAACACCTCAGCTGGCATTGGGTTCCCATCCTTTATCCTTTAACATTTTGTCTTCAGTCACATGCACCTCATTAAACTCTGTTAGCAGAAAACAAGAAATTTAGCCATGCCTGACCTGGGCACAGGCAGGACCATCCCCCAGCCAAGAACTCCCAATTAATATTTGCACCTTCCCAACTTTTACCATTTGATGTAAGAAAATTTGCAGTTTTCCCAGTCTTGCATCAAAGTGGGGCCTTTCACCTTCAAAAGGAATGAGCTCTTAATTGATGGCACAACATCCCAGGAGTGAGCAAGCAAGCAGCACGCAAAAAAAAAAAAAAAAAAAAAAAAAAAAAAACCAAAGAAACCAGATTTTCATTTCTTCTGCACAAGGATCCCAATTATGCCATATATCACATATTTGCATTGCCACAACACAGCCTTTTATATTGCTTGAGTTGCCAGCTATTTAATTTCAGTCCACCTTTAAAAAAAGACTTGCAGAAAATTAGATGCTTGCTTTATGCTGATGCAGTTAAGGGAGTTAATTTCAATTCCAAAGCAAACAAGATTTATGCAAGTCAATAGACTGAGGGGTCCAGGAGCTAACTAGAATAAGGCTCTTGTTTTGTTTTAACAATCCATGGAACAGTGACAGGAATTTACATAAACTGAATTCTCCGGATCTCATCTAATTTTGGACAGCAATTTCCTAGGGTTTGGAGGACATTTACCACTAATTTCAGAAGTGAGCATACAACTTTGCTGGCTTTGCACATGGCCCTGAAACATATTTGGGGCAGCATAAAGACAGTTTCCCCCTTGGTGCTCGTTTGCCAGGATTAAATGCCACTGGGATCAAAAAAGGGGCAGTTTCAGTATCTCCAGAGTCACTGGTTTACTTGCCCACTGCAGCGTGTGCTTGTGTTCAGGAGCTCCAATACTTACAAGCAGGGAATGTGTCAGCAGCTGGTTTTGGGAAGGCCCAAAAAGTCCTACAAAAGCACAATAGGTTGCATTTCAAGTAGACCAGAGATATAAAGAGTCACTAAATTAATCTGTCTTTAATCTATTATAGCACCCAATTTGATTATTTAACCAAAAAAAGTTAATATTTTTCTATCTGAATATAAGGAAATATCTTCAGTATAAGATTTTCAGCAGAGCTCAGGGAAGTTCATAACCCTTCCCTGCACACATTTATCTTGGTATGTGTATAAAATTTGTAGCAGCCACAAAGACAATTTTTCAATCTCTAGGTTAGCCTTCCTTCTCCAGGCACCTGCAAGGTACAAAGGGAATGGAGGATTAGTGGTCAAAGATGGTCATATTTCAATATCCCAATTCCCACACGGGCTTACACAGCCTCAGGATTTCTGTTTGCAGAGACACGACTGACAGAAGCTCTCCAACTGTTTCCATTACATCTGAGCTGTTGAGAAAAACACATTTTCTATTACAGAGTGAATAGAAATCCCATAGCAACAAAACCAATCTTTATCATGATCTCAGAACACATTGTAAACACTTCCTCCACCTAGGGGCAGATACCTTTGGGTTTGCTCATCGCACTTAACACAAACAATTCTCTTCAGAAACAGGACAACAAGATGGGGTAAAATTAGAGGAACTTCCTTCAGTTTGCATAACACCTGGACATGACTGGGAGGTGTCTGTTGGCAGTGGAAATACACTGGCGAAGAGCTAAAAAAATGGGTTCTGGTCCTGCGAGAGAGTATCTGTTGGGGACATCCAAGATTTGGAGGGAATGATTGATGTAGTCCCTCCCTTCAGTCCCCCTGGCTGACCAGGGGAGATTTATCAGTCCCCTCTAGTGTCCTTCTGCCTAGGTGATCAAAAGAGGTTCCAGGCAGGCTGGATCAGATCTTCCTCTGATGCCTTATGAGGCTACCTAGAACAGAGGCTAGACAGAATTAAAGGAATAAAGTAGGTATTTATTTTAAAAGCCTTCAAAGGATACACCTTGCAGTACAAGAGCCCAGCCATGGCTCTACCCAGGATGGACAGCGTGTCAAGAGTTTTCACACTTTTACAAGTTTTGGTCCATTTACATATTGAGGTTAATTGTCCAATTACAGCTTCAGGTTATGAAGTCACATCCTCCCAGATTGCTCTCCTCAATTTGCTGTTTTTATATTTGTTGGGCCTGAAGCTGCAATAGTGTCCTTGGTTCTGGGGCTGGAAAAAGATTATTTTGCCTAACTAAACTGTCAAGAACACTTTATATGAAGTTCAGAGTTATATACTAATGCAGTAGAGATTCTGGAAAATATGAAAGCTGAAACTTAAGGCATCACCTCCAGCAGACACTCGGACGTAGCTGGATGATTACCTGCTGGGGTAAGGAACAGGGCTGTGGCAGGTGCTTGGTGCTGCTTTCTTTTTGCTGAGAGAGTAAGAAACCAGCTTGTCTTCCATTCCTGGGCATCTCCTGTAAGATGCTGACCCCCTGTGGAAAGATTTTATGTTACATGTATGAGGAAGGCTTGACTTAGTCCCAGGTATCGGGGGACCCAGGGACCACTCTTCCATGCTGGAAATTTATCCAGTGCTGTCGCTTGCCCTGCTTCTCCCTGCTAATCATATCAGTTGCAGCAGCAGTGCCTTTTTCTCTCTTCCAGTCCTGGGAGGCACAAGTGTGATGGTCAGACATCCACATTTCAGGAAGAATTGGGAAACTGTATCTTCCACAAGATAATACAAATGCCTCATTAAAACGCAGATACTAATGATTAAGCCCAGGGAAGAGCAGCCCAGAGAGACACCTGGTCACGTCTTCAGCTTAAGTGCTGTTTTCAGATGTCATCACACAGCATTTTCCCCAATGGGAGGGTTTCCCTCAATATTCCCTATAAAAATAAAAATTTTTAAAGTAAAACTAAATATATAAACCTTGCTTGCCCGTGTCAGTATTTCAGACCAAGTCCAGTGGAATGTGACCAAAACATGTCAGTCTGGGGCAATGTTTAATTTCACACTCCCTGCTTTCCCGATCGAACTGGCTCTGTTGATTGATGGAAGATGCTTAGTGGAGCACCTGAAAACCTATCAGGCATTTTTCCTCCCACCTCTCCCCCCATTATAAACTGAGAAGCTCTGCAGTTAGCACTGAGCTGACACTCTTTGTGACCAGCTGAAAAATTTGGTTTATAGAAGGTCTCTTCCATGGTGAATCTGACCCTTCCAGATCCCTTGTCCTCTAATATCTGAATTCCTAGCTTTCCTAGCACAAGTATTTACAAGAAGCATTTCCTACATTTGGAAAGTAGTTTACAAGAGCACAGAGCAAATTAGTTTCTTGTCAGTTCTCCGATTTCCTATCAAACTGAGATCCCAGACAGTTTTGTTCATGCAAGCAGCTGGGCAAAAAGCATGTCACAGCTGTAGAAACATCATGTTTCATTATTCTCTCAACATATCTCACATGCCTCTTCTGAGAGAAGAAATCATTTCCACTGAACCATCTGGGGTGTGCAGCAGACACTGAAAATGTCAGATTAAATATGAAAAACATTTCCATCTATGTTATCTAGCTAACACAGAAAGCAGTGAAAAGACCTGCTGTTCAGCAAGGAAAAGCAGGTAATTAAAAAATCTGCAGTCATCTTAACCAGTCCCATGGGTTTTATCAAAGGGAAGGTCAGGGTAATTAGCCAACCTGCCCAGCCCAACCATGCTCAGAGGCCCAAAACTAATTTCATTTTATAGGTTATAGCGTGTCTTCAGAAAAGCCTGTTCCTGAAAAGTTCCCACATATCCCTTCTGGAGCCAGCTCTGCAACCCCCAAGCTCACCAAACTCTGATTCTGCACAGGTGGAGCTTGGTACATCCAATGTCACCCAGGTGAGCTGCAACATGATATCTGAAGAGCATCTGTCCCACTGGCTCTGGATGTGCTCAAAACTGCATAGCTGCATTTGTGAAGCAAAGTCACCCTTAAAGCCCAGCCAGTCTTTTCTCCAGCCTCCTCCTGCTTTTAGACACTTCTTGGCACTGGAGATGGTACTTTTCCTCTAGGCATGCCAGGGCTTCCCTCCCTGGCCTCACAAGAAGGGGAAAAAAACCCCACTACTCACCTGTACAGATGAAGAGATCACCTAGGACAAGGGAGAGGGGCATGCTTAGTGTATCACTATTTCAGTGAAATGACTCTTCTCTTGCTAGATTTTATACTCAAAATATAAAACCCATTCCTTGACCTGGCCTGAGTCCCAGTTTCTTCTGCAGCTGGATGCTGAAAAGTGGTGGAGTTGGCAGGGCACAAGATACGAAATCTCTCAGCTCATGGGGAAGAGAGGACAATGCCTCCCAGCAAGGCACTGCCCTCTTTGTGCCCAATTTCAAACTAAAACTGGCACAACACAGTACAGTGAGGGCACCGTGAGCCACTGGGGGATCTTCTCCATCTGGAAACAGGCAAAGGTTTTCCCCCTCAACACCCACGTCTGCCTCCAAAAAGCTTAAAAATCATGTCCAGCCCACACCCCAATACTCACTAAAGAGAAGCTAAGCTTCTCTTTTTTTTCCCTGTTGCAAAATCCTACCAGCAGGAGCCCTCCAGCTCATGGATGTCGGGCAACGCGCTGTGAGGGAGCGGTGACACAGAAGAGAGGCTTTAGCATCTGTCACCTCAAGCCCTGGGTCCTGCCCCAGGATCTGCTGTCCCAGTGAGCCATGACCCATGTCTGAGGGTCAGCAGGGAGACACTCAGAAGGGATTTGCACTGTGGAGCCTGCAGGTTTGCTGCTTTTCTCACTCAAGAAGAATCCTCCTTACCCTTTCTTGCCCAGCTGGGAGAATGCTGCCCAGAGAGGAGAAATAGGCACCCGCCCTCCCAACTTCTCACCTGCAGGCCACCACCAAAGTGGAGTGACAAGAGTCATAGAAAGGTTCAGCATTGCCAGCAGTGATCCACCTGAGGACACTTTCCTGCTCAGCCTGGCAGAAATTATCTCCAGGTGACCACTGCATCCCATGAGGAAAGGGACATGAAATCTTCCCTCTCTGACATCAAAAGTACAAAGAGTCAAAACTGGATGTGTGTTTGATCAGTTAATTTGACTTTCTAAGGGATCCACACTAGGGATTCAAAAACACTGCATGTTAACAGTGAATACAATCAACCAAGCATCATCAAGCATCATCTCAGACACTCACTGAGAGGTCTCCATGCCTTAGGCTTAGGAATACATCCTTAGTGCATTCATATCAGCAACAACACTAGGTGGCCCAGACTGAGGGCTGCAGGGTGAGCCAAATCCTCACATGGTCATTTCCTTCCATAAGTGCAGGAAATTGCCATTTCAGCTGTGTGCACAGGGAAGTGTCTATGCCTGGCAGAAGAGCTGATACAGCTTCAAGGATCTCAGAAAGACCCTGCAGGGGCATGCGCAGGGAGCAATGACCCAGGAGCTGGGAGCCACAAATTCGTATGAGCACAGGCCTGCAAGCACAGGTACTGCTAAGGAAAGCTACACTTCTCACATGGTTGATCCTAAATCTATCCCTGAGAACCAGAGCCAGGAAAAAAGCTTTAGGTTCATGAGCTGGAGCAGCAGCAAAGCTCTGACCCTACTGAGTTTCAGGAAGAATGTCCCCAGAATTGATGCAGCAGATGCAAGCAAAGTAAAGCAAGAGACTACATGAAACAAACACGTCCCTGGTCACCTGTTCATAGCTGACAAAAACATTCGAAAAAGTGAGGCAGAGAATGCAGCTAAAAATGAGGGCTTAGTGTTCAGCTAGCCCAGTCACTACCTGGGATGCAAAATGCTCTTGGCAGGGAACTTCCACTAATGCTCTTAGCCTGTTGCAAATGCAAAGTAACACAGCCCACAGCGGAAGTTGTTTAAATTAGGTCAGGTTTTTTTGGCACTTCTCCAGGTGGATAATCACCCAGGCTGACACTCAGCAGCTTGTGAGCGTGGGGTAATCTGTGCCATTCATTCATGCCCTTAATCACTGGCATTTCAAAAGGAAAGTGCAACCCTTTGGACTGGGGAGCGCCTAACACTCAAACTTTCTTCTCCTCTGGCATAGCCACTTTTTCTACAAGCTGTTTTGAGCTGCTGGTCAATAAAAATACAACTTAAGTGCTGGAAATGCCTCATTATGTCTATCTACACCTTCATTTCTTGTCTAGATTTTTTCTGAAGGCGATCTGTGCAACTACCCATTCTCAAGCCAAGAGGATGGAAGATTAACAGAAGCAAACTCACCTAAAGCATGAGGGAATCCCTTCACCACTGCCTTGTGCTTGTGCAGATGGAAGCCAGAGAATAAGCATCTATGAACTGAGGAGTTAGAGGACAACTGAGGGCACCTAAGTAGCCTGACCCAGTATTTCCAGGGTCAGCAGATGGAAACATGCAGAGTCACGGACCTGGCCGGCAAGAAAAGACATGCAGAGCCCTGAGAATGGGGTGACAAGGAAGGAAAATGGGGATTGAGTCCTACTGGACAACGCAGCTGCAGATGTTTGGTGTCAGACAACCAGCTCATCCTCCCAACAACATGAATCAAAGTGTTGCCTAATGTTCACAGCAAGTTTGCCAAACCCTGGCAATGACAAGAAGTAACATTTCCCTTGGGAGGAAGAACAACCCACAGAAGATGCACTTCCACGGAACTGGACCCACTGTATCCATGGGTGAGATTTATATGAAAAGGAAAATGTTTACTTCAAGATACAGAAAAGCAAAAACACAAGACAGCATTTTCTAGGGGCCATAATAAAAAAAAAAAAACAAAACAAAAAAAAAACAAAACAAAAAAAAAAAAAAAAAAACCAAAAAAACCTAAGAAGCACCTCAGCACCTTCACCCACTCCCAAGACTCTCTTGACCTGGCACTTTCCCCTACTACCTGAAAATGTAATTCTTTCAAGGGGAACCTCTTTCTTCCTTACAGCCTTTGAACAGAACAGTACAGCAGCCAGGACCCAAAACCATTACAGTTTCAGGACCAGCTTCAGCTAATCTTCCCAAGACCAAGAGCTTTCCAAAGCAGAGTTCCTTCAGTGAAAACAGCTAAGGCTTCCATCTCAAAACCAAAGGCCAGGCTAAGGGACAAGCAGGCATGGTTTGTCTCCTCTGTGATCAGAACCCAGTATTCCTCCTCATCCCATTAGTTGGGCAGGATAGCCCAACTATAGTAAGTGTCAACTAAAAGCAAACCCTCCCTCCAAGACAGCAGAAGATCAAAGAACAGCACACGTCATGGCAATAAGGTTTTTATGTTTACAGTAGTCACTTAACATGGATACCAAGGAGTTTTAGTAGGAATTCTGATGCTGGAGTGAATTCACTGGGAAAGCTGTAGAAGACCAAAACAGCTGCTCTAAAATAATAATTCCAAGGAAGAAAAAGTTGAGATCATACTGTGCTTTAAGAGTGGAGTTACATGGTTTAATTTGCATAGCACAAGCATATGTCAGTAGCAAAGTTACAGGCATTGATAAAGCCCATCTCAATTTGTGTTATTGCCTTTTTAAAAAATTCTCAACAGCTGGTTGCTGGTTCTCTGCGTAGGCTTACTGGCACTTGCTCTCCAGCAGCTCCACTTGGTTTCGCCAAGGAACATTCAACACCACAAAGTTGCAAATGGTGTGCTAAGGAAAGAAAGAAAAAAGGAGTTAGGAGAGAATAAGAGCATGAAACAATGTAATTTACCACCGCTTTACACTCCTGCTGCTCTCTAGATATGTCCTCTCCAGAGGAGTATCCTGGAGCAGCACTCCTGTGCTCAGATTGAGTCACATCTCTTAAATAAACCCTAAGAAATAAAGCTGAGCAGTCAGTACTGCTGAGGATCAGGTTATATCCTTTATCCACTCAGAGGAAAGCTTTCAGCATGGATAATACTCAAACATAAGCCCACAGGCACAGCTAAGCCACATGTACCTGTGTCAAATCATTGTAGCTACCATAATGGTGCACACCAGTTTTGTGTTTCTTTTATGTGCAGCTACACCTCTCACACATGCAGGAACAAAGGGCACAAACATCCTCTTGCTGCCATCAATAGAAGGAATGAAGCATTATGGAAAAACTCAAGCCAGATGAAGGCAGATATGTTTTGTGCTCCCACCCAAAAAGCTCGATTACTCATTACAAAATGCCTGTGTAACTGCTTGGTGGGCACAGAAGGATGGGGTGATCTGCTTCTTTTGGGCAGTGCTTAGCCCAAAGCTCTATTCACAGCAATACAAACCCCAAGGAAAGCAAGCCAATCATGTTTACATCACCATAGGAAAGATGAGATGAGAATTCTACGGAGACAGAGAAACCCTGGACTGAGAGCCAGGAGACCTGTAGGCTTGGCAGAGTTTCTTCCACCTACCCTTCTGCTCCAGACCATGACTACTTCTTAAAAGGACTAAGACACATGCACTACTCCAGCCTGAGTCCCACTTAAAAAACAGCCAAAAGGCCCTGCCTTCTCTGACACCAACTGGCAAGACAAGTTCTGCAAGGGCAAAAATTGCTTTGCCTTATTAACTATAAAGGTATAAGGTCTCTGATGTCAGCTGAGGCAGACAAGAGACACTGACCACAGCCATCTGTACAAAGCCAGTGGGATGCAGCTGAAAATGGGGAGGAGTGAGGGTCAGCAGGCTGTGCTCTGGAGCCTACCTTGGCCATCTGGGGCTCCTCATGGAAAGCACAGTGCTGGATATCTGTTGCTGGCTTTGTGCAGGTTGTCCGGGCAACCTCCACTTCCATTATGTACTTGACTCCAGCCACGATCTGCAACAAGACAAGTCAGCAGAGGGAACTTTATTCACAGTACAGGGAGAAGGGCTTTCTGCCGAGAGAAGCCTGGCAGAAAGGCAGGCAGTGCTCCGGTTACATGGTGGAAATCAGACTATGAAAGCACAGAGGGAATTGTATGTGGTAACCTCCACGAAAGACGCATTTGGCACCTCCTTAGAAACAGAATCCAAGTAAACATGTCCCACAAAGCAGCTTCCTTAGCAATAAACAGAGACACACGTTAACCAAGGAGCAGCGCAGGGAAGACACTGGCTCCTTCCATACCGTGCAACACTCAAGGTCACTCAGACTGAGAGAAGGTAAGACATTAAAAGAAAGTTTTAATTCACTTTCTCTGGGGAAAGAACTGACAGCTTGCAGAGGCCCCCAGGCTCGCGGTCTGCCCTTTCTCCAAAGGAATCCGACTGGCCCCGTTCCCAGCCCCCTAACAGAGTGCCGCCCCAGGTCGCTCACCTGCCTCTTGGCGCTGATGATCCGCACCACCCGGCTGGAGTACATGTCGTTGCTGGCCCTGTTGTACGCCGTCATGGCGAACCGCAGAGCCCGCTCCAGCCCCTCATCGTTCTCTGGGTCGTCGATGGTCTGCGGGCCACCCACAATCCTCGGGCGGAGCCCGGCGCCCTGCACGGCGCTGGCGAAGAAGAGCAGGGCCGCCGCCAGCAGCAGCGCTAGCACAGCCACCCTCTGAGCCGTCATGGTTGCTCTCTGCCAGCTCCCTCTCACGGCCGCCGCCATTTTAAAGCCGCAGGGCGGGGCGGGCCGGGCGGTGTTTGGGGCCGAGCCNGGGAAAGCGGAGGAGAAGGAGGGGCATGCCTTCCCGCACGGGCACGGGACGTTGGAGGTTTTTTTTCCAGACTCTGCCTCCTCGCGGGTTATTCTTGTGCTTATTTCCCTCTACTGCGAAGGGAAAATAAAAACCACAGAGCATTTTAAGGTACCAGTGTTGTTCCCAGCACAAAACACCTTGAGTAATTTCCTACCTCTGCCTCCGCAGCGCTGGTGCTGCCTCCCCTACGCTTCGAGGAGCCGAGGCGGCTTCCCAGACGAATGGCTTCGCTTCCCGTCTGCTCTCATAAACACCAACATTATCTCCCTCGTCCCATCAGGAACCCTAAGTTTGGAAAGGCAGGACTTAATATAGCATGAGGGAGCCAGCTCCGGTGAGGTTTAAGGCCTCATGGAGAGACAGGAGGAGGTTTTGCACCTGAATATCTGCAGCATGCCTTGTAATAGGGGCTTGTGTGCTGATTGGAAAGGCTACCTGCATGGCAGCAATATCCAGCATGGAAAAATCCCTACAGTTGGCAACAAGCTGAGCTATCAACATTGACAGGACCTTGGGGTCCTTCTTGTAGCAAGAGAAATAATCATAAAATGGCCTGGGCTAGAAGACACCTCAAAGATCATTTCACTCCAACCCCCCTGCCATAGACCGGAATACCTTCCACTAGACCAGGCTGCTCAAAGCCCCAGAATGAAAACCACCAAAATCACCTGCAAACACCCAAACAGAAATAAGCTGCATTTGTTGACTATTGCCAGTCCAAACCCCACAGAATCAAGACTTCAAACAAAGCAATTATGAGAAGAAAAAAAAAGGCTTGGCAAAAAAATTATGTTCTACAGCTGATGAATAAAAGAGCACCTCTTTCATGAAATAAAGCTGCATTTTGTCCATTTATTTCTGAAGGGTGCAACTATCTTGCTATACGAGAGGTGCTTTTCTAAAAATATAAAACAGAAGTTCATGAATAACCAGATCAGCAAAGGAGCTGGTAATTAAAGAACTTACCAAACACCAGAAGACTCATGATAACATTACGAAAGTTTGTAATACTTGTGCCATCAGTATAACTAGAAAAATAGTGGTTTAGCATTTTCTTTTGTGGTTGATACTTGAGCAATATCCAACATATTTTCATCTGCCTTTTTGTCTATGTTTCAATTTCACTCAGGACTGGTAAGCTTTTCATGATATCAGGCTTACTAATTTCTCCAGATAACTGCTACATCACTTGCCCTTGCTCATGGCATCCCTCATCTCTTTTTCACCATTCAAAAATAAGTTGTCAAACATGAAAGTTTTCACTTTTATACCTCTAGTCATTACAATATGTGCAGAAAAACTTTTAAATAAATGTTCTGTATCCTCCAGCCGAAGCTTCTTGCCATCTGTATGGTCACAGAGACAGCCAGGCCACTGTCCAATTAGTCCAGAGCATTGTATAGACAGCTCTGTGTCTGTGGGACTGAAATGTAAAATGCCCCACTGCGTTCATTGGTAAGATTTGTAAGGTCAAGCCCATAAAGACATGGACAACAGAAATGGCAGATGGAAGTTGGATGGCCCACTTCAATGGGGAGTGTTGCTGTGGACCATGTCCCCAGGGTAGTTTTCATGGCACAAAAATTAACTTGGGGGCTTATGTTTTTAACAGAAAGAGTATCTTTAAATGTGGAAAGTTCTCACTTTGCCAATTCCTAACATGTACCCTTCTGGTTCCTTGCAAGCTGACCCATCCTGGGATTCTGAACATGAATTGCATCCATGCAGCTATTCCTATAGGAATAGCTGGACACAACTTCCCAATAAACTGCTCTCCCTTTGTCAATTTCTAACATGTACACAGGGCTATTCTCTGAACACACTTCCAGAGTTTGGCTGAACTTGCCAAGAAAAATCCCCACTGTGGCAGCCCCTCACACATTATCTGAGTGCCTCCCCTCCAGGCCTGCTATCTGCATTTGTCTAAAGATAACAGCCTTTGGCTGGTTCCTGCAGGGCTGGAAAGCACAGCCCAGAGCTCTAATCTCTGCACGGCTCTGGATCGGAAACGGGGCCTGCAGGAGGAACAACGGCTTTTGTCGTCACTCAGTAATGAGATAGCAAACCTCAGATCCCGAACAATAATCACGCTCCCTTACAGGTAGGAGATTACCTTTGAAATATCTCGAACCCAATACACTCTAAATGCCTTTTTAATCTGCTTTTTTTACTCCTTTTTAAAACACATCAATCATAAATCAAGGTTAGATTTCCTGGTTTTCCTCTGTCAACTGACAGCCAGAACCAAATGCAGGGTTTGCATATGTTCACATGAGTCTCAGGGGCTCACAAAAGAAAGGCCTCTTGAGCAAGACAGTCAACAGCTTAAAGATGGGTCTGAGAGTGACTCAATACCAAATGCAAAACTATTTAACTGTAGGAGAAGAATGTTCTCTGCTTATGGGATTCTGATATGGGAATGAACCCATTCTATATCAGTTTATTCAGTGATGATGACAGAAATAGAGAATCTCTGCCTGTCTTTGGGACTCATGGTCACCACTCCCTGCTCTGGCATGCAGAGGCATTCTTTTTCAGGAGAGAAACAGAGGTAATGCCATGACTTGTCCAAGCAAAGAAAACCAGGTCTCTGTCTTGTCTCTCAGCTTCAAAAGGGTGGCCTCTGAAATCCAGCCAGCTGATTTGAAAGCGCATAATGAAACAGGACACAGCCACATGTCTTCTGCATGTACACACACCCTCACATACTGGCAAGTTCTGGCAAGCCAAAAGTAGTGGCTTTTCTGGATAGGCTGCAAGGTGACTGCTCCAGTGAAAAACGGTATATGCCAGGAGAGGCTTCAAGGGCATTTAAGGGCCCATCTGAACATATTTCTGTGCTGGCAGTTCAACTGGATTAGTAAAGACTCCCTCTCTCAAGTTCAAAGACTGCTTAAATAAGCTTAGTACTTAGCGCTGAGTGCACCTTTCAGGCAATTCAGTGGAAACAGAGCTATTGGGAAATACTGGGTGTTGAGCTCTCTTGAAAGTACAGTTTTAGATTTCTTGGGAACAGAAGAAACAATTAACAGAAAAGAAGTGCGGGTAGCACTGAGGGCTATTCAGTCACTGGTGGTCATTTTTAGGAATTAAGTAGCAAACATCTCTCAGCACTGATCTCAAGTAGGTCAATGATTATCACTCTGCAGACGGCAATTCAGGACCTACACAGCCCTCTTCTGAGCCCCAGGCTGCTCACATCACTTGTGGGATGACAGCAGCACCTGCTTTGAATCCCTTTCCCTTATGCCAGTGCAGAAGATAATCTGCCTCTAAGAAATGGGTATTCACTTGCAGACATCTGCTTAGTAGTTACTACTGTTAATCTGCCCTTATGCCCATGAGGGGAGGCATTATTTTCCGCACACAAACAGTAAACAAAGTAACTGGTAGCAGGAAGAGCTTAATTTCAAATAACTGCATGCAGTCAGTTATGGTCAGAGAGTGCAGCTGAAACAGTGAAGCCACGGTACTGAAAGTGAGTGCTGATTTAAGTGAAGTACTGGTGAACCTGGGATTTTAGCAAAAAATCTCACTGAAGCACCATCTTTTTTCTACTCTGAGTAACATAAATACTGGCACAGCAATACCATATATTCAAAATTATCACCAGAGATTTTGTGCAATCTGATGCCTTTGATGGCTACATTTGCTTTTATTTACTAACAATAATTTGGCCATTCTCTTTTCCTCTGTATTCTTCACCTTATGTGTTTGTTTGCCTCAGCCTGCAGGAGAAATAGCTTTGATGTGTAAGATGTGTGTTTATTAGTTCCTATCAGATTTTTTTTTCTTCCCCAGGAGTTGTTTGGTTCAGAGCAGACGAGAATATGAGTTCTGTCCTTGGTCTCCAATCCAATCCAAAGCACAGACTGTGAAGCTTAGCTTCTGAGGAATACCAGTGACTTCACATGACTAAGAAGAGCCCTAAAATGAAGTCTTATGTTTGTGTACTATGCTGAAAGTGGCCCTCCAACAGCCTGCTGGAACATTAGACTGGGATACAAAGAGTAGAACTCTGAGGCTTTGCAGATCCCTGGAAGCCCAGAGGGGAAAAACAGTTCCTCTGCAGTAGCACTGTGTCCATGCAGAATTCCCCCAAGCTGCCCAGGAGCTCATTCACAGTCACACCATGCTTGTTCTCTCCATAAATCAAATAATTTCTCTCCTCTCTCAGCAACAGCTTGTAGAGTAACTTCACTACTTCGAAGTCCAAGGGCCTCAGGGCACAGCACAAATTTGATTGTTCACTCAGCACAGTATCAAGTTTTAACTACACATATTTATGATTAAGGCCCTTTTTCAAGAGCAAGACTACAAATCCCTAATTTTTGCAAGAACACACAATTAAAAGCCCATTGAGGACCTCAAGTTTTCACTGGCTCAAGTCAGTTCCTCTGCTATGATCCCAGCAGAGCCAAGCCAGATGCCAGACTGCTTTGGATTGCATGGCACTGCACAGACAGATGCAACTGCTTTGTTTTTCTCATTCTAGGGATGGAGGAGGTGTGTTTGATTTTTTTGTTTGGTTTTGTTGTTCTGTTTTTAAGAGACAACTGTTGTCCTCTCAAATAAAAGATTTCTAATTGGAAGACAAATCAGTGGTGCATAGCCTGGATATTATCATAATCCCTATATACAACCAGAGGTACAACCTCTGTTTTAAGTTTTGAAATGGTTACAGTTTCTGTCTGCCCAGCATTTCAGAGCAGAAAACTGCCTGGTTAAGGCTTTGTTGCAGGGAATGGGGAAGCAAGACTTGGATCTACGAAACATCTGAGTGCAGAGAACAGCATGTTCTCAAGAGGCTGACTTGTCAGCGGGATTCCTCACTGCTTCTCATTAGGAAGGACTTCAACTCTTTTCTACATTGTGTTTGTTGGATTTGAACCATAGGAAGGGGGAGGGAGACCTAATGTGTTTAACAGTTGCAAAAGAGGAATCATCAAGTTAGCTTAACGAAACCAGCTGCCTCTACCAGACAAACTGGTATACTTGACCACTAACCAGCACTTGACCCTTTTTCACTCAAGAATGAAGTGAAATTGTGAATAATTGGTCAAAATTCACCCACCAGTTGCTCACTCACTGCTCTATGCATGCACATCCACCAAAAACATCAGCCCACTCCAAAACATGAAAGAACCTTTCGGAAGAGTATATATTGTCACACATAAATAAGATTACTGCATCAATGGTCATTATTTAATTAGCATACACTTAATCTACAGGTCACACTACAGCCCACATTTAAAGTTATCCATCCTTCAAGTTTCAGTAAGCTCAAGTACACAAGTAAAGGCTCACTTTCAGAGCAGTATTTTTACTCAAATAAGTGGTTATTTGTGAGTGAGGCAACTGCTTCATATCCAGTAGCTGCTGTCAGCTCACGCCATTTCATAAGTTTCAGTCATCCAAGCAAGGAGACAGAAAGCCACAGCAGATCACTGCACCTAACACAGTGGGTGACACAGAGATGTAAAATGTCATGAACACAAACTTTAAAAAGGAATCTTAAGAGGGTGGGGGAATAGCAAATAACGGGTTTCACCATGTAGGAGGGCAACACTTTCCAATGAAGCTGTTGACAAAGACTTGCGTAACATTCTCCCAGAAATCTTATGCAAGACATGTTTGTAAAAAAACAGACCTAATGCACTAGATTCATTTGAATGGGAATAATTAAAATGTGTAAACATGAGGAGAATAATAAAATTGTGAACATTGAAAAAATAAAATTTCTTCTCAGATTTCCAGCAGGCTAATAATTAGGCTTTGATGAACATTACAACAAGGCAAGAACAAGGAAGTTTTGGTGTCACTGCAGTTTATTGGGAAGTTGTGTCCAGCTATTCCTATAGGAATAGCTGCATGGATGCAATTCATGTCCAGAATCCCAGGATGGGTCAGCTTGCAAGGAACCAGAAGGTCATGTGGTCCAACATCCCTGCTCAAGCAGGGTCATCCAGAGCACATGGCACAGGACTGTGTCCAGACTCTTCTTGAGTGTCCCCAGTGAGGGGGACTCCACAACCTTGGCACCTGCTCTCCCTTTGTCGATTCCTAACATGTACACAGGGCTATTCTCTGAACACACTTCCAGAGTTTGGCTGAACTTGCCAAGAAAAATCCCCACTGTGGCAGCCCCTCACACATTATCTGAGTGCCTCCCCTCCAGGCCTGCTATCTGCATTTGTCTAAAGATAACAGCCTTTGGCTGGTTCCTGCAGGGCTGGAAAGCACAGCCCAGAGCTCTAATCTCTGCACGGCTCTGGATCGGAAACGGGGCCTGCAGGAGGAACAACGGCTTTTGTCGTCACTCAGTAATGAGATAGCAAACCTCAGATCCCGAACAATAATCACGCTCCCTTACAGGTAGGAGATTACCTTTGAAATATCTCGAACCCAATACACTCTAAATGCCTTTTTAATTTGCTTTTTTACTCCTTTTTAAAACACATCAATCATAAATCAAGGTTCCTCTGTCAGACTGGCAGCCAGATAATAAGGTAGTATAATGAATAGCAAAGTTTGCATATGTTCACATGAGTCCCGGGGACTGAAACCTGAAGAAACCCCTACAACTGACTGCAAGATGTCTAAGGGGAAACAAAATCCATAAGGCTGTGATGGCATATCACTGCACCAGCCCCGCATCAACACATCGTATGCAGAGATAATTATTATGCAAAATAGGTTTCTTGTTAGATTAAGAGTAAACTAATAAAACCATCCACATACAAACACACAGACACCTTTCAAATAAACAAAATCCCATCTAAGTGAGAGTAGGAAGGGGAAGAAAAAATGTGCATGCTCCTGTATCCTTGATAGATTTTAAAAGCCCAACTGTAAAAGCCCAACAGCCCACTCAGCTGTTTGAGCATTACTTTTTGATTAGGTAGGACCTCATTTGGATAATGCACTGACATCAGGCATTCAGCCCTTCCTCTTGAGAGGAATGATGGTTGTGTCTTTACAAACCAACTGTGAGCCTGCTGATAGATAAAATTAGCACTGAGAGATAAAAGAAACAATTGGAAGGATTCCACTGGTTGATGAATGGTTAAAATATATTTGCTTTTACAGACAAACTGTAGATTTGCTGATAAATGAAACTGAATATTGAAATATAAAAGAAACAATGGGGAAGAAAACATAAATTCCGTAAGAGTTAAGAATTAAAAGTGAGGGTTATACATTAGATGGAATTTTTAGATATCATGTATTGTGGGAAGTCTGTGACTCTCAAGTACCTCAGCCAATGGGGAAAGAGAGAGGGAAATGTGGCTGGGAAATTAGGATAAAAGGGAGGCTGCATCCTCCAAAAATTTGAGAGACCCCAGGGGAATGCCCCATGGCCTCTCCCTTTATTTGAAGTAAAAGGACTCCTCTGTCTCCTTTTTGGACATAAATCTCTGGTGTGATTGTGGATTAATTTTCCTGACACCCTTTTCTAGTGCCGGGGATATCCAAAATCAGAAATGACAGAATGAAAGTACTCAGCTGTGTGAGGAATTCAGTAACCACACTGACACTTGGTATTTTCTTTCCAGTTATTCTGAATCATCTGGTGTCAGGCTGAAGTATTCCATAGGGCACTTGGATACTGGCTGCTAAGCTTCAGGACTCCAGCTGATCAGTTTTTTAAGTCATAGGAAATCACTCAACAACAAAAAGGCCTGATTACTGTGGCTGCACTTCAGTGGGAAAATAGAGAGCAGCTGAGCATACCTTGAGGCAGTCACTACAAGAACCACTTTGGCAGCAAGCAGTATTATCCACCTACAAGCCCTGCTGTGCTGAGCAAAGCAAAAGCCTCACTGTGCCCAGTTGCTACAAAGGAAGAACCCTGGAGAGTTTACAGCCCAGCACTTCAGTTCTGGGCTCAAAAGCACACAGGCAGCCATCCTCTCAGGTGGGGTAATGCTTTATTGATGCAAACAGCAGAAGCAGGAGTAACACCTTAGCTGTCCTGAACTTTCAACAGTGAGGACATGTCTCCTGAAACCTTTGTTGGCTTCCCAGGAAAAATCTAATTCTCTCCCAAAATACTCATCTAAACTACTCACAAAGATACCTTGTCTTTTTCCTTCAAATTTCAGAATAAAACTTTTCTTGGATGAAAAACTAAAGCAGTGGTGTCCCGGTTTAGGGCAAATTTGGGAGAGAACCTTTCTGAATGGAATCTCTCTAGAAAGCAGACTCAAGCGGCCCCTTCCCCAACTGGTTCGGGAACAAGACTTCCTCGGAGACAAGTGGAAAAAGGTGTTTATTTAACAGACAAAGCACGTCCCAGCACAAAATGAATCAGTATTAAAGAACAAAACCTCTGGCCACTCCAAGAGATGACCAATCCAGAGAGTCCCCTTTGTGGGTTGCAGCTCAGCTCTCTCAATCTTTATCAGTCCCTCTGGTGCTGGAAAAGGCCAGGCCAGGCCCCAGTGGGCCACAGGTGTGAGCTCCTGGTGCTCCTCTGGGATTTCAGTCCACAGCAGGTTTGAACAGTTACCGGAAAAAAGGGAAGAAAACACAGTCTGGAGAACTTCTCTGCCTCAGCTAGTCAAAAACTAAGAGAAAGCAAAGGAGAGCTCTCTGCTGCCATCTGCACTGCAGAAAGCACAGACTGTGTGCGAAGGAGAGCTGAACACTCTTGTTTTTATGTTTTGAAAACAACTGCCTCAGACATTCCACTGCTTCTTCTTCTCCCCCCTCCACTTTTAGATCCAGATTTAAAGATGCAAAACTTATTTCTGGGCTAAACAGATAAATGGGGATACAACTTAGTCTCAGCCCAGGACAAGTGGACAGGAAGGCAATGCACTAAATCCATATCTTTCTGCTGCCTGTCCCTCTGCCTGGATCTTGGTATTCCTGCTACACAATGAGTTGAAACTCAGAGGGGGTAAAAGAGCTGCTTCCTCCTGCTAGGCTGGTGCATTTGCAGACACCGACAAGGAGTTCAGTGTTTACACAACCCCAGAAATCATTTGTAGTTCAGGGGAGTGAAGGCAGCTTATGCTGGGTGAGGACTATCCTGCAGGATCTTTCTACATTGTTCTTGACGATCTGATCCTTCCTAGAGAAGTAAACTGTGAATCTGGGGAGCTGTCAATATGGCCATTAATTGAACTTCTAGTACAACTGATGGCTTGGAAAGCCAGTACAAGCAAGGCTATTATCCAAGAACACACAAAATACCTGAATACATTGAACCAGATTTGACTAGAGGCCCAGAATCAGGAGAAATAAATTGAAAATATGCCATAATACCTCTCATTAAATCGTATTATTATTTATTTATTTCTTCCCTCGGCTTATTTGCTTTTAGACACAGGGGGAGAGTCCCTCCAGGAGGTCATTGTTAATAAACTTAAAGGTGTATTTCATGTATTTCTGGCTGATCAACATCAAGAACTCATTCCATGCATGCAATAATCTGACCTCACATGTAATTAACAACGTCCACTTTAATAATCGTCATGGAATGCAGGCTCACTTCCCCCCCCCAAGGATTTTGGCTGTAAAAGGGTCCAATATTTCAAGGTCACCTCAACAGTCTAAAGTTTGGATGTAATTCACTCCTTTGTTGACACAGCCTTGCACACAGTTAAGGTTTTAATTCAGGTGAAAACCAGACTACCCTCTCCTCAGCCAGACAAGGCAGCTGCTAAGGCCCCAGTTTCCAGAATCATAAGGGAAACTAAAGCAATCTTACCTTTCCTATTATGAATGCTGGCCTGCAGGCTGCTTTAGAAGATAAAAAGAAGACTGCAGACCTCTTATGATTGTAGAGATCATTGCAGAAAGAATGCAGAAAACATCTATATGGTACCTCACCTGCCTGAAACTCAGGGACTCCAACACCCGCTTCTACAAGTCCTTAAAGAGACAACTGAGAAACTCTATCTGCTTCCTTGTGAGCAACATTTGTGGGGCCCTTCTAAGGGGGTTTCTATAGCCAAGTGAACATCAGCCAAGGGCAGGTGGAATAATGTGGTGGTCAGTGAATCAGTCTCCTTAAGATACAACGCCTGTGTAACTGGACATTCCCCAGCAGAAGATTTGGGGAAGAAAGAGTACAAATGTTTTCACTGTGAGAGGAGCAATACCAGGGGAAGCACAGCCCTTTGCATCAAGCAGAAGCTGAGATTTGCTGGGAATCCACAGAACAGAGGAGGCTGAGAGAGCAGCTAAAGCAATAATCATGTGACCTCTAAGCTGTCCTTGTTTTGCTCCATTTCTGATTCCAGACTGGGGATCTGGCAGGGTCCAGAGATGACTCCAGCTCTGGCCCCTTGCTGTCCTCCCTTCTCTATCTAGGCCCAACCAGCTCAATCACCATGTGTGACTCACTGCTGGGATGAGTTGAAGCCTGTGGCAAAATGGAGATTCCCACTGAAGACAGAACCCTCTGCAGAACTCTCTGACCCTGACCCCACATAAAAGCCATTTCTCCAAAACCCTCTCACCCATGCTCAAGAGATCAGCCCAACCAGTCCCCTCAACAAGTCACCCTCTGTTGTGAAGCCCACACTTGGATTTAGATGGTGAAAGTGTCCTGCGCTGTAGGAGTCATGCAGTCATCAAACAGCTGAGATTAAACAAGCCAAAAGAAAAATAAAGGAAAAAAAAAAAAGTAAACCAACAAGTAAACCAACAGCTGTTCTCAACTGAGTTCCAGGCCAGGAAGAAAAAAATTACAAAATTTATGTAGGATTCTCAAGCAATCATTAGCAGGGCTGAGACCTGAGACCCAAAGGTTCAATCCTAGCCTCATGCAGTTTTTAACTCTTGGGCATTCCACAGTCTTGGTAAACAGGTAACTCTTGTTTCTGCAGCTGCTGCCTTTAGGCTGGAAGCAGTTCTCATCTATCTCTCCCCATGTGTCTGTTTCCAGACAGATTAATACCAATTTTAAAATAACCTTGCTGCTTTTCCATTCCCATCCTTGCTGCCAGCCATACACTATTAAACAGAAGGAATAAGATGCTTTAGCTGTGATTATGGTTTTGCCTTTTTTTGTAGAGAAAGCACTTTATGACGACTGACACAGCTGAATACCTGTCCAAGCACACCAATTCTCTCAGCAGGAGTTTTCAGAGGGAAAAATAAATTGTAGCTGTATAATACATTGAGCAGACAATGCCAGTGATTATCCAGCAAAATGACATCAAAAAGCACCAGCAGTGCTCACTTCCAAAGAGGCATAAAGTGTTCTGAAGAGTTACCCTGCAAGAGATGACAAGGCCCTTCAAGAACCACATGTATTTTGTCCCTTTTATTCTTTGGCTTCTCCGTGAGACCTCTAGGGCCAGACCAGTCCTATCAAACACTGAAGACACCTCAGGTGTCTTGCAGGTAAACATACTCCACATAAGCTGGCAAGTGCCTCCTGTCCCTCTCTTTCCCAAGCCATGAAAATTCTGGCCAACCTCACAGTTTAGTCCTCTGACTGCATGACAAGAGAGCACTCCCTGGACCTCCACTGCCCAAATGTCCCACTGAATGGAAGTCTGTCATTCTGCTTTCCTAAAATCCTAGATATTTCCTCTACAATTCACAGCATGGCCAGGAAATTGCCTTCTTTCCCTTCTTGCCCTCCCTAGCAGTCAGGCAGCCCTCCTGGATGTTGCAAGTGGCCACTTACAGTAGGATAAGTAAGACCTGTGGCTCAGACTCAGTGTACCCCCTCAGCAGAGTCAGGCTGAGCAAGCCCACCCCGCACACAGTCCCAGAGAGGCCTTTTATTTATTATGCAAGCCCACAGTGAAGATTGTGGTGTCAGCCAATGCCAGAAGGAAGTATGGTTCTGCAGCCATAAAAAGAAATCTGGAAACATGGCAGCCAGCCACTTAGGGTTGGCTGACTTAAGGCATGGCTGGAGGAAGTGCAGAAACGTTTTCCAGTGAAGTGTCCTTGCAACACAACATCCCCAATGTCAAGTGCAGAGGAGTCAGGACAAACCAGGCACAAAAGGGGAAGCAGTGCAGGGAGATCCCAAATTCTGTAAAGGCATCTGGGATCACAGTGAGATCACATTGTTTGCAAATCCCTACAACCACGGTCCTCTCTGCAACTGTGCCAAGGCCAATGTTTTACAAACCTCTCCTTGACATTTGCTGGAAAACTAGGGAACACAGGACCACATTTCTCCTTTATCTGGAAGTATATTTTTGGTTTTTCTGGATGCTTCAGGGATACACCTCCAAAAATACATGTGCACTGGGGACTACCAGGAGACATAAAAGTCAGCAAGCCATCTACTCTTTTGCAAGCTTCCTTTCCATCTGGCCTGACAAATCTGGACTGTGACATCACATCAGTGTTGTTCCTATGTTCTCATTAGGCTCCTTCCATTTGAGTCCTTGAAGTCACACACATCTCAGGATGCATGCAAAGGTAGTGTCTTTTCCTTTTCTTCCAAACCTCCACCTTCTACTTGCTCTAGTGAGAATTCTGAGTTCCACCAGCCCCATTCTACAATCATGCTTTCTATGAAGTCCTCACTTAGGAATTTAAAGTAGCAACTCAGTTCTGTAAAGGCCCAACTAGTTGCTCTGGAGACCAGCAGCCACTACAGATCTTTACAGACCGGGCCATACCACCTCTAACTCCCTGTCTCTCTCTTTGTGTGCTCAAGTGCTTCTAATCACCATATACCACCCACCAACTTCCTCTGAAATATGTGTGCTAACCACCTATTAAAGGCTGGCAAACACAGATAAGTGTTTTGAGGCATGACCTGATGTATGGCTCAAAGGAATGTTGGTTTAAAAAGGAAGTGAATCCACCCCTGCCCCTACCTTCTGGCAGCCTGACATACATGCTTTAATGTATGGTTTGGCTCTTGCCTTGCATCTAGCCCAAACGGGGCCATATCAGGTCAATAATACTGGGAAAAGCCTGAATTAGATGGAATTTAGGTGCTTGACTGCTAATTATCCATACGACCTCAAACCCTTGGAAAGACAGGAGTCTACTACAGGATAAACTACAAGATTATAGATACAGACACTTAGGCTCTGAAGACAAAGACTCAGATAAATAAGATCTAGCCAGCCTGTCTAGGGTTAAGACATCTCTATCTCATGTATATGATGCTCAAAGCTGCAGATCTTACCTTAACAAAGTAACAAAAAATATCTGGGAAAGAAAAATCACCCTAGGGGTAGTACTTTGTATATCCTAAGCAATGGATGATCCAGTGTATATACACAGTGGGAGATAGAGAATGTTTTTAATCCTTCAACTACTTTCACACCACTCCAATGCCTCACCAGGAGTGCAGCCACAAAGTTTGCCACTAGAGACCCTCGGGGCCAGTTCTGCTCGGAGGAAAGCAGAATTCCCTGTCTGGGAATTCCTGCACTGTGCATGTCTTTCACCCAAAATTCAGTAATCTCATCTGGGAAAACAAAACAAGGCAACAACTTTCCCAGTCATGAGAAGATGAGCTCAAATGTGACTTTGGGTGGCTGCACTGAGCCACTTGGAAACATCCCATGCTCAGCAGGTAAAAGGCAACATCCAGGTGGAACATGACCCACAACCCAAGGAGTTTTACAGCACCTACTCAAAACAAAGCTGGAAAGTGAAGAACAGGGCGACAAAGCCAAAATGAGGGATGGAAGAAAACACCAAATCTGAGATCAACATCAAAACCTAACCAAATGGAAATCTCTAGACATAAACATTAAAGTCCAGAAGGAAAGAAGAATGAACCAAGAAAACTTCAGGATTAATTTTTTAACCCAAAACATAATAAAACTAGTTGAGGAACAAAAGAAGAGACAAAAAGACACTCGAGTAATACTAAAGAAAGTTTGGAAAAAGAAGTGTTCTCATCAGAGAAATATTTTTTAAAAATAATTTTCTTTTATAGAAGTATTTATTTTTTATGAAAGTCAGTATTGTCTACCAGAAAAGAACCTAAACTCTGATTCCAAAATCACATGTGCCCTCATGCCGGCAGTCAGGTGCCAGAAGTCAGACATTGATACATTTCCAAACTGTAGAATTTCTAAGCTAATCTAAGGCTGTTTATTTGCTGTCTAGAGTATAAAGCTACAAACCAAATTTTCCATCCTGTTTGGTTTTGATTTCAACATCCTCTCTGGAACATTCAGCTCATGTTTTCATGTTTTCTTAAGAAACCATGAGGGTTAGAAGTTGTTGGGGTTTTTTTAAATCAGAAAATGGAGTTTCTTATGCAATGTCTTTCTTCCAGCAGGTTTTAAGGAAAAAAAAAAATACAGCATCCTGAAGCTGCTGAGGAAGCCATAAGGCTTAGTAACCACTGCAATATGCCATAAAAAATGCTTTTCATTTCCTCTCCACACATAATTCACTTATTTCTGTCTTTCAGTCTCTGTTCCAAAGTTTTTACCACAGTATTTGCTGAACCAGAGTACTACAGTGAACTATTTTTAACCTTTTTAAAGAATTTCCATTAAAGCACGACTTGGATGGCTCAACAAGCAAATATCATTGATACTATACCTGTCATAGACAAACAAAAAAAATCAGTGCTTGGATGGGATCAAGACACTGTTTTATGGAGAAGCAGTACCAAGACCACCAAAGAGTTACATGGGGCCCATGAGTGTCAGATTTTAGGTTCACATCTCAAAGGAAACTCATCTAAGTGGAAAATCACAGGTAGACACAAAGCCCCTCAATTATTTCACTGACAGTTTAGAAGAGGCCTCTGCTGTGTTTGTTCTGGCTAATACAAGAAATATCTAAGCTGTCATCAAAATGCAAATGTTAAAGCATGCAAATAAATGATGAAGCAAGTTCTCCCACTTTAGAAGAGCTTTGGCTTTTTTTTGCCCAAGGATATTCCGACACAGATGCATGCCAGCATATGCTGATCTTCTAACAAATATCCCTAAACTCAGCCTAAATTGAAGCACTTCCTCTTGTCTCCTCTGGACAGCAAACTCCAACCAGAGTCAGAAGGAAGCCACATTCGGCTGAAAAGTTGAGATCTGTCCTTGGTTTACTGGAGAAAAATTGTTCTCTTGGGAACTATCTGGATTTTGAAGGACTTTTTTCTCTTCCCTGGCGTGATGTGACTCGGTTTCCAACAGACAATGTGTACAACCTCTGTGGATCCATGACAGGAAAGAGTCTTGGCCTAAGATGAGGAGACTTGCCAGGCACGTCTCTAGAGATGTCCTTCTACCCTTCTGTCTGTGTGCTAGAAACCTCTGCTGAGGATGTCCTTTGACAGACTGAGAGCAGGGACGGGAATTACACCATTTTTTAAGATTCCTTTTAAGAACCTCCAAGAAAGGATATTAATTTCTTACCCAAGTAATTTCATCTACTGCTTTGCAATCCTCATCCTTGGAAACACTTCTCTGGTCCCAAACTCTGATGTCCTTTGCTGTGATCTAATACTAATACAGCTAGCAGGAATGCAGAGAACACATCACTCTAGCCACAGCTAACCTCACATCAATCACACCAGCCCTCCAAAAGGGAGCACAGTCATTTTTCCAAACTCACTGTAGTGTTCTGACTACTCATTTTTCACCAATTATTAATTAATTAATCATTACTCAGTTATACCAATCCTATTTCAACTATATCAATTATCTTTTCCTCCAAGTGTGAAAAGACTTGTCTCCTCAGCAATGTAAGAATGTGGGAGGTTGAAATATGTGTTTATTAAAGTGCTGGGTAAGAGCAGGAAAGAAACCAGGCATTGGAAGGCAGGAAAGTAGATGGAAAAGGTCATAATTACATTGTCTGGAGGAGTAAATGCTTCAACCCTGTAATCAAACTGAAAAAGTCATATCACTGGTGATTAAAAACTTGAATTAGTACTGAACTAAACCTACTGCATGTGCCAACACTGTTCCTAGAAGCACAAGTGCCAAGTTCTTCTCTGAAGGTCAACTAGCAGCAAGGGTATGATGGCAGGCAGACCCTCTCCACCTCTGCTATTATAGCAGCAAGACTGTACAAACCACCAGAGTGAGGGAAAATTTACAGCATTGCTGTCACCACATTTCCACCTGCTCACTGTGTTTTCTGTCATTAGCCAGCCTCAATATGCCCAGCCTCAATGTTCTCCCATTCCAAGAAACCTGCAATGAAAGGGAAAAACCTCATGCAAGCACTAAAATAATATTGTTTTAAAGCCAGAGTAAGCACCATAGAGTCCAGCCCTTACACAAGAGCTGGGATCCGATGGAGACTGAGGGATCTTTATTGCCATGTTGGCCTCTGTTTCCTCACCATAGGACTGGTATGAGGAATGGGAGCTCCCTGGTGGCAAAATGAGAATTAGCAGAGATGGACTTTCAGTGGCCCCATGCTTTTTTCTGCTCACATGAAATTCTTGGGATAACAGGAACACAGTCCTATGCTGTCCTATCCCAGGGCACTGAGACCAGTAAGATCTGAACACTGAACACAGTGGCATCTAATGCAGGGGTGCCTGTTTCTGAGCCCAGCACAACACCCAACTCCTCCTCACAAACTCAGCATCCCTTTCTCCAGCCCAGGCATGCAAGCTGTGCTGGGACACACATTCACAGGCCAGGAGGTACCTGTGTTTGGATAATGACAAAATCAACAGCAACCAGATTACTGTCACCCATCTAGGTTTCATGACACCCAAAACAGAAGCAAGACCCAGCCAAAATCTAATGGAATTTGGGTGAAAAAGAGCTTGGACTGTCATGATTTTCACAAAACAAGAGACCTCTACTTTTTCCTACCTGATCTTTAGCACTGCTTTCTTAGGCAACAGTCCCAATCAAGTGCCCAGCAGCCCTTAAACAGGGTCTCAGGGGATCTGGAGGAACCAAACCACTCCATCTCGCACAGACAGCTCACATACAAGGTTTGCTCCTCAAGGCCCACCTTGACATCTGGTTCTGAGCTGTGTGCCACCACTCCTCTCTGCCTGAAGACCTGCAAACCCACAATCTGGACACTCCTGGCATATCTAGTGCCCCCAAGGGACCTGAAAAAGAGAGACAACAGTGACATATCACCAATCCTTTCTGGCTTGTGCTCTGCCCTGCAGCCCCAGCATGCAGATGAATGATGCTCATGCAACCTTGGACAGGTCTTTATACCCCCAGCCCAAGGCAGAGGTCTCCTGCCCAGCTGGTGTAGCAAATGCCAGGAGTCTTCAGGGAGTTCAGGTGGTGATGAGCCAAAACTAGAAATGATGAAATCCACAAAAGGTTATTAAAAGTAGAGACACAATGCCAAACTCAGGACATTCCTGCCTGCATGTAGGAGGCTGGCAGACCATCTAGATGATCTCCTGCTGCCAGCTGACAACCTTTGTCTATCGTTCCCAGGTATCTCCTGCCCGGACACCAGGCTAGACAGACCTCTGATCTGACCCAGGACAGCTCTAATGGGAGCAGAGCAGTCACATCTCGGGCCGTAGCAGCCTGCCCCTGAGCAGTGCCCTCTGCAGCTCTCTAATGCTTCTTCCCAGACTGCGACATTGCACTATGCTCCAGGAATGACCCAGAGCTGGACAAGTTTGTCTCTGTAAGAAATAGTCACAGCAGCTGGGGATAAACAAGAACATCAGACAGAGGGGCCCAAAGCCTCAGAAGAGCGGGGAGAAAAAGAGGGGGAAATACAAAGGAGACAAAAAATAGTTGGAAACTGCTAGTTTGCATGTGGCTGAAAAAGTCAGGACTGCTCTTTGACAGACTTAGGACAAATTCTTTTCATGCCACCAGATGGTGTCGTGCCTTCAGTCACCAGCAGGCAGCTGGTCTGGGACAAACAAAATCCCTCTGCTCCAGCGGCATCCGAGGGGCACTGTCCTCAACCTGCTGGGAGAAAAGACAGCCTTGCTCTGCCCCATGACCCGGCCTCCCTAGCAGGACATCTCCCAGCTGCAGGGCCACTTCCACCTTGAGGCAGGGCAAGGCCGATGCGGAATCTGGGCCTGAGATAGTCGCGATCAGGAAGAGGAGGGGAAATGAGCCTGGAAGCACATGGAGCTAGAGGGAAGGTCAGGAGTACCTTTCAGAGCACTGTAAGAGCAAAGCATCATATGTTGGGAGAAAGACTTCTGTGATGGGCAATCTGGTAGGGGAAACACTGGCCAGGAGGTGTGTTTTGGTTACATTCAAGTGTTTTTGAAGCAGCAGAAGAGTCAGAGCCCTAGGGAAGGATAACAGGGTAGCCTGCTGAGGGAAGTTGTTCTGGCTGGCCAGATTCAGTCTCTACACCATGGACTGGCAAGCTGTGCTTCCTGGCCCTCTTCAGCAATGCAGCTGTAACCATGCTCCTTCCCAGCACCCACATGCAGCTTGTTGGGTGGCCACCCATCCGGAGATGTGGGCTGTGCCATTCAGGCAGTGCAGAGGCTCAGGAGACTGCTCTTGCTGGAGACTGGGAATACACAGGCTCACCCAGCTGGTCCGTGCCCCCACATCAGCCAGCCTTTCCACACTCCGTGTGCCAAAAGAGAGCCAGCACACCAAGCACAGGCCACCAGTACAGATTTGGGCGCACAGAATAGATCTAAAAAGGGTGGTGGGAAAGGAATGCTGTGCTCACACTACCCTGTTTTTCACTGGAGACTTCCCACAGCCACTTCCCTGGACAAGACCAACCACAGCAGGTATATATAGCTCACCATGACCCAGCTATCAACCCAGAGCTATAAATACAGCTAGAGCAGAGATACAGCTATCAAGCCACTCTTGACTCCATTCATAATCTGTCCACATCCTGCAAGGTCACAACACACAAAGGAGAGAGGTAAAGGAAACTGCCAGAGATTACCATCCACTGCACACTTGCAAGAAACACAGCAAGACCCACTTCTTTCCCAGTGTGTCTCTGTGCAATGTCTTCCTGCTCCTCTACCTCACCTGGCACAGCCCAAGTGGCTGTAGTGGTAGGAGTGTTATCCATCCATGTGTGAGGCTCAGGTTCACCAGGAAAGCAAAGCCCTTTTTGAGACTACCTGATGTATTGGAAGGCAAAAAAAAAACCAAAACAACTTAGAAGCTTGCTCTCTCCAGCACCACCTATATGACTGCTGGCACAGCCAGCTCCCATAGCACTCAGACCCATCCAGACCCAGGCTACGGGCACATTTGTCCTGCACCCCATCCCACTTGTGCTCCACAAGCACTACCAGTGCTGTGGCTTCTCTCCAGCGTCACAGCAGCCACAGCTTTGTTGGGAAATGAGTGCACACCTCTCCATACACACCTCTGCAACTGAGGGCTCCAGTAACCACCTGAAATTCTCAGAGCATTCCCCATAAATCATAGTCAGTGCTACTTACTTGTTTTGACCGTTTTGAAGGGTCTTTCATTACCCTCAAGCAAATTCCCCACAGCTATAAGGCTGCTGTTGATGGACATCCATCACATGACTAATATGTCCCATTGCTTTTTTTCATTACCCCAAGCATTTATTATGGTTAAGTAAACAGATCAGGGGTAGGGATTTTCCAGTCTATGCCTGTACAGCACCTTGCCCTATACCTGAGGTAGGGCTAATTCACCTCCCACCTAATCTTACCCAGAGAAGCTCTCCATAAAATGAACTCCCAATTTTAACAAGAGCCAAGCTCTTCCCACTCCAGAGAGCCAAACTCAGATCGGCTCAGTAAGTGACCACAGCCCTGACACAGACTGGCATGCAGTTCCCAAGCCAAAACAAGGGGCCATCCTGCACAAGCAGCACACCTCCAGACTGTTTCATTATTCTGATGCAGCTGAACACAAATCCCACCATAAGAAAACTAAACTGCTACAACAACCTTCTGTCTGGATTACAGAGTGTGAGGAGTGGGGTTCACGAATTCAGGAAATAAAATAATTATTAATGGCATTGCAGATAGCAATTACTAATGGCATCAGCAGCAACCACCTCCACACCCGGAACAAAGCCCACATAAGCCAGAAATGCTTATTCTCAAAGAAATCCCTGCAGTTGTGCCGCATTCAGTGTAGCAGCACTATCATCTTACATGCGCAGAGCAGAGATGGCCCGAAGGGTTGGGTGTTACCCCTATAAAGGCAGCGAAGAATTCATCACACTCGCCACAGATTTCCTGCCCCAGGCTGTGAGAGCCGTGCAGCCACCCTGGGCTCAGCCCTCCCCCTCTGTGAAAGGGGCTGCACACGCAGTTATGTCTCACGGCAAAAGCTCTGGAGCACAATAACAGGGAATGCTGCAAAACATTCGGGTAATGCAGGCAGAGGTGTTACTTAAAGCTTTACCCAGTGGTTCAAGGCCTCACTGTACTCAACACGAGCCTCCCTTCTCAGACTGACAGCGCTTTCAGACTGACAGGGCTTTTAGATCCAATTCCCCTGTAGATCGAATTTCCCTGTATGCAGGGAAAACATGTCACTGTAAGTTTTGTTCATTGCCTGTTTTGAGGATTTAAGTGAGAGCTGAGTAGTGGCCAGCCCCAGAATCCTAAGCTGATTCTGGAGCAAGATGCATTTCATTCTCACCATAAAAAGTATTTCAGACAGGCTTTAGCGGCAACAAAAACAAAAACAAACAAACAAAAAAAGGCACCAGATAGGAGAGTAGCTTGATGACGTTCTTGCTTACTTAAATTAACATTAATCTGTTCCACGGCTGAGCTGCCTTCTTGTGTTATTTCCTCCTTTGTCTTTCTAGGGGAGAAAATGCAGCAGGGGTAATGAAGCACTGAGCTAACTTCCCCTCCCACTCAATCCAGACCAATTCTGATGAGGCTGATAAAAATCACCCAGTTTTACAGCAGCAAGCACGGACAAATTTTAGTCTGGTTGTTTATGACCTGCAGTTTTTACCATGGGGAAGTGAGAAGGATTTCAACCTGCAGTAACTGTGGAGATTGTTAACAAATAAAAGGGAATACAAGTTCTGACATCCATCTGTAGCAATTTAGGAACAGCCTTTTCATTACTGTAAAAATAGCAAGTATTGAAAAGCAACATCTAGTTCTGATCTGCACTAAATCTCAAATTGCAAGAAAAAGCAGGAACAACATTACACTTCAAAAACAGGAAACTAATGTAAATCGGAAAAGCAGCTTGTCCAGACTCACGCCATAGACTAGGATAGGGCTTTGGACCAAATACCAGGCTCTGGTTCCTGCATCCTGTCTGCAGCACCACCTCCTCAGAAAAGGCATGGAGCATCACAGCAGTTTCCAGAAATCACCCTTCAATTCTCCGTCCCCAAATTTCCCTTTACATTTTTACTCCAGTGCACCTGCTAAGCAGAATGTTTCAGCAATGCACAACCATGGGCTCCTTGTGAGGTTTTTTCCTGCCAGTGAAATAGCTATGACTATAAGGTTTACAGAGACTTTCTGTTCCTGTCTAAAATTATCTTTGCTGATCCTTGTGATGCCAAGACCACAGAGCCAGTATTCCACAAGCCCTGAGAAAAAGGCACTGTATTTCAGGCACACTCAGCTAGTGTTATTGCAGCAGCATCCACCAGCCACGACCAAAGCTCTGGGTCACCACCGTGCACAAGGGGACACTGCCTGTCCCTTTGCTGCATCAGACAGCACAGAAAGTCAGGGTCTGGGTGCTCTACGGTTGCTTAGCCAAAGAGGAACCTCTGTGATCCTGCTCCAACTGAGAGATCAGGGTAAAAGTGGATGAAAAGACAGCAGGTGGATGCAGGCAGATGGGAGAAGCGGGGCTAAGAGGAAGACAACGGCAATTAGCATAAGCAGCGGCAGCCTCAGCTCACCAGCTGCTTTGCCGATTGTCTGCCTCCTCGATTCCGAACAGCAAAGCAGTAATTTGCCGACGAGCACAGTCAGCCAAGGCTGCCCCTCAGGACTGAAACTATCAGGGAAAACAAACGATTTCCATGGTACAAAAGCACGGCTTGCAGGGCTGTGATGTAGGAGTTTGCCTAAGTAAGGCATGGAGCACGCAGCTCAAAACAGACACCAAATACTTCAGAGCAAAAGGCTAAAAAAGGAAGGTTTTAGAGGAGGAAATGAGTCAGTAGCTTGGAGGACGGGAGGGGGAGTTCAAATAGCTGAGGCATATAAAGTAAGCAAGTAGTCACCATCTCAAAAGCTACAGTCAGTACAAGTAGATGTATTGATCTCAAGTTTTTGTTGAGGTAAGGCTTAATTCAAAAATGGAGTCCACAGGTGACTTTTTATATTGACCATTCTATATTTTGAAGCAATCCTTCACTGGCCAGACATTTGCCAGCTGCCGTTCACACTGGTGTTTCTGACTAGAGCCAAAGAGATCACCACCAGCTACAGGATTGCTGGAATTTCTCAGGGTCCACCCCGAGGTGGAAGGATGGATTTTTTTGGGGGGTGATGTGTTTGGGAGGGGGGTGGTGTGGAAGTTTCAGGCTGATTGCAAATACCATTTGCCTTAAGAGAGGGAGGGAGACTCACCTTTCGTGATGGCTCATCCAAACGTAGAGCCTGAGCTTCCAGCCTAGCTTATTTACAGCACTACGGGGAAAAGGGCAAAGCTAGTTCAGTGTTGAAAAGCAAAAGAGCTAGTAAAAAAAACCCCTTCTGATGCAATTCACAGCATCCATGTCGGTCATTGTGCCAACCTCGTGTGGCACTGAGAGGCTGGGGTCAGAGGGCTCTCAGCCCAAGAAGGCTTTAGCCTCACTCGCCATGCACCAGGACAGCTCTAGCAGGGTAATGGACACACCACACTACACTGCGTTGGTGTCAGAGGAGCAGTGCCCAGGGCCTTGTCCCATCCAGAGGCTGGCACTGATCCAGAGGGAACTCAGAAACAAAATTTCCTCCTGCCTTCCTCGAACCAGGGGACTCTCCCTGAGCTCAGGCACCAAGGCAAGAGCAACAGAACAGCTTTGACAGAACCCTGCTGCAAGCCCAGGCCGAGGGCACCCCGGCACTACGAAGGGTTGGGGTGATATCTAAGGTGACAGGCACCTGAGGAGAAGGCTGCCACATCAGGGAGCAGCACAGGGCTGCCTTTCCCAACACAGCCAGCAGCACAGGATTGGTGTGAAGCAGGGGTTCCCAGCTGTGCCACTGCACATTCCCAGCAGGCAGCTCTGGAGCAGCAGTGCAGCAGTTGTGCAGCCCTGTGCTAAGGCGGGCTGGTACCACCACAACCACGCAGTCCGTGTATTTTGGTGCACAGTTCCTGCCTCAGAGCACCACATCCCCTGTGTTTAGCCTCACTGGGCTATGCTGTTTTGTCTTTTGGGGAATGAAATGTTTTAAAAAGTCATCGTGGTTGTTGGTGAGCGCCCTTCCCAGAGCAGGCACATCTTTCTTGTGAGGCAGGAAAAAGTGAAGAGTTTTCTCTTACTCTGCTGGTGAAGGAATTCTTGTCCCTGCTGAATTTCCTTTAACTGGTTAGATACTTTCTCAACCTAGTGCAACTTCCAAAACCACCTCTCAGAACAGACTGAGCCAAGAGGCCAGTTCCACCTCATTTGCCTTTATAAGTACACAGCACGAAATAGCCCCAGCCCCGTTCTCATGGCCTTGCATCATCTCCTCCCGTCCTCCCCAGAGAAAGGATGTCTCACTTCGGTACTTGTCTGTCACAGTGAAACCTACTTAAGTGCAAGCCTGGAACAGTAACAAATTACCCACATCAATTAGGACTAGAAAGCACAGCTGCCCCAGGTTTCTGCCACACGCCAGCAGAGATGGAGGTCTGCTGTGGCACTGATCACCACTGCCTTGATTTCCTCTCCAAGCCGCAATCACAGCAGGGAGGCAGGACCAGAAACTGTCCAGAGAAACTTACTCAGAGGACTGAAGCTCTCCCTACTACACGGGCACTTTATCAGACATGTTTTAGAACTACGTTTCAAAAGGGGGAAAAGAAATCAAAAACATCCCTGCTCATTTCTTGTTAATACTTCCAAAGTAAGTCAAGATTTAGTGTCAAATTTATGCGTACCTTAAGATTAAATGTATCAGAAAGGGGCCTAAGGAAGAACTATCCACTCAGGCCAATTAAAGTCTGAATCATGCTGGTAGGTTTTTTGCTAGTTGCATTACGAATCTGATGCAAGAGCTTTTGCAAAAAGGAACTCCTGGCAAGAATAAGTCACCCAGCACAAGAGCCTAATGAAACAGATGGCTTTTTCAATGCACCCATCTTCAGCACAGGGTGTTTCAGCAATTTCTCTCTCATGTGAACAGCCCTAAAAACATCTACAAAGAGCATCCACTGGGGGAGCCTGCAAAGAGGGGAAAAATCAGATAAAAATTAAATCCCTTTAACTGGAATAGCAATACGGGTGAAAACTGTAAGGTGTGTAAACATTGCTCACACCTTTAATAGTGAAGCTTCATGATAGTTGTAATGAAGTATTGTTGCCTCATACCCCAGCCCTGAAATTACTGCCATCGAATCTTATTTTTGTTTCCTGCTTACAGGGAGGCACAGACTCGAAAATAAGCCTTTGATATTGGGGGCTTTTTGCTCATCGAGTCAAGCTCGGACCATAACTGTAGTCAGGATTCAGTGATTAAAAAACCCCTAATTTTCCAGACATTCTGTACCATCAGCAGATGCCTTTGTACTCGGATTACAAGCAGCCCGAGCCTCGCTGGCCAGAAACATTAATGAACGAGTATTTTCGTCAAGGAGACCAGGACTGCTATGAACACAGAACAGCAACTTCTCCGAGCGCCCCGGCCTCGGCGGCAGCGTTTTCTGGCGGCCGCCTTTGTGCCGAGCACATCCCCGCTCGCTGTGGCGGCGGCCGGGATGAAGCGGCCCCGGGATCCGCGGGTGTCGGCGGGAAGTGCTGGG
>VWZN01011831.1:45441-59542 GCA_013396955.1 Regulus satrapa
AAAAAAAAAAAAAGATAGGGCTCTCCTTGCATAAATGGGGCAGAATTGACCAAACACGTGTTCCATCTCATGGTGGCTCATTCTGTTTGCTTTGCCCATGCTCAAAGTTTGCATCCCCCTTTAATTCGGGAGACAGAGGTTGGCAAATTTGCCTCAATTACTAGCTCATGCAGTATTAATTGCTGCCCCGTTTTTGCTTGAGTCATGCACAAGCACTTTCCCAACAACACGCACTTGCCTGGGTTATTTACCTGTATTACAGGTGTTGGGAATTTTTGGTCCATAGGGCTGGCAGACAGGATGTACTACTAATGTCCCTGCTTCCTCTAAACACCCAAGCTGGAGCGTCTGTGGCTAGTCTGCAGCATGGAACAGAGCTGATGGGAGCTGCAGATGAAGCCTTTAAAAAGTCTGAAGGGACTCGCAGCTCTTGTTTAAAAGAGACTTGTCTCAACAAGCCAGCTACCACCTCTGCAGTATGCAAACCTAGCTAAGTGTGACTACTTAGCTTCATCACTGACTGCTGAGTGTCAGGCTTCATCTTGCTTTGGAACCAGGGAATTCCCAAGTCAGTCAAAACTACTATTTCCCACAGTGATCCCCTTTTCACACCGGGGTTGAGGTTGGCTTTTTTGAGAGGCTGCACATGAACTTGGTTTTGGGCAGAGCGGAGGCCTTCTGGCAAAGGACAGTAGTGCCAGCAGGAGGGCATCCTCTGGTATCAAAAGAGCTTGGATTTTCAGCTTTTGTGTCTTGCCACTACGTTCAGTTTCTTTGCGACTGGATTAAATGAGTCCAAGGTCTTTGGAGGACCGTGCAAATTATGTTTCTTGGTTGTTAGTCAGCGCTATTCCCAGATCTGTGTAATTACAAGGTACATATGCCTCATATACAAGATAACAGCCTCATGACAATTGGTGCTGTCAGTGTCTGGCGTGTTCTTACTCGCCTTGTCAGAATCACTATCAAGAGGCTCCTGCTGGGTGCAAGGGCTGACCTAAGCAATCCCATGTGAGAGAGCCTGAATACAGCCAGGACTTGGTGGTGAAGTTGTTTTCAGCCTTTTCCCCACCTGGTTGTTCAGTAGGCACTGCTGTCTCCTCGAGAGAGCAGGATCCCTCAGTAACAAGTGTCAGGGATGCCCAGAGCTGGCCTTCAAAGCCTGGTTTTGCAGGTGACATTTAAACTTTAGATTGCTGTAGGTGCCTGGAGGGCCACAAGAAAACTCTTACAGGCATTTAGGCTCATAACAGCTGATCTGTGCGCGGAATGTGTTTCTGAGAAGCCTTGATTTTCTGCAAGAGTCCTGTTACGCACCAGCTTCCATCTGCATTACCTCAAAGACTTGCATTTCAGCACAGGAATGGGTGCTGCTCAGAACTGCTGCCCTGCTACTACTGGCCACTGCAGTTCCTGTTTTTCAGTACTGTTGCTGGGATTGCCTTTTGTGGGTATTACTTATTCTGCCTACCTCAATAATTAAATAGGGAGTGAACTTCATGGTGGCTCAGAAAAGGAAATAATTTCTTCTTTGGCTAAAAGCTGGAGAAATGACCTTCAGGAATTCGAAGGATCGTTTTTTCTTCTATTTTTTAAGAATTGTTTTCTTATTCATCTCTTTGTCTTGTCAATAACCTTCCTTCTTTTTCTTCTTGGGGGGGAGGGCAGGAATAAAAGCTGAATAAAGTTTCAATTCCTTCCCCTTCTTCTCCCTGCCAAAAGAGACCAAATAATGCAAAATAAAAACCTGAGTCTAGCTGGCAAGATCTGTCTACAAGAGATATGCAGATCACTCTGTACTTCTTGCTGGTTTATGGTGTGCAAATAATGGCCTCTTACACAAGAGCAGTAAAAGGCTGTTAGCTCTGTTTCCTGTCAGGCTTCAGATCCGAGTTGAAGCCTTGGCCTTTCAGATGTACAGGCTGTCCCCTGTAAATGGAGGTGCCTCTGTCCAGCTATAAATAAGCAGGGAATGTGGGCTTTTCCAGACTCCCGAAGTCACCGGTGTTCCCACACTCTCGCTGGTCTCTGGGATGAAGTTAAAGTAGCAGCTCCTTGCTTTTCCTCTTTGTGTTGCTGCCTTTCCTGCTCAGTGAAGTGGGATATTAGTATCAGATGTGTTTTCTTGGGTGCTCAAATAACAGATTGACACCCAAGCAATGTTTAATATCTTTATGATTTTGACCACCTACATTTTCTGTTAGCTTGTTTGCCTTAGGTGACACTGTTCCAGAGGCCTGATTTGGCAAAATTTTGTTCCGCCCAGGCTGTTAGCTTCCCTTTCTGCTAAGTACTCCCACAACTCCCTTGGCTTAGTTTTCCCCTCAAGTGGCTGGTGATGGCCCTGGACATTCCGTTGTGTGGCAGTGCAAGGGACAGCTCTGTCCCTGAAGGTTACTGTCCCGGACCCAATTGGGTGGGAATAGGTTTAATTGAAAAAGTATTTATTGCAGAGATGTACTATGACACATTGGTGAGTCAGAGGGAAATGCCACATGGCTCCACAGGCAGCTCTGGCAGTGGCAGGGAATTGCAGAGGTAGATAGGAGGGAGGGTAAGTCGAGCATGGGGGAAACAGGGTTTGCTGAAGAAATTAAGAAGCAAAAATATGGCCATAATGTGACCAGCAAACATGGGAGTGCAGTGTTCTCAAATCTGCCCTTGCAATTAAACAAGGCGTTCTTTAATACACTCTTGGTGTCAGATTCTGGAAAAAAAAATTGATGATGCTTTTCCAAGAAGTAAAACTTTCCACTTGAGTAGCTGTGGATAGTTCACCCTGGTGTGTACAATGTGTGTGCATGTTTCCCAGACAAAACAAGTCAAAAGCTGCATCTTGGAATGTCTCTGGAGATAATGCATGCCCAGGCACCACTATGCAGAGTTCTTGGGCTCTAATCACAGGAGGGAAAACCAACAGTCTGAAATTCTCAAGACTTAAACCCAAATTTAGTCCTTCAAACTTGTCTTGAGGCAAACTAAGCCATTAGTTTAAGGTCTTCTTAGCTGTCTTAGAGTTGAGGAAAACAAATACTCGTCTTTAAGGTAAATTCTTTTAAGTATTGAAGAAAAATACTGGAGCTCACAGTACTTCCTAACAAAAGAGAAGTTGAATTTCATTGTGTCAAAGTTGTGTTTTAGTGTAAGGTTGCTACAAATCCAGTTTATCGGGTGTCTGGCATGTCTCTCACTCTGAAATGGCTTTTCTGTATGTGGGGATTTTCTTGAGAAAGCTTTGGATTGTTCTTCAGTCTTCCCCAATTTAGGTTAAGTTTCAGTTTGGCGATTTAGCAATGGACACAAAATGTTGGGAGCTCTTAGCAGAGAGAGGCAGCTGGGTCTGGTTCCTGCAGTTGGAAGCCTGCTGGACAGAAGATTCCCTCTTTGGGCTGCCCAGTGGAGGGAGGGCAGTGTGCTCTCCCAGGGCTTCTGCAGAGCTGTGCGCTTGAGGCAGGAGCGAGGCGCTGTGAAACAGAGGCGCTGTGTTCCTGCGGCGCCTGCTGACAAAGCAGTGAATGCAGTCCCTTGCCTCTGCAGCAGGCGGTGTGGGATCCAGTGGGGATACTGCCCTAAGTGCCACAGGACAGTGTGCGAGGGCCCTGGCTCCCAGCATGTGCTGGGTCTGCGGCAGCTGCACGGAGCTGCTGGGGCACTACTAAATTGTGCTGATGCCCTCAGAGAAACTAATTCTGTCTCTTCTTCCCTGAATGTCTCCCTGAATGTGCTATCCTGGCATCATTTTCCCATCTGGGAATTAGGTGGCTTGCCTGCTTGCTGCTGCCTTGTTGCAGTCAAGGGTTTGTCCCCTACAGTGAAATGTCACCAGCTCGCTGATGGTCGTGGATCCCACAAGTGCCTGCAGTGTATGCTGCTCTCTGAACCAGCCGCCGTGTGCCGGTCCCGGGCTGGATAACTGCTTCCATTCTGGAAAAGGAGCAGGAGCAGGCTGGCCGCTGGAGCTCTACAGCATTCAAGCCACAATGTGTAAAATAATAACCAGTGCGCTGTATGGAATCCTCTGAGCAGAGCCATATCTGGCCAAAGAGGGAAAATCCAGGCTAACGAGTGTTTACTCTGTCATTACTGGGAGGGTGGAGGCTTTTCACCAGCTCTTCTGGACAAGGCAGCAGAGATGAGGTTAAAATGTCGCTTGAGGACATGTGTTTAGAGTCTGGCATTTCTCCTTGTCCAGTGCTCTTAGCAGACATCCTGTTGCTGTTCTACACAGAGTGCCTGCAACTACTTTTGAACAGAAGCTGCCCGGGGTTTGAGTATTTTCCTTTTTAAGTATGTTTGCGAAGCCATTTGTGGCTGTTACAGGCCCAGGGTTGAAGGGGGAGCCGTACAGTTATGACAGTAGATCCTCTTTCTGGAGGGAATTGGTTTGTTGCACTGTCTCATCTCAGCCCGTACTCTAGCACAGCTATAGGGTGTTCTCAGATGGAACAAATCTGCATTGTCCCTGGCAAGACAAAGGCTGCTAATGTCAGCTTGTGTGATGAATCCAGGGGTTGTACAGCAGCTGTGAATAGGAGTAGCACCAGCTACTAACAGCCTTTTGCTTTGGAAAGCTAAAATATCCAGTTGTCACTATTGTCCCTTCAGCTTCTGGTCAGTTCCAGTTATCAGCTGAAGTTATATGTGAATTTTGAGTTTCCAGACTAAATACTTTCAGCATTTTTAGAATCTGAACTGACTTGCCAGCAGTGCTCAGATTCTTTTTAAAGAAACTACTTGTCTCCTGACTTGGAGACATGTTTCTAACTGTGTAGTAGCACAGGCAAATGCACATGACTGCACAGTTCACATCAACCTGCAGCTCTATTGCTGCTTCTTCTGCCTCTAAGCTGAGCACTTACCTCTGCTTTCAAAGTTAACATGACTTGGTGCAAGGGAATTATTTGTTGTAGTGTTTGAGCAAAGCTCAAGAATTGACAAAGGTAGAGGTAGGTGGCATGTACTGCTTTTCCATGATAAATAGCCTTATTTCCGTGCTAGTTCAGACTTTTTGTGCATTTTCTAAGAGTCTTGAGGAGGTTTGTGACTTAAAACCCGAGTCTTGCTACTCATTGCCAGCTACTGAGGTACCATTAGCTAGAAAATAAACCTGGAAGGGAAAAGGGTTCTCTTGGATTCACTGTGGATTTGTCCTTAGTGGATGATAAAAATAGATGTAGCTGCTGCACTGTTTGCTTTATTAGGATAACTTCTTGTTATTTAGAGTCTTCTCAAAGAGGCTCTTGCCCACACCAGACAGAGGGACAGGAGAAGAAAGATCTTTATTCCTCAGGAGCCTTATTAGCTCTCAGTCACGCTCTGACCAAGTGCAGTGTCTCTGTATGGAGGAGGTCACACAGGAATGAGTCAGTTTGTGTCCATGTTTGCACTCTTGCTTAAATTTATCCTGAAATGGGCTCTCTCCATGTACTTTCCTCACGGTATTGGTGATACGCAGAGGAATGGCTGCCTGCCACACAGCTGAGGCACAGTGACTGAATTGCTGTTCCCCTGTCCCAAAGTAAGTGCAAGCAATTCCACATAGATTACCACTTAAGAGACTGCATTGTAAATCTTGAGGGAGGTCCCCTTGAATTTAGATAAACCCCCAAAAAGCACTATTCTCCACCCTAAAGAAAAGCTCTCTCAGATTGCTGATGTATGAGATTGCCCTGGTTTTCTGCAACCAGCACTTGGGAGCTCTAGATACCAAACTCCATGGTAATAGATTCTCCCAGCTGTGTCACCTCTCCTCACTGGGTTAGCAGTGCTATGCCAGCCACCCGGAGTTACAGGAGGAGGGATGCTGGAAGAAAGAAGAGAATCTGGGCTCATCTGAGGTCCTCTGTGGTAGGCACTGGTCAAGGCTTTAAAAAAACCCCACACATTAGAGTGAGTGTCCAGTCCATAACCATCTCTCTAGGACAGCTTGAGCACAGAACAGTTCTCCTGCACCTCTGTCCCCCTGGTTTTGCACCTGAACTCTGATGTTTCTTCAAAATGCAAAAGAAATCCCTTGTGCTCACATTTTGGGGCTGAAGAGAAGTTAAAAGAAATGAAGAGCAGCCTTTAGTTGCTCAGTTTGCTTTCAGTTGTGCATCTCAGCTGCTGCTGTACTCCACTGTTGGTACTGCTGACTGTGCTCGTAGCAGTGATGTGTCGTGGTTTACACAGAGGGAGGAAGGCAGTTTGCCTTCTGATAGATGGATATGAGTAATGTCATTTGAATTTGGAAGACAAAAAAACAGTGAGGGAGGAAGCAAGAGTCTAAAAGGAATCTCATTGTTTGTACTGTGTGTAGCATTTTGAACAGATAGAGCTGTTCCATACTGGACAGGCTTCAGTTTGGTCTTTACTGCCCTGGCCATGATGTCCTTCCAGCAGTGCCCGCTGTCTTCCCACATTTGCAGTATGCACAGCTGCTTTTAAGCTCTCCAACATGGTGCAGTGTGAGAACAAAACTCAGATGTAAGTGCTTCTACTTTTTTTTTCCTGTCTCATTCCCAGAAAAGCATCAGACTGAAAATGCAGTTCAGCCTTTTGTCATTCTTGCTAGGTCTTGTCCTCTTTATTCTGTGCAGCTGCCTTTAACATCAGACTGGTAATGCTGCATCGTGCACCTCTTGTTCCAGCTTACACAGGGGAATACAATACCACTCACTACAATTTCCCAGCTGATTCCGAGGTGGAGGGGAAATGTTGAGAAAGGTTGAGCTTGCTTTAAAAACTGCTAGAGTACATGCTGAGAAGTAGACACTTTAACTGTTAAGACTTGCAAGTTCTCTGTTTGAATTACTGAATTTAGAGCAACTTCCCAAAGTTGGTTTGTTCAGCTAAAAACTACCACTGCAATTCCAGTACCCCACTACATTTCTCTTGGTCTCTAAACTAAGTCCATGTGACAAGTTTGGAATTTGGCCAGTGTTACCTCTGTTCCTAAAGCTGCTAGCAAGCGTGTTGGAAATGGCTGGGAAACTTTGAACAGAAGATCCTTGTGGGCTTGTCCAGCCAGCCTGAAAAGGGGAAGAAAATTAAGCTGCTGTAATGCCAAAGGATCTGCCACAACCGAATCTCAGAACAAGGGGTTGACGTTCCTGTAAAACTCCCCCAAAACAAAGTCCTGGTGTAAGTGGGATTGTGCTTCTTTGGAATAGTTTTTGGTTTGGCAGCTGGCTGTGGGCAGCAGCAAGACTCCGGATTCTTTACTTGGCTTTGGAAAAGAGGGTCTGCAGCATTTTCTGATGAGACTCTCATGCCACAAGTGACTATTGCAGGACTCCATTGTCTTCTAGCCTTGGAGTTAAGGCAGTGCCGCAGTGTAGCTGAGAAAATTAGAGGTGGGAGGCCTGAAGGTGTTTGCTGTGGTCTTTGCAGGCCTCTGGAGTACAAGTGGCTGATGAGGTGTGCCGTATCTTCTACGACATGAAAGTGAGGAAATGCTCCACGCCGGAGGAAATCAAGAAGAGGAAGAAGGCTGTCATCTTCTGCCTCAGTCCAGACAAAAAGTGCATTATTGTGGAGGAAGGCAAAGAGATTCTGGTGGGAGATGTTGGAGTGACAGTCACCGACCCTTTCAAGCACTTTGTGCAGATGCTTCCTGAGAAGGATTGCCGCTATGCCTTGTATGATGCAAGCTTCGAGACCAAGGAATCCAAAAAAGAAGAGCTGATGTTTTTCTTGTGGTAAGCCACCTTCCCAACTCTCTCATTCCTAACATGCAGTCCAGGCTCAGTGAGTGAGGTCTCTGAGAGTTTGTATTCCCAGGCTGGGAAAACGGTGGGCTTAAAGTGAGCTGAGCAGCCTGATGCCTGTATTCTGGAGCCATGAGATGTTCCACTTGTCCATGGCGGATAGGATACTGCTTCTTTCTGGGCTGGATAATCAGGGTCACTAATTTCACTCTCTGGTGTCTCCCACTAGGGCACCAGAACAAGCACCTCTCAAAAGTAAGATGATCTACGCAAGCTCCAAGGATGCAATCAAAAAGAAGTTTCAAGGTATGTAATACAACTAATGCTCCTAACTCTGCTGTGTCCCTGGAGTACACAGCAAGCCTTAATTAAGTTTAGGGTTTGGGGGGTTTTTTGTTGCTTTTTTGAGATACTAGTGAGAAGTGAAGTGTCATGTGACAGAGCTAAAATGAGCTCTGGCTCAAATTTACATTATCTTACAAAATTTCAGAGGCACTAGGACAGTGCTCAGGTCCAGAGCAGGTTTTGCAATGTGTGATGGACCATATGGAGCAGCACATCTGCACCATACAGGCTAGAAACCATTAGATTCCTAACTCAGGGCTGGATTTTGTGCAGAGCTGCCTCAATGGCAGAGCACTTTCATCCCTGTGTCTGTTAAAATGCAGTCCCATAAAGTTACTGTGCTGTAGTAAGTCAGTCTGGCTGATAGGTTCAGGCTGCACTGGGCCAAAGTCTTGCACTGTGCAAGAAGGACAGGATTGTTGTGCAGCCGTGCCAGCCTTTGCAGGATGGCTTGCCCAGGGACTGGAATTGACACGGGAGAATGTTGTGGGCTGCACAGGTGGAAATTGAGAAAAAGAAATCTTGAGGAAATTCTGCTTTTCACCATATAAGGCAGCCATGGGTTGGGCTCTCCAGCCTTAAAAAGGAAAGGAAAGCACTGTTGATTGCTCTCAGTCTCTGCCTCTCAGGTTCGCAGTGTGATGCTTTCAGCCACCTCTGCAGAGCCAGCGGGGGCTGAGTGAGCCCTCTCCCGTGTGCTTGCCTGGAGCTCCCTCCCCTGCTGTATCCAGGGCAGCACAAGAAATGAGGGATTTGCTCTAAGAGCCTGCCTTGAAAGGCCAACAGTCTGAGCAGTGAGCTAGTGGCAGAGTTCTCCCTGCGTGTCCCTTCAGTGACATTTGGTGTGCAGCCAGATGTCTCCTGGGACGTGTCAGGGAAAAAACCATCAAATTCCCTAAGCTAAGGCAGGACTTGTCTGCTTGAGTGACTGGATTGCTTCTTCTAATATTACTACCAGGTATGTTTCTTTGATTGCTTACCAGCATGTTGAAATACTGCATTATTGAGTGTTCTGCCTCTTTTTTTAGGCATAAAGCATGAATGCCAAGCAAATGGGCCAGAGGACCTGAACCGAGCTTGCATTGCTGAGAAGCTAGGAGGCTCCCTAGTCGTAGCTTTTGAAGGAAGTCCTGTGTAGATGTCATACAGTGCCACAACTCTACAAGCATTCCATGTTTTAATAGATCAGTTATATAAAGCAAACATTCTAGGCAAGGGTTTCACTAACAGTAGGGAAGCTGTCCTGTAGAATAAAGTAGATTTTGAAGATGTAGCTTGTATGTACAAATGACCCTAAATAAATCAAATTAAGGATTTATCTTGGTGTATTAATATTTGCATTGGTTGTTCAGCCCAGTACTGTCCCCAATGGATTAACACTAAAGGTTTTGAAAAATTCAAGCAGTGTATCATGAAAGATAGAGAGGTGAGAAAGATCTGGTTCCTGTTCTTGCTTTTCTAAATAGTAACAAATGAAATTCAAAAACTTTCCCCTGTAACCATTTAAGACAAAACTTAAAACCTGTAGTTTAACTTCAGCTAAAGCAACCTGTTAGCACCAAAACTGGGTTAAATTCTTAGTGCTTGCAGTTGCAGAGCTGTACTAAAAAAACCTAATTATGAAGCTAGACATAAAACAGACACTTTTTCTGGAGAAATAGTCCTAATCCACTCTCTTGTAAACTCACGGTGCAGTAATAATATTTAAAGGTTCACTTGTTCTGTAGGTTCAATTTTCTTGTTATAAAGTGTCTTGAGGTCTCTTTCCTCCTGAGTGATTCTATAGAAATTGCTTTTTCTGTTGACATAGTTTAATTTAGAACTACCTTTCTCTAATATACACTTACTAGTGAATCAGATGCTTCTGAGGCTTTTATAAATGCAAATTCTTATATCAGAGCTTTCCTGTTATGGGTAGTAAAATTAAAAGGAACCTCAACTTTAAAAATTGTATTTTCAGCCCCAGTCTTTGGTCACTTGGTCCATTTGTCCATATTACTATTGATTTAACTTAGTAGAACCAATCAGCCTGACTAATATGGCTTGATCTGGGCATTTTGTCTGTTAGCTTCTTTAATTCTGTAGAAATGCATGGAAATATCACCTACTAGAAAGTTTGACCTGAAATGCCTTTTGTATGGGGGGTAGAGAACATTCCTGTGCCAGCTACAGAGATCTTAAAAGCTTCCATGTTTCATCAGTGGTTGATTAAAGCTGTTTCTTTTGTGTAATGTGTACATGGGAGTTGCATAGAGTTTTCTTGTATGTCTGTAGAGAAAAAGAAAAAAAAAAAACCCAAAACCCTTAGCCTCCAGTGCATTACTGTGATATGTTCTGTGCGTGCCAAATTTGAACAGCCTAAATAAATGGGCTTTCCCTCCCCTGGGTCAGTGACTGATTGCTCTCCAGCCTCAGGATCAGCCCTCCTGCAGCAGGGCTGGCACTGCTAGATCTGGGTAAGCACTTAGGGAGCTGCTGTGCCCTCTGCAGAGACCACCCTGCTCTGCACTTGGGAGCAGGAATGGGGGGAAATGGGCCGGAAGGAGGAGCTGGTGAAGCTGAAGGGATCTGGGCTGAAAGCAGGTTTGTCTCTGCAGTGCTCCCCTCTTTGGCTCTGCATCCCCCTGCTTTCTGCAGGCTCCAGCTTCCAAACAGCACCTCTCTCTGCCTTTAGGCTTTGGGCCCAAATGCCCATTGGCTGGGGTCATCCTGGGGGCCACCTCCCTGTTTGCAGCCCGAGCAGCAGGAACCCAGCCAGGTGCTGGTTGTTCTGCACTGCCTTCCCCGGGATGCCCTCCCTCCTGATGAGGGAGCTTTCTCTGGCCAGGCCCGTGGCCCAGGCAGACACAGGATGGCCCTTCCTCCCTGGGCTGTTCCCAGCTGTGCCGCGACAGAAAGCTGCAGTGTCCCCTCAGCTCCTGGCAGAGAGCAGTGCCAGCACTGAGCTGCTGTGTCTGGGGGCCAGGGCAATAATGGGCCATTACCTAACTCAGCATGTGCCCTCTCTGGCATGGCCAGGCTGTGTGGTTAAACCCCTTCATTAAAGACAGGCATTGACTGACTGCTCTGACTTGGCACCCACGCAGGTCACAGGGCTGGGAGCACAAGGTTTTCTGATGCAAAGGGATCCATTGGAGTGCAGCTTCCTGATTCTGAGCAAAGCAAACTGGCTTCTAGCCTCTCTTTCCCATCAACTAGAGGCTGGCCCAAATGTGTAATGGTCCTCATAAACAGCTCCTCCTTGCCCAGGTGTCTGCAGTACTGATCTCTGTCCAAAGTCCAAGTGGAGATAAAGAAACCAGTGTGACACGCTGGGAGTGGTGCTGCCTGACAAACAGGCAGCTCCTACCCAAGATTCAGCTGATAGCTGGTGCCTCCAGGCTGCAGGCATCTTTTTCTAGCCCAGGTGATGCTGTGGTCACTTCTGCCTGAGATTTCCTTCCTTGGTCAAAAAATGGAGCAGGAGAGACTGCAAAAGAGGAAGGATGTCAGATCTCTAATGTAGGAGAGCAGTTCCCACAGTGTGAAAGCCCTGAAAGCCCTTGAATCAGGGACTTGGGTTCAAAGTACCTTAGTCCCAGAACTGAGTGATAAGAAGTGATACTGGGCCTTGGTTGGGTGTGGTGCAGTATCCTCAGCAAATTGGCGAGTCTGGCTGCTTTTCGGACCCTCACCAGAAGTCCCAGAGAGTATTGATCTTTGATCAGAGCTAACAGTAACTCTTAATCCTCAGAGCTACAGTGCTGTGGGCTTGTCCTCATCGTGTGGTTTGCTGGCCAGACTCCTGTGGGCTGTTTGTCCTACTTTTTAACGGGATGAAACTCTTGTGACTGTTTTGGTTTTTTTTTCTCCCAAATCACCCAGACCTTCTGAAAAGGCAAGGCAAGCAGGGAGAGACAACATGATGAATGCTTCCTATAACTTGACTGGGTGCTGGTGGGAGAAATCACTTCCTAAGAGGGGTACATGAAGAAAAAGGTGAAGGACTTCAGGTGAGGGAGGCAGCTCAGTGACACAAGCTCCGCAAGACTTGCCCAGGTAGTGCAAACATTTTGTAGTCTATATGAAGGCAGTTTCCCAAAAGCCTTTTTGGTCTCTTGGGTCTGTGAGAAGATGAGAACAGGAAATGGAGACTGATAATTCAGGCCTAAGTGTAAACAGCAGGCAGTGTAAATGTAATTTACAATGAGGGTTAAATTGAGTGTCTTCAACTGTGCCTTGATAAGCCCAGGTACCCAGGCTGAAGTGTAATTCCAGGCATGGCTGAATCAGCAGAAGGATCTGGTACTATTCCAAGTCACTCCACCTGAGCAACTTCTTGATCTTTATCTGTAAAGGCACCTGCCTGCAGTGCTGGGGTTGATGTGAGTCATGGGCTGACAAGCACCAAGCCTGGGTGGCTCTCCTGGAGGAATGGAGTTGACTCTGGGTGGGCACATGGCAAAATCCTGCCAGCTGTGGGGAGAGCAGGGACTGGCCTGGGCTCAGCTCCATGTGCTCTTGGCCAGGGCATGGGTTTCTCCTGACCCCTCAGGACGTCCTTCTCCTTCCATCAAGGTGCCACAGGAATTAAAAAATGGCAACAGTACCATTGGACGTGTAAAATCTGGTAAATGTGTTTCTCTAAGAGATACTTTATTTCAGCTGTGCTGCACAAGAACAGTCCTCTTTCTTCCTAAAATGGCTAACTCCATTGTGTGCCAGAAGGGATGTGTGCCCCGGGGCTGGGGACACGGGACCTGCTCTGGGACAGCCTTTGGAGGCAACCTGCTCCATGGTGTACTTGGAACACCGACTGCCCTTCCTGCGCTGGCTGTTTTGGGGTCTGTTACTGCTTCTGGGGGCAGGCCTGGGTCTCTTCTGTCTGTGCACTCACAATAAAGGAAAGAATTGTTTCGAAAGCAGAAAACTGCTAAGCCAAAGGAACTGCGTCACGTCCCTGGTACCTGTGGCTGCGGGGCCCTTCCTCCCTCTGGCTCCTGGGGTGAGAGGTATCCTACCGTGCTCAACAGCTCCCTCCAGCCTGTGAGTTGGGGTTTTGTGCAATCCTGATACAATGCAGGCATTCCCTCACTTTTGGGGAGCTTCAACAGGCCAGGCATGCTGGGCTGGGGCACCAGCAGCCCTTGATTCATGTGTTCCTCTACATCAAGGCCATAAAGTCCAGGATGGTAAACCACAGGCCAGTCCTGGCTGAGGGGCAAAGGTCTGCTTCAAGAGTTTGTCCCTCTAGGATGGGGAGAGCAGCCCTATCTGCCACCTGTGCTGGGCCAGGGAGTAGGAGGACACACACAAGGGTGGGGGCAGGAGTGGCTCTCAGCTCCCCATTCCTTTCCTTGGTGCTTTTTCTTACCCGGTCCCAGCTGGGTCACACACAGTGCAGTGCTCCCCCACCTGTCATCATGGCCCCAAAAGCCACAGTGCTGAGGGACAGACAGGATGTCCCGGTCCTGTGGAGTCTCTGGGGTGCTCTACAAGGGTTGGTCACACAGGGTTCCTGTCCTTCCCCAGGAACAAAATGGAAGCAGCTCTGCCCCTCATCCTCCTTTCTGGCCTTGGCTCTTTGCACAGACTGGAGGGACTGAAGGGCCTTTTCCTCCCCTCTCTCAAACCCTGCTGATATCAGCACTGGGCTCAGCAACTTTATTGTGGGGAGACAGGCACCAGGCTGTCACGTGGCCTCTGCCATTTCCTAAGAAACCAGCTTGAAAATTTAAAAAAAAAAAACAACAAAAAACAATTAAAGAGCAATTAAAGAAAAAAAAAAGGAAAGCAACAAGAATGGAGAACAGAGGGCTGGAGAGCCTGACAGTAACCAAGGGCCACCACGACCACACAGCACCCACAGGGACAGATTACAGGGGAGTTCTAAGGTTTAAAGGAAGCAGGAGGAATGGTCCCTTGTCCCCGCCCCTATGTCCATGGCAAACGTGTCAATCCCTCTACCATACCCCGCATAGGGTGGCCATGCCTGGATCATCAGTGGGAAAACAGTGGGAAGGAATTGTGTCTCTCCTTAGCTTGTGGTGAATTAAAACCACTGGCACAGCTGTGACAGAGGCAGGAAG
>VWZN01011831.1:59614-82400 GCA_013396955.1 Regulus satrapa
AAGCCGAGTCCTTCAGTGACCCCAAAGCCCTACCTGGCTTGCAAACTTAAAAGAACCCAACACAAACCTCAAAGAAAAATAAAGCAAGGACAAGCTCTCTTCATTACATCATTTTAATTGCATCAATACCCAGAAATACACGTGCCACAAGCCACCCATCCAAGAGGGATCCTTCCATGGTGGGTCTTACTTTCACACTCCTTTCACTCAGAAAAAAAAAAAAAAAAAAGGAAATAAAAGAAAAAAAAAGGAAAAATATATAATTATAATTGCACTGGTCGATGTACAAACACAGTCTTCCCTTTTCACACATTGGTGGGTTCTGCTGGAACAGGAGGGTGAAGCCACAGCAGCTCCCCAGGAAATTAAGAGTTGTACAAAACAGTATGAAGGTTTTCCTACAAACTTGAAGTGTTTACTGGTTGGTTTTTTGGTTGTTTGTTTTTTGTTTGTTTTCTTGTAAGTTTCAAAACTAGGTTTTGGGTCACTAATGGCTTGTATCTTTTATCTACAGTAAATTTAGCATATATTTTTATTTTTAGGAATGTGTAAGGCATTTTGGTAAGTTAACTGTAAGGTCCAGGGTGAAGACTTGTCAAACCGAAGTCCCTTCCTTTGAACTGTCCTCTTTCCCCTAGAGAATGAAAAAAGAAGTGGATTATTTAGCTGGGCTTCACCCTTATTCTTATGGCAGCTCAAGGCCCAAAGCATGTCACAGACGGGCCAGGTCCTGCCTGTGGGGCAGGGAGGACCTTAACCACCATCTCCCAAAAGCCACCCAAATGGTTTCTGGCAGCAAGGACCACCTTGCTTCCACTACTAAAGCCCTGCCTGCTGCACGCTGCCCCAGGCCTCCACCAGCATCAAGGGGAGGGACATGGCCACCACCAGTACCGTTTCCTGAAGCTGTATTTTCAACTTCTTCACCATTTCTCTCTCTTTAGCCAGCTGGTCCTGGGTAACCTTCAGTAGCTCCTGTAGTTTGGTTGCTGCCTGGCCCAGGTCCTTTGTTAATTTTTTTTCTTTTTCAAGTCTTTCCTACACGGCAGTCAAAAGAAGGTACCTGCCTGAGCCTCCCTTTGCTGCCTGGTGACCTCTCCCCCTTCAAAACACTTCAGGCCAGCATCAAGCTGTCTCAGTGACCACAGGCTGGGGAACACCCAGTTTCCACCTCAGCAGGAAGAACAGGCAGCCCCCAAAGCTCTCTGTGGCTCCCTGGAGATGCTGTGAGCTAGGACTGGATGGTTTCCCAAAACATGAATAGCCCAGCCTGTGTTTGCTCAAGGCATCACACATCACAATGATCTCAGCCTGCAGGGATGCACTGGCTGTGGCCCTGCTCTCCTTTAGCCACAGTGGAGTTCTCAGCCCTCTCCTGCAGCTTAACCATGGGCTTCGCTCCCCAGTCCTCAGAAATTATAAACCGCACCCATAGTCCTGCTCTGATGTGACTTCTGCTGTCATGGCACAGCCAACTCACCTTGAGATGCTGGCTCTCCTCTTTGTCTGAAGCTGCTGCATGTTCAGCCAGTCTCAGCTTTTCCAGCTCTGCTTGCAAGCTGCGTGCTAAGCACTGGGCCTGGAAAGGGACACACTCCGTAAGCACAAAAGCCAACATTGCTGCCATCTCCCACACATCCTGCTCCAGCCATCCCTGAGTGCCTGAGGTGGGTCCTGCTGAAGAGCTGGGTGGTATAGAAACACAAAGCATTGCTTGTGCGGATCCAGCTTTCACCAGGGAGATGGCATTTCTCACTTGGAGCAGCAGGAAACCCAGATAAAACCCGTAACCCTCAAAATAAAAAGCTGGCGCAAGACATGGGGGGACTGGGAGAGTTGAATTTGAGGGGCCAGTGATGCCACATGGCTTTAGCACAGTTGCTGTAAATCCTTCAGATGTGGAACATCTCACTGTGATGTCTGAGGTGAGGACAGAGATGGGGAAAAGCCTTCAGATTAATTTAAATTCATTATTTGGCTTCATTAACAGCCAAGAATCCAGGAAGGCTTTACAAATCCTGGTATCCTCCTCACCCACACCCACCTCCTCCAGCTCCCGTGCAAGCTTTTGCCGCAGCATTTGCTCCTTCTCCGCCAGCGTTTCGTTCTGCTCCAGCTGGGTTTTCAGCTGTGTTGAGAAGAGGGGAAAACACCCACAAATAAAATTTTTAAAATACTCAAGAAATTACCTAGCAGGGACATCACCAAAGAGAGCTGGGCTGGACAGAAGAAACAAAACCAGAAGTTTTCCCCATGGCACCAAAGGGCAATAGGTACCAGCATCCCCCCTTCTGCTGGGAGATTGCTGATGGCAAGCCTGGGGCCTGGCTTAGCACAGCCCAATTTTGCTTGCTCCTCAGGCAGCACCAGCTGGGATGTGGGATGAGAGGCATCCCGTAGATAAAGATGTGCCTGGCAGGCCCTCATGACTGGGAGAAGGCTCCACAGTTGACAGGATTAAAGGAGAAAGACAGAGCATTGCCACTGGTGAGAGGTATCAGCCTGGAAGGGAACAGCTCTGCTAATGCCCTCAGCTCCAGCAAGATTTATGAAGCCTCTGTAATCCTAATTCCCTCTGGCTGGGAAGGGATCCCAGCACAGCTCTGTCAGGATGTTGTCCCCTTCCTCTGAGGAGACTCTGAACCCCATAGGGCACTGTCACATGGCAGTGCTGGCCCAAGGGCTCGCAGCATGTGCTGCTGCATCCCCCAAAGCTTGCCAGCCTGATGCCAGGACTATTCCCAAGGGGAACAGCTGGGTCAAAGCCGACTGCTATGTCCCTATGGAAACAGGATACATGGTTAAAGGGGGGGTGCTGGGCTGGCTCTCCCCAGCACAGGATGGGACACAAAACAGCTGTGACAATCCTGAGCACAGTCATGTGCAGCTCTCCATGCAGTGAGAGATGGTGACACAGGACATGGGACACGGACCCCAGGAGTGGTCTCACCACCCTAACCTCGAGGGGTACAGGCTCACTTGGCTCAGCTTGTAACCCCATTACTTTTCCCTCCTGTACGTGGCTCTTTGCCTCAGCTGCTACCTGAGCTGAGGGATGAGAAGCCAGCCTGGCTCAGTGACACATCCCTGGTCCACAGCCTTCACACGACCCACATGGGCCTACAGATAATGCCTGCCAGCTTTTTGGCTTGCACACGAGCTGGAATACTTGGAAAACCACCTCAGTTTCTGCCAGAGCAGGACATCTAACCTGGGCAGCTGGAGGTTCAACAGCTCCCAGGGGTGCAGAGCAAATGCTTCTACCTCATCTGCTCAGAGATGGAGGAATGGATGGAAGGTATGGAATGGATGGGACAGATGGATGGAGGGAGGGAGGGAGGGACACCCACACCCCTGCCCCAGTGTGGTGGTGTGGTGACAAGTGTCCAGTGGTGGGACAGCAGGGTTTTTCTGCTACAAACCAGCTTGAGCAAGCTTTGCTGCTCTCCCTTCCCACCTCCAGCACAGGAGGAAATCCAGGCAAATAAAAGTCTCCTGGGCCCCAGCAACTGCCTCTGAATGTGTGGTCCCCAGCAACACCAGGTTTGCACATGCAATGGCTGTGCCTTCCTGCCTTTCCTCAGCCCCCAGGAAGGGTGCTGGCCCCACAGCTGCTTTGCAAACCAGCCCCAAGGACCTAGCAGGGCATCTCCCAAGGTCCCTCCTTACCAGGGCCAACTCCTTGCTCTGCTTCTGCGTTTCAGTCTTTGCTGCCTCCAGCTGCTCCTGGGACTCCGACAAGAGTTGCCTCAACTGCCAAGGAGGAAAAGAAAGGGAAAAAAAAAAGCCCTTGTTTTATGCACTTGGGTTTGGAACTCTTTGGCCCAAGGAAGCTTTTCTATGATGCAAAATCTTCCCAAAGAGGTCATGGTGTCATTACGTGCTGACCTGCTTACTGATGCCTGCTCAAGCAGAGACAACCATGGGACACATCCGTCTCACCCGAGCCACAGAAACCACACAGTTCTCCCAGGAGCAGCAGGCACCTCCACAGAGATCTCCCTGAGCCATCACCTTGCCCATGACTCTTGGCTTTAGGAGTCTACAACCCAGAGGGGAGCAACCTTTTCCATCTGTTTTCTCCTTTGCAAAGCTGTGGATCCCTGAGGTACTTCCCAGATGCCCAGGGCACTCCTCAGATCCTCAAAACGTACGTGGGTGGGGAGTCAGGGCTAGAAGAACGTGAAGAAGGCAGCAGCCCCCACACTTACAGCTCCAACTTCTTTTGTGTAGTTCTGGCGCTCAGAGCTGGCTGTCTCCAAGTGATTTTCCAGTTGTGTTTCCAGAAGAGAGGTGTATTCCTTTAGCTGCATTAAAAGAGAGGAAAGCAGGAGGGGGTTGATTGTTTGAAGTCTAACACATCCCAAAGATCCTATGGTTAAAGTCTGTTCTCCCCAAGGTAAGTCAGGAGATGGAGCCCGACTCAACCGATGCACAGCATGTGCCTCTCTGGCACCCGTGTGCAGAGATCTCCCCTCCCCAAAACACCTCACCTGATCTGTGCTCTGCAGATCTGCTTTCAACTTCTCCACCACATCTTCCAGGGATTTCAGCTGCAGGTGTGACTGAAGCAGAAAGGATCAGAGGACACTGAGCACCTTTGGCTCAATCAAAAACTGGCTACTATTTGACTTCCACCTTTCCCACTTCATCCTATACCCATCAGGTAGAGGTCTGACATCCATGGGGAGCTCCACAGAGGAGCTCTCCTTCCCAGGGAGGACACACAGGCCTTAAACAGTGGAGCAAGGCAACAGCTCTTGCCTGCAGTGTTTCAGGTGGCTGCAGTCAGGTTTCAACACCCGAGAAAATGGCCCCAGACTCAGCACAAGCTTCCTGCTGAAAGCTCTTTTTGGTTTGGAAGCAGCAATTTTCCCATGAGGTGGCATGGACTTCATTATTAAGAGAGGCCAAGCTGCCAGAAAAAACACTTAAACCCAGGCTGGTTTTTAAGATGATTCTACAGATGCTGAAGTTTTTGGAAAGGAGGAATTCACCTCCAGTCCACCGAGAGGCAGGATTGCTCCGGGAGCTGCCTGAGGCACCAGATGTTCTTCCCATCATCAACACCCTCAGCAGCCACGTCACCCTGTGCAATCCTACACCAGCCCTCAGCAGCGCTGGCACTGCAGGAGCCAGCAGTGGGCTGAGAAATCAAGTATCTCTTGTACAATAGCTTCCCCCACCTTCCCTGTTAACTCCAAAACCCCATATGATGGATGGGAAGCAGCCAGACCCTGGAAAATAACTCAATCTCAGTTCTGCATTCAAGAGGGGAGATTCTACATGAGGTGCGCTTTTTGTCAGCTGGCCCTGTTACAGGAGGGGTAAATCTGGGGAGAAAAGAAAGTTTCTGTGTCTCGGTGTTCACAGCTGGCAGGAACACTGAACACCAACCAATTTATAGCCAGCAGATTCCTCTCTCCTGGAAGCCCAGCTTCCCGAGCACCAAACCCAGGTGTGTCACCAACATGCACGCACCTTTTGGAGCTCCTCTTCAGAGGCTGTGAGCTTTGCCTTCCACACCTGCTCCTCCTCCTCCACGCTCTTCTGCAGGTTTCGCAGCATCCCTTCCTGTTGAGCAAAGCCTCAGCTGAGCCCAAACCTCCTCCAGCCCCCCGTCCCAGGCTGACTGGAGTAGAGGCTGGAAGCCTTGGCATACTCAAAGGTTCTCCAGGGATATGGGCCAAACAACAGAATTAGAATCAGGTGGGGCTGAGGGCTCCTAATCTTGACTAAACCACCCTGGTCATCACAGCCCTTGCTGTGTCTCATGCCATCACCACCAGCAAAGTTTCCAACACAATTAGGTTGAAGAAGAGCTCTAAAAACTCACCTTTATCCTTTTCCTCTGTCTCACTGTCAATTACTCTACCACAGGGCAGCCCCCCCCAACACAGCAAGGGATGCCCGCCCTGAGCTCGTGGGCAGCCTGGGCTGACAGGAGACCTCTACAGAGAGATTTCCAGTCAGAAGCCAACACAGTGCAAAAGGGCAGGAACTTACTGTCTCTGCAAGGATTGTTCGGTACTGCTCACATTCTGCTTGTAAAGTGCTTTGCACTTCCTCTGCCTCTTTTAATTTAAGAGCTGAATCCTAAAAGGAGAAGGAAGGAAAGAGAGATGAGAAGAAACATGTGACCCTCCAGCACACCCTCGCCCCTCCATCTTCCAGCCTTCACTTACTGATGGCTCTGTTGTGACCATCTGCTGCTTTAGCACACCCACAGTCTTCTCCTTAAACTCCTGTAGCCACGTGTCATAATCCTGAGTTTGGAAAAAAGAGAACAAGAAAGAAGGAGGATGCTTAGACATCTCTCCTTCCCACGTGGAGAAGGCTCTGGGGGGGTCTGAGGAAGCCTGTCCCACCTGCTGTGAGGACACAGTGACTCCTGGGAGGGCAGAGAGCAGTATCTGCTTGGTTCGTGTCTGGAGTGTGTCCAGCTGCTGGGCCAGCTCTTCCTGAAAGAGGGACAAACTGCAATGGATAGAGGTCTTGGGCACCTGCAGGTCAGGCTGACAACACTGGTCCTGCTTTTCTGTGCCTATAGAGCTGGGGGAGCCAACCAACACAGAAAACTGCTGATGTTAGGAACCTCAAAAACATCACTTCTAGTTCAACCATGTCCCTGGTTCTCCAACCATGACCAGTACCAGGGATGCATGGCCCACAAGAAAAAACTGCGAGAAGCCTGCAGATAAGTTGGGCCAGCACTGTTCCTAAGCAGGCAGGCAATCCAGCACAGGCCTTCCTGGTGGCTTGGGGAAGCTGAATATTTCCCTTTCCAACACCAGGGAAATGTCAGGCTCACCTTTGCTCTTGTAGCAGCAAGCAGTTTTTCCTCACAGGCCTTCTCCACAGTGGTCAGTGCTTCCATTGCCTTCCAGTTCTTTTCCCGAAGGTCCTGTGGAGACCACACAGAGAGGGCAATAAGCCACACACTGTGCCAAGGACTACAAAGCTGCTTGATGGCACTGCAGGGGATTTCAAAGCCTCTGCTTAGGGAATTTAGTTTGGTCAGGAGCCTTCCATCCCATGCCCACAAGCATTCCTTTCCCCCCAGTCTTCCCAGTGGCTCCACACCCCCCATTGCACTGGCAGTGTTCTGGATGGGGCAGGAACTCCAGAGGCACACTCAGGATGCCTGCAGGGGACACAGACCAAGTGCAGGGATGCAAGGTGGCCCCCACACAAGTGGCACCATCTTGCAATAGAGGGATAAGGAACGGAGGAACAGGAAAGTGTGAAGGAGCCTTCTCAGATTGCTATGGCACTACCTGGCTTACCAGGTCCTAAACTTTCCAAGAGAACAAAGGACAGAAATATTGCCTCAGGCAGCCCACCAGCTCCAGCTGCAAAGCCTGCCGGGTGTATTCCTGCTCTCCGGCAGACAAGGCAATGCCTCCAGGGCTCCATGGGGCTGGAAGAGCCTCTGGCCACACCCTGGAGCCATCAGCCAGTGACCAGGATGGACTGTCTGTCACTTACATTGTTTTTCACCTTCTGTTGCTCCACTGCCTCCCGCAGCTGTATGGCTTCCCTTTCCAAGGCTGAGAGCTGATTTGTCTTTTCCTGGAGTCTGGAAGGGCAGGATTCAGGAGTGAGCCTGAGCAGTCACCTCCCTCACGGGCAGCAAGCTCCCGAGATGGAGACACAGCCCTTCCTATCCTGGTCTACTCTGGGATCTAAACACAGCAGGAGGAAGAGGAAGCAGGACTAAAAACCACAGCTGTGGCAATACTGGAGAGGGATCTGTTTTTCTACCCCCTTACCAGCAATAAAAAGCAATCAAGTAACTGGCTGGCTGTACACATACAGAAAGAGGAAGAAGAAACCTGATGTAAAGGCCAGGAATTCTGACTTGCACAACTGGGACTGCTCCTATCCTCCTATCCATGGCTCATTAGGCTGAGAGAAGGCACAGCTCTGCATTTTGAAAATATCATCCCACTATCTTCAGCAACCCTAAATCAGGGCTGCCAACTAGACAGCTGAAAGCTGCAGGTTCCCTCCACACCCTCAGATTCCCCTTCTGCCCTGAAGGGATACTCAGTTGGAGTAAACCAAGGTTCAGGTCCTTGAGAAGAATTACACAAGTCTCTTGAGGTCTCAGGACAACTCAACAGCTGCCTGCCTTTAGAGGGATGCTGGATACTTGCTGGCAATGGGGGCATCTGAGATATCTTCCCCCACCTTCAGAGCCTGGGCCTTCTTGGAGGTGCCCAGCACATGGACAAGGAACAACAGGCAGGACGCATGACATGGGAAACTCCAGTTAAATGCCTGGAAACCTTTCTGTGCTGGGGGGTGGGGGAAGAGGTTATCAAACACTGGAATAGGAACCCAGAGTGGTGGTGAATCTCCATCCCTGGAGATACCTGGAAACATCTTAAAAAAACTTTCTCTGGTTGACCCAGCCTTGAGCAGGGACTTGGACCAGAGACATCCTACACCCAGCACCAAACACCAGCAGAAACTCCTGTTCTGCAGGAGTAGTCAGACTCCATGTGGCTGCCAGCAATTCAGTCCTACTTCAGAATGGACTGGCTCTTATATGGAGCCAGCACCAGAGCCAATGAATATTTTAAACAGCACTGTTGGCCAGGATTGCCCTTGACTTCTCAGCTGGGCAGCCCCAAGTCTGCCTGGAAGGCAGGAAGCCTTCAGCCATAGTCTCAGTGCTAGAGGAAGCCTGGGACACATGGACAGCAAGCTGGAGGTGCCACTTCAAGACGTGCATCTGGACCCACCTTGACTGCAGCTGCTTCATTTCCACTTCATTGGCTGCCTGGAAGAGGGAAAGCACTTTGATTACCTGCCCCAGGCATGTGATACAGGTCAGCCCTTTCTGTGGCATGCCAGAGAAGATCCCAGAGCAAAGATAACTCAGGGATTGTGTAAGCAGTGTCATCCACTCCCCCCCTCCCACCCCAATTAAACAACACACAACCTGGAGGTCTCTGCCTTTTTCTGCTTCCCGCATTTGGCCTGCTTCCAGCAAAGCTTCAATGGATTTGATCCTCTCCAGAAGCTTTGTATTTTCCGAGCTGGCATCCTGCAGTTTCCCTTTCACACTGTCCAACTCCAGCAGCTTACTTTTAACCTCTGCCTCAGAGCTCAGAAGCTTGGCCTGCAGTTCTGTTGGAGGAAAGAGCGACAAACACAGTAGGGCAGGTGCAAACAAACCTGGAGACTCCCTGCCCTGCTCTGTCCAAGCAGGACCTTAGCCAAAGAAGCCTTGGCCATCGATACTTTGAGGAGGCACAGAAAATGCAGGCAGGGATGCAGGACAGCACAACAGAGAGGCGCTGGAGTAACATCCTGGAATAGAACCACAGACCAACTGCTGCTCACACCAACATCAGGCAGCCCTAACTCATGCCTGATCTACTTGTTCTGCCCCAGCTAGCTCCTCCAAGCTCTCAAAGTCCCCAGTCTGCCCTACAGCCCTCCCCATTCTGATCCCAGCTCCTCACCAGCAATGCTCTGCTGCTGCCCTTTGTTCTTTTCTGCATCTGCCAACAGGCTCTTGTAGCTGCTCTGGGTTTTGCGGAGCTCGTTGCTGACCTCATCCAGCCTCTTCTGCAGCATCACCTCTGCCTCCCGCTGGTAAGCCTGCATGGCAGGAAGACAGGATTTCCTGGAGCGTGACAGACACCCCAGCCAGTTTGAAGCAAAGCTTCATGTGTCACATAATCTTATTTTTAAGCTGTGTTTTGGGGGATTAAAGCCATCCTCCCGCCAAGTTCCCCCTGCACACAAAACACCCTGCATTGTGTTCACACTTTATCCCATGCCAGTCTTCACATTGGGAGGCAGACAATACACAAATGTCTCGGTCTTGGGCCAATTCCATGGCCAACCTCCCCTCTGGAGAGCTCTGAAAAACTTCTTAGAGCCTTGGTTCAAAGCGCCCCAGCCCAGCAGGGAGAGTGCTGACATGGGGCTTTGCAGAACAGAGACACCCAACCACGTGTGGAGGAATTTTCTGGGCAATTTGGGCCAGGGAATACTTTTTATTTTCCATCATAGAAAGCAGCAAGGAAGAGGCCGGCCAGGGCAGGCATTTTGAGGGGGAAAGCAAAGGAGGAGGAAGATGAGTTTTAGTTTTACAGGTACAAGTGGCACCCCTGCAGAGGGAGAAAAATTGTTTTGCATGGCAGGGACAGGAAAAGGTAAACCAGCAGGCCCTCAGCATCACCAGGAAAGCAGAGCTGCTCTAGTTTTTGAGGATTTGACTCAATATCCTCAGCTCAGAGTTCCAGGTGTTACTGTGGAACACATTCTCCCTAGCACCTTAACACATCCTTGGCTTTAGAGTCTTCCAGATAGTGTGATTTATTTAATTAGCATTAAGGTGTGCAGTGAGCTGACAGCCCTGGAGCTCTCCCAAAAGTAAGTCTAGGAGCTCCTGCTTTGAGCCAGGGAGGCAGCTCCTGCCTTCACACCAGCTGTGTGCTCACATCACCCTCCTTGCTCCTCACCTGCAAAAGCAGCAGGAGCCAAATGAAGCCCACCAAAGGGAGAGTCACATCCTCAGGCACACAAAAATTTAAGAGCATGGATATGGAAGGTCCCTTACTCTAGGAACTACTCTACAAAACTATTTTGGCACATGCAGATAAAGGTCTCCACAACAGCCCCTTTCAATTCAGAGACCACAGAACATTCCTAAGGGACATCCCTCACTCTGTCTGCTACACTGGAATTAATGCTCCCAGCACATAGCTGAGCAACACCCCAGCAGGATCCCAGCAGGGACACTGTCAACATCCCAAGGAGATGCTCTTCCCTGTGTGAGTACTGCCTGCCTGCCAGCAACACACCTCTGCACGCTCAGAGGCTCTGCTTGGGAGGTGTCCTTTCAACACCCCTAAAATCTCCAAACCCAGCCACTCCCTGCTGGCAAACAAAAAAGCCACAAGCTCCATCTCCTGCACCAGGGAGAGGGAGAGAGAGCAAGATTAAAACCATCTGAGTTTGAGAGAGAGAGCACCTGCAGAAGAATGGCTTCAACCAGGGCATCCTGCTCCCTGGGCTCTGAGGGTGACACTACACAAGGGGCACACAGAATGTGACAAGCTAATGGGGGGGAGAGCAATTAGGAAGCCTGCCAGGCAGCTTCCTTCCCAGCCATGGCCATGCATCTCCCTCCCAGCCCTTCCCATGGCCAAGTGCATGGATCCCCTGGCAGTTAGACACCCATCTCTGCAAGGGGAGAGGGCTTGCCAGCACCTGCCTGACCTGCAGCTGCTCAATTCGCTTCTCTGAGGCCGCCGCTTTGATCTCCCAGCTCTTCCTCTGCTGCTCCTCCTGCTGCAGCACTTCTGACTTCTCAGACAGCTCTTTCGTCAGCTTGCTGCACTCCTGCCTCAGTTTGGCCAGCTCAGCATTTTGCCTACAGCAACAGAAGCAGAGTTACTTCAGCCCGCAGGCCAGCCAAGCCTCTCTGGTGTTGGTTGGGGGAAACACATCCTCCTGTGGGCCTGATACAGGATTTGAAATGGTGAACTTTGCTTGCCTGTTTCTAGGACACTCCTGATCCTTCAGGGAGGGGGTGGAAAGAGCCAACAAATCACTTTTAAAAAGTACTGTTTCAGTCACAGGAGACATTCCTTTCTTATGAAGTAGAGGACACATGGATCTGTGTTCCCAGACACAAGAGGAAGCACTACAGCTGGAGTCCACTCTGTAATTATTTGCCTGCTGTTAATCATCAGTCATTTCAGACTGTCTATAAAAAGGAGTGTGAAATTCTTCTACCTAGATCCTATTTGCTCTGCACACACGGGGTGGGGCTCTGTTCTCTGCAGCATCACTCCCATCAAAGAGCCAGCTGCATTTCTTCTCAGGTGTGAGAGTAGGAGCTCCCCTATGGGGAAAAAACACCACAGTGCCTTCTGATCCCCTCTCCCCCCTTCCGCTGCCTTGTTGGTTCTGGCATCAGCACAGATGAACCCAAAGGAGAGATTCCCTGCCCTTTCACTTGGGAAGAACATCCTTATTCTCCTGGTGTACCCCCAAAAGCCATTTGGCAAGCTCTTTATCCCTCATTCTCTCCTCTAACTCCAGCTGGTTGGGGTGTCTGTAGAAGTACCTTTGGGAAAGGGTGTAACCAAGCCAAGGTCTGCCACAGGGCAGGCCCAGGTTCTTCCCCTCTCCACAGCCTTACTTGCTTTCCATCTGGCTGGTAGCCTGGTTGAGGGCATCCCTCAGGATGGAGTTCTCCTGCTGTAGGCGAGCCAGCTGTGTGTTGGGACCATTCTCCAGCTGTTCCTGCAGGGTCCGGATCTAGAGGACCCCAATAAGGGTTAATGCTGCCACCACCAGCCCTCTTGCTGCCCCTATTGAGGCCTAAGATGAGCAGGAGGGACTGGCAACGCAGGGGAGCAACTGCTGATGCTATCAGCCCTCAGGGGTGTGACATCCCACTATGCCTCTTCTCTAAAGAGGGGTCTTAAAGGGGTTAAAGGGGGTATTTGGGGAGTATTAAGTGAGCCTTAGAGGGGTGTGGGACAAACTGAAGGGATTCAGGAAGGGATTTGGGGTAGTTTAGGGAGAACTTGAAGGGGTTTGGGGGGGAACATTGGGCAACACGGCCCTGGAGCACTGCAGGGTCTCACCCCTCCCTGAGGCTCCCACTCCCTCCCACAGCTCAGCCATGTCTAGGTCATATCTGCCACCAGCAGCCACCTGGCAGAGGAAGGAGTACAGCCTGGGACTCACCTTGCCCTGGAGCTGCTGGGTCTCACTGACATGGTCCTGATAGCTGGCCTGCATCCGCGCCTGCACCGCCACGATCTCCCGCTCACGGGCCAGCAGCTGCTCCTTCAGCTTGCCCTCCATGGCCACCGCCTTGGCCCGCTCGGCTGCCAGCTCCTTCCAGGAAAGGGGGCCCCCAGTTAGTCCTCAGAGCACAGGTTTCCCCATTTTAAGAGGATGTGGCCTCCTAGCTTAGCAGGCTACTAAGTTTAGCCCTTTCGTTGCTGCCCCCAATGCCCAGGTACATTTAGCACTTACATTTCCTCCTGCATTTTGTTTTGGGCTCTGTGGCCACTGGATGCCACTGTTGTTCCATGTTGGACCAACTAAGAGAAAGGAGTAAGACACCCTGGAATTTTATTTTCCTCCCCCAAGATAAATAACATCACACAACGTTTGAGGCAAAGCAGAAAAATTAAGCAAATGGACTTGACAGCCACAAGTTCAGCATGGTAGGAATCTGTTCTCCATTCAACACCCAAAAAGAGGTGGAGGCAGGGGGCTGAGTCAGGGAAGGGCATTGTAAATAGGATCAGGGTTCTTACAAAGGCACCATCTCAGCTCAGGGGAGGTGAAATGAGCTTCTGTCCCTGAAGGAGAAGAGAGCTGCCATCTCTTACAGAAAGGGTATTTCCCATGGCTGCCAATGGGCACTATCCTGCAGTTCTTTGGGCTGGCACCTCCCCAGACTGGAGAAGGCCCAAGAGAGGAGGGCAGGAGGGATCTTCTCCCCTTTTTGGGAAAAAAACAGCAATGAACAGGTGCAGGGTCCAAAGAACCCCACCAGGGGACTGAGATGTGGGGAGCAGGAGGCACATGGAGAGCTGCCATGAGCAGAGCTCACCATGGGTGCCAGGAGGGCCATACAGGGCTTACCTTGCTCAGCTCCCGCAGTTTGTTCCTGGCAGCAGCTGCATCCTCCTGCTCAGCAGAGAGCTGCTTCTCCTTTTCTTCCAGCTGGCGTTTCAGGACAGCAACCGGGTCACCCTTCTGCGTGGCCTGCCAGCACGAGTGGCACATCAGTGGAAATCACCACCTTCAGACCTATCCCCTCCACCCCCGTGCGTGACATCCTGCTCCACGGGAAAATTCAGCTTCGTTCTCCAATACACCTTCAGGGCCAGCCTGCCTGAAAATTGGGTGCCTTCCCTCCCCTTGCACTTCCTGAGGCTCAGCAGAGCCCTGGCAGAGCCCTACCGTGTGCCAGGTGTCCTGAATGATTCCTGCTTTCTCCGTCAGGATCTCAATGAGCTGCTGGGCCTCCCCCTCACTGAACACCATGCTGCTGACTGTGGACACGAGTGTCTTGTAAGGCAGGTACAGGGCCCCATCCGAATCTGTAGGTGCTAGGGAGGAGAGAGGAGGGGTTGGGAGTTTTGGGGACAACAGCAAAAACAGCAGACAACAGCAGTGGCAATACTGTATCATCTCAGCTGGTGTCAACCCCACAGCTGCCATCTCAAACCATCATCCACCCAGATTTCCAGAGTCACATTAGGTTCCTTTCTGAGTGAGAACAGCAGGAAAAGTGCTGGAGATGAAACCACACGCATGCTCCTTGAGTCAGTTTTCACCTCTGCGTAGCTCAATAACTGGTCCCAGCACCTGCCATCACCCTCTACTAAACTGAGAGTTTCTCAGGAGCTGGGAGTGCTTTCCCAGGGGGCTCAGACATGTCAGGCATCAGAAGCTGGACCACACCAAAATACAACCTTACTGAAGGATGTCACTCCATGCAGTGGTGCCGGTGACAGTGAAGTCATCTCCCACCTTTCACCAGCCAAGTTTGTTCCAGCTCTTTGCTGAGGGAACAACATGACTCCAACCCTTCCCCTGCTAAGAAAGCTAAGCTAAGAAAGCCAGGGAGCATCAGGGACCATGATGCTGTTGTAGGACCTCAGTGAAAACGGTCATGATACACAGAGGGTGACAAGCAGTGATTTAGAGGTTCCTGCATGTATGTATGGCCCAGTGGGCTCATTTTCCTAGAAAACCACAGAAGGAAAAGCAGTTTGGAGCCCAGTAGCTCCAGAGCTCCTGAAGTCATTAACACCAGAGTCTCCTGAATACAAAGCTTTAGATGCCCCAAGCAGCAAGGTCAAAAGAAGAAGGAGGAGAGGTGCTGCAGGTGTTGGAGCAGAGAGTCTCCTCTATAGGATGAACTCCGTGCTGGAACAGGTTCCTCCCCAAGGCCCATACTGGAGCAGGAGAAAGGCATGAGGAGGAAAGAGCTGCAGAGAGTGGCTGTAACAAACTGACCACAGTCCCCATCCTCCTGCACCACTCAGGAATGGGAGGTAGAAGAGTCAGGATGGAAGGAGTGAAGCTGAGCCTGGGAATAAGGGCGGGGAAAAGGCGTTCTAATTCCTAAAAAAATCTTGGTTTCTCATCTATTTTAATGGGGAATAAATTAGTTTTCCCCAAGTTGAGTCTGTTTGGCCAGTGACAGTAACTGCTAAGTTAGATCTGGTAGATCCATTTGGGATGACAGCGCCAAGCCGTGGCAGCAGTCGAGTCTGTGTCCCCAGCCACAGCCACTTCCCAGCAGCACAGCCGCGGCAGCTCCACCTCCTTGTGCAACCACAGCCTGAGGCTTGGCTCATCACACTTCACTCGTGCTGGCAACTGCAGGGCTGCAGGACAGCACACGGCATCCCCTGGCTCAGTCCTGGTGCATGCAGGGACACACCAAGCGGAATTCCGTCCCTCTTCAGGCGGAGCCGCAGGAGAAAAATACCCCGTGCCATTTCTGTCAGTTTTGCCATCTGTTTCAGGGCTGAGAACGTGTCCTTGAACACTTTAAACACTTATTTTTATCTGCGACAGGATAATGTGCTCCTTTGCATTTGAGGAGGAGAGCTGCTCAAAACACGTTGGTCAAACTGCAGTTGGCTTCATGGCACAAATCCTGCCAAGAGCTTTTCTCTGCAAAATCCCACAGGAGCAGCTAAGGCATCACTCTTTGCTTTCAGGACATGCAGGATTGGCACTTCATACCTAAGAGAATCTAAGTTTGGAGAAGCCAAAATCTTCCCAACTCAACAAACGCTAGAAGTCCATCTCCCATCCACACTCCCTCAGCTGTTACAGATTGGACTTAGGGCTCTTTTTCACATGGGTGAACACAACAAACCAGTCACCTCTGGTTTCCCCAACACCACTCCTGCAATACCCTCCAGGAGCAGCTTCTCCAATTGTCCCAAACCCCATCACCATGTGGAGATGATCTTTAGTAAAATCCTTCCCTCAGAAAAGCAGATACAAGGGGTTTAACCCATCTTTGAAACCCAGCAGCTACAAATGCCCTGCTGAGTAGCAGGCTGTCTTCCAAAATGTGGGTGTAGAAACTGCCAGGCTGCACAGCAGGTTTGGATCTGCAGCAGAAGGGCAGCAAGAAGAGTTGTCTTTTAGTTTGGTGGGTTGGGTTGGCCTTTTTTGTAAAGAAAGAAAGAAATCTATGCACAGCACACAACATCTTTGAGAACACCTGAGAGATTTCTCCTGTGTCCACATGGGAACCCTTCTACAGGTCTGAAAGCACTCACATTTTTAGTGCCTGTAATTATCACTTAACCAAAAATAAATCCCAAACTGTTCCCACTGGTACAATGAGAAGCTAGAATCCAGCTAGAGAGATTTTCTCTTCCCTACACCTTTTTATACTCTGCAGCATTCAGGACCACCTGATCTTTTCCATCTCTGAGTCAATAAGAGTGAAGCACGACTAATGATGGGCAAGTTTTCCCTTCACTGTGAGAGACCTAAAATCACTTCCCTCTAATTACTCTATCAATCCCCTGCAGTATAAAACTCCATCAACCCTCTCTGCTTAAAGAATCCTTCTTCACCTCCACCAAAGGAGGAGGAAACGCTAGCAGTGACCCAGCTCTGTGCAGAAATGTGGGAGAGCTCCTCTTTTACTTTTAACAGTCAGGGTTCTATGGGGAAAACACCTCATCCTGGCTTTCCACCCAGATGTTCAGCTGTCCCCCAGATGTCCCAGGACAGAGACATGCAGTTCTCATTCATTCCCATGTGCAGATCCCACAACACAAATCCCAGAAGAACCTGTAACTCTCCAACACCCATCTGCTGGACCAAGGGGATGAAGGCAGAGGAATCTGGCCTTACCTGGCTCGCTCTTCTTCTTGGATGCAGCCTTTTTCTTGGCAGGCCCATCATGCTTCTGATCCTCCTGGGCTGGAAGAGGCTCAGTTTTCTTGACGGTGCTGATGACTGGAGCACTTTGCTGAGTGCCAACTGGGGGCACTGCCACAACAGGCACCTCCTTAGGAGCCACCTCCCGGACGGGAGAACTTTTGGGGATGCTGACAGGGGGTGGAGCCAACACTGGGCTAGGAGCAGGCTCTACCTTTGCCACCTTCTTTTCCTTCTTCCTCTTCTCCTTAGGTGATGGAACAGGTTTCTCCTTTTCCTGGGGGAGAACTGCCACCGCTGCAATCGGAGTCTCGACAGTTACAGGCTCAGGCACCACAGCAGGCTCAGGAAGCACCTCCTTGGGAGGGTCCGTCACTTCCTGCGTAAGCTGCTGCTCTGGGATCTTTCCATTCGGTTTCTCTTCCTTTTTCTTTGCTTTTCCTTTTTTCTCAACTGGTTTCTCTTTCTTCTTTTTCTCTAATTTCTGCTGCTGGGTCTTCTCAAGCTCCTTGCGTTGCTTGGCCAAGGCTTCCTCGTAAGAAGTCTCCTTCATGGAGAAGGTGGACACCAGGAAGATCCCAATGGCTGAGATCACCATGAAGCCCCCAAAGACCATAACACCCAGTGTCTGAGGGTCGTACACATCCATCCTGCCTCAGTCTTCTGTGCCTGCAAGATGCCAGGACAACAGTTAGGGGCAGGAAGGGAGGAAAGAAATGCAATGGATTTTCTGAGCAGTATCTTCACATGGGCATCTATGCCTTCCAATGGCAGCATGCATTGGGAAGGGGAACACTCCAGATTCACGTGGCTCAGGTCGACCTGCCTGCACACCCCCAAGTTTGTGCTCCTCTGCTCATGCACAGTGGTCCAGTGACTAAATTTCATCTCCAGAAGAACCAAAGAGAAGGAATTAAAAAACAGGGATGCAATCAGCAAGAGCCTCATTTTATGTCCAGTGGGGTGGTTTTATATGACCCTAAGCCATACCTACAGCAGTAAGAGAGCCCACTTTCAGACTCCTGGGAGAAGGTTGGCCAAAATCTGGGCTTTCCCTGGAGCACCTGGCTTTTTCACTGCACCCAGATGCATATCCAGGTGTCACCTTTGGAATAAAAGATCCCCCTGGGAGGAGAAAGCTTTGCAGCAGCCCTTCCCTCTTCCCTTTGCCAGCTGTACACTGCTGCTGAGCAGCAGCAGAGACCACACTGCCTGCTCTGTATGGCAAGCAGACCACAGGCAATCAGGCCAGCCACACCTGGGGAAAGATGCTGCTATCTCCTCTTAATGACTATTTGAACCTATCCTGGTTCCAAAGCCAATTTTAGCTGGCCCATCCACGTTTTATCCACCAGGACATCACTTTCACCTGACTCTGAGGTTGCTCACAATCCCCCATATGCCGGTGTCAGGCAGTTAATCTGGGAAGGGACACTCTCCAGGAATTGCCATGGCTGTGGTTCCTCATCATTGTTAATCAAAACAGAATGAGCAAAATGTAGAAAGTCCCTCAGCTAACAGGAGTTCTCATCCCCACGCTTAACTGTTGACATTATTGAATTTCTTCTTTAAGGGGTTGTGGGTTGAGGAAGGGGGGAGGAAGGGGCTGGAAGGGAAGGAGGCAAAAATAAGAATAAAACTAAGGAGATCAGCATCTTTTCAAACCCCAGTGCTTGCAGGGAGACACCTCGGAAGCCCTTCCTTTCTAAGAGCTGGAGCAGCAAACTTCAATCTGCAGCTCAAAGCTGCTCAGGGTGGAGACAGTGCAGTGAAAACTCATCTCTAGCACTCAAGCAGGGTGTGCAGAGCTGGGAGAAGCTGCAAATCTCCCACTTGAGATACCCAGCCTGCCTGGGAAAGGATGTTCTAACTGGCAGCCCAGCTCTCCCTGCCCACGTCTCCAGGCACCCCAGGTAAAGCAGCAGAGAGAGAAGCTGGCAGGCAGGAGGGCTCTCCACGCCAGCTGGAACCAGCCTCCCCTGTCAGGGCCAGTTTTCTACCCCAGGGCATCACTGGAGATCCCAGCTGATACTACAGGCATCACTTACTACTATTTCACATCTACCCTGGCCATTTTGAACTTAAATGGCCTCAGCCTGCTCTATCCCAGCACATCTGGTGCCAAGTCATTGCCTCCTGACTAGGGAGCACTGCTTTGGGATGGTCCCAACCAGGACAGACAGATAATTCCTAACGCACAGGTTGAAAAGGAGTTGAATTCCTCTCCCTGTCAGTGAATAAAAAGTAGGGCTGGAGAACACATACCCACGATCTTGTGCCAGGTGTTCAGGGCTACACCAAAGCACCCAGGAGCTGTTTTAGGGGCATAACAAGGTGACCTACATTTTTCACCCAACAACCACAACATGTTTGTAAAAATAAGCCCTTCTTGACCTCACAGCAGCACAGTTTCAAACCTAGATAAAAATCCACCACTCCAGCTTGGGGCAAGGGCATCCCCAGGTGCTGACAAACACACTCCAACCCCACCAGCTGGCACTGCCACCCTCAAAAGCAGCTTGATGGAGCCCGCAGGCAATGGGAATGGGGGAAGAAACCCCAATCTCCACTACAGAGGATGGATGAGAGCACAGAGACAGGGATGGTGAGGTGGGTGATATGGCAGTGCTGGCTGTGGCATCACAGCACCAAAGCTGTGTGCCTGCCCCATACCTCACCCCATAGGACTGTCCCCCAGAAGCCCTTCCAGAGCCCCATACCCTCTCTCCCTTACAGAGAGCCTCAATCAACCCCACAGGCTGCAGTAAAAGCTGCTGTACCTTGCCTCCTGCTTGAAAGCCAGGGTGAGATAAGGATGTAAATGAGCACTAAAGTCCTTCCCAGTGAAACAAAAGCACCCCAACAACCCCCTTCAGACCAAAGGCAATACAGGAACAAAGCAGCCAAGAGCAATGAGGAGCTGAGGACCTGCAAAAGAACCATGGCAGCAGCCAGAGCTGATGAAAGCAGCCAAGACGCTCAGAGAGGCCATCTAAGCTCCCAGTGCTTGACCAGGGGAACCCCATGCTGTTCCCAAGGACAGATGTGCCAGGAGAAAATCCACAGGAAGCAGTGAGACGTGCCACGCAGGAAGCAATCACTGCCAGCAGCACTCTCATGGCTTGGTTCTGTCCCAGCGGTCGCACCCCACAGCCCTGGTGCTGACTCCCAGGAGCGAGTTCTACCTGTAGGGCTCCTCCTGTGGTTGGGATTTGGCACAACCCGCCCAACAACTTGTTCGGGGAAGAGCCCATCTCTCCAACGGTTCAGAGACAGCCCCATATGCTTAAATCAAGCCAGGTTGGCCTTGGCATTTGGGGGATAAGGAAAAGTCTTCCTACGGGGACTTCCTGGAGCAGAGATGCCAGAAGCGTTTATGCAACAGTGTTAGCACCTAGGAGAGAAGCTCTGCTTTGACATTTCCTGACCTTGCCACCTTTGCCCTTCATAGGGCTGGAAGTTTGCTCCTGGATTTGCACAGCAAGACACTATCCCACTCACAAGCACAAGTGCCCTTTGACAGGAAAGCCCTCCGTGCTTCTCACCTGGACAAAGTCTTAGCCAGGACATGGCAAAATAGGGCACCAAAGGTATTCTCACATGTTCAGCTTGACAGCCACGCTTTGAAGAGGCTCAAAGACTTCAGGATCCTCCCTTCTGTAGCTTCTGGTCCTCCATGGGATGTAACTCCTACAATGGCATTTTTCCCTCTGCTTGGGAGAGGATTGTGTGTCCAAGAGGTGGACACCAGCAGTTACCAGGGTCCATGCTCAAAACATCGAGTTCACATCCAACACTGAGCACACTAACTTCCAAGAAGTTTCTGGAGCATTTTCCACTCCTCTCCCAGCCAAAAACAGCAGAAATCATCAAATATCTCCATACACAAACTCCTTCCCCAAAACAGCTTGTCCAGGCGACAAGCTTCTCCTCACCTTCAGAACAGGAATAAGGTAAAAATCTGGTATCTCACTTGGCCTTTTCATGTAAAGGAGTTGGCTGAAATGCTGTGCTCTGATTCTTCCACTCCTGTGGCTTTTTCTTTTTCTCCATCAAGCTTCCCAAAACCCCAGGCAACAGCCCAAGAGACCTGACCTCCCTCAGCTCTCTGCACATGCAGCCACCTCTGTTTGACCTGAGCAAAAGTCCAACCCGCCTTAAGGAAGCAGAACTAGCACTCAGCCTTGCTGGTTTTTCAGCACTAAAAAATTTCCAGGATGAACCAACCCACAGACACGTGACATGAGAGCACCCGAGCCATGCTCAGTGTCTTGTGGTCACATTTGTCACTGACAGCTGTGTCAAAATCCAGGCTGGAACCGTGCCACCTGTTCAGCCTGTCCTTCCCTCTGTGACCATACATGAAATCCATGCGAATTCAGCATCTTTAAGACCCAGCCCTTCACCAACCCTAGTTTAAATCACCCAGGCCACACAACAGGTGGGCAGGAGCAAGGGAAGAGTCAGGCTGTGCAGCAACTACAGAAACGTTATTTCTTTCCACAGCCAAAGGAAAACACATGTTATCTCCTCCTGGTGTTGACAGGTGCTGCAGGTAGGAAAAGATGCTCTTTGCAAGCAGGACACTGTCTCCCCTGCAATCCAAGGTTTCCACTTTGCCATGGTGTCAAAAAGCAATGCAGGAGAAGCGATGAGGGGTCAGAGGGCAGAGAGAGAACTGGGTTCACACAGACAGGTTCTGCATAACCCACAGCAATGCTGCCCTATGAAGCACCTGCAGCATCCCTTCCTCTAGGTATTCCAGCAGCTGAAACAAAAGGAGGGAAAGGGCAAGGACAGGCCTGATCCTGTGAACAGCAGGGCAGCCTGGCAGCAGGAGAAAGCAACAGCACTGGCAGCAGATAAAAAACAATCACCAGATACTTCTCCTGGAGTTTTTCTCTCCACCTTGTTGCAATTGAGAGAGACAAAAATTAAAAACAAACTAGAAAAGCCTGCATGCCATGAGCAGATCCTGCCCACGTTGCCAGCAGCCTCTGTTTAAATGCATTTTTTGTCTAAGTGACTGTGCACTTCCAGCCTCCCAGCAGCATGTGCTACTCCACACAGCAACTCCAGATCAGCCCATCGTCAACAGTTATAGCCCGACTTAATTGAACGTGTCTTAGTGCTCCATTAGCTCTGGCAGCAGCAGCCAGCTGGCTTGCGCTTGCCAGCAGTGCTGCCAGCCCCCTTCCTGAGCCCAGGAGTGAGAAAACAGGCAGAAAATACATGTGTATATATAGGAGAAGAGTGTAACAGCACTACAACACAGCTGCAGCTTGACTAAACTCTGCAGGAGCTATTAGAAATTTTCTCTCCCCTCCCTGGCCCAAAGAGGCATTTCACTGCCGGCCCTCATCACTGGGTCTCCCATCCCAGGTAGCTCGGACTCCTTCCAGCCATTTCCCGCTGATGCAGGGCTTCGACCAAGGTGAGAACTGGCATTCCAGGCGCGGACACTTCTCCGTCCCACTCAGCCACGTGTGCAACACACGCTCTTCCGCTGGACCGCTTCCCCGGCAGGGCGAGGAGCGGGGCAGACCCGCGGGAAGGCTGCTCGCGTCCCGGCTGGGGAGACCGCACGGCGGGCGGGGGTCTCCGCTTATAGGGTCGACGCCTCTGTTTAAAAGCTCCGCGCTGCCGGGGGTTTCAGGAGAACGGGGTGCCAACAGAGTTTTATCGGGGGGCGGGGAGGGGGGGGGTTAGTTAAGGAAAGAAAACGGACAAGGGACAGCGGCCCGAGCGCTTCTGTAAACGCGGTTAATCAGATTAGTAATTGTCATCCGGCCGGGGCAGGACGGCGGCGCTGGGGGCCGGGGGCAGCGCGGGGCCCGGACCTCGCCCTGCCCGCACACTCCGCCAT
>VWZN01011831.1:82571-109096 GCA_013396955.1 Regulus satrapa
AGCTCTGCCCCCGGGCTGCGCTGCCGGGGAGCCGCGTGTGCCGGCCGTGGCTGCCCGCCGGCCTTGCCCGGGGTGCCGGCGTCATCTCTGGGGCACAGCGGGGACAGGGTGGGTGGAGGATCCGGGGAGCTCCCAGCCAGCGGTAAGGGTGGTGCTCCATGCTAGGGACCCTCCTCAAGGGCTGGGTGGGAGCACCAGGGAGCAGACTGCACCCGAAAGATGCTTAGCCCCAGCGGGAGCTTTTTTTCCAGGGTTTGCAAACGTTGTGTGGTTGAAACAGCGCTGGGAGTGGTCCGTCACCCACAAGCTTGCGGGTCCCAGGACAGGGAGAAAGCCATGGCCACGATGGCCCAGTGCCTCGCAGGATGGTGGCTGACCTCTTGGCACATGCCTTCTGTGTGTCTCCTGGCCTGGTTGTGACTTCCCGTGGCAAGATTTATCAGTGAAATGCATGTTCACACCAGAGGAAGTTTTATGTCTGGAAGTGGGTCAGAAGGGACTCCATGTCAGAACCAACCGCTAGGCTGAACCACTGGAGAAGAGCCAGAGCATCATCAGGAGATGCCTCACCCTGCTAGCCTGTAATAAAAACATGAGAACCATCTCAGCCCCATCTCCCCAAGAAAGTGCGTCCGAAACCCCAACACCCAACCAAATGGGAGTGTGAGGGCTGGCAAAAAGGGTTGGTCTGTCAGAGCAGAGCTTTGCTGCCTTCTCTGTAACACACACCTGGCATTGGCTACACTTTTTATCCCAAAACTGACAAAAAGTCTGGTCTTGTGTGACAATACATCTCCCATGCCTTCATACCTTAGCCAAGCTCAGAGTCATCTCTTCCTACTCTGCTTTCACCTTGACCACATTGTGATGCATAACCAAGGTTCTGCACTGGCTGTAGAGTAAGAAAGGAATCTATTTTAAAAGTGTCAGGGAGTAGTAATTCACCATCACAGCACAGGCTGTTGGGACCTGCCAGCCTCCTGGCTTGGTACATCAATGTTATTGTATTTCAGTGGCCAGATCTTCTCAGGGGGTGGCCATTAGGGCTGCTCTCAGTGGTGTCCCTGGGATTTACATCAGCTGCCACTGGATTGTCACCCCCTGCCCAGAGAACAAGCCGTGCTATTGAGGCCAGGCTGGGCAGGGCAGCAGGTCCTGCCTGCAGCCTGGTACATCTCGACACAAGGGCACGGGGAGAATAAGTGACTGTTTCACGAGGGCTGATGTGGTGGGAGTAGAGGAAAAACATGCTAATGGAGAAACATTTCAGCTAATTATGATAACACAACAGGGACCTGAAATGGGCACAAACACTTCTCATTATTCATGAGGACCTGGAAGCTATTTTAGTTCTTCTTTGGGGCAGGGCAGTGCTCACCACTTCAAGCAGGAAGGACCTGGGCTGGGAAAGCGCGTGATGGCCATGACACCTCCAGGCAAAGGCATGAAGTTTGGATCCATCCCTGCCTCAGTCCACCTGGAATCATCAGCTCATTAGACTCCCCAAGGACCTTCTTCAAACCAAACCACTTGGATGCAGGAATGCAGGGGCTGAACAGCACCCATATCCTGAGCCCTGTGAATCCCTATTTCCCTGGCCACATTTGTGGTGGAGCATACAGCCAGGCACCCCTTCCAGCCCCCTGCTTTGCCATGAGCATCCTGGGGTGCTCTGTCATGCCTGCTGGGTGTGAGAGACCCGAGGCTGGGCTCCCTTCAAGCTCTCTTAGCGAGGCACTGAGTACTTCCCTGGGGCAGGGACTGGCATGCACAGCCCCAGCCAAGCAGCCGGGCCATGGGGATCTGGGCTCACTCTCACCACCTCCAGCCAAAGGAACAACTGTCTGCTTCAGCATGGGACAGTAATGAGGGCAGAGCAATTGGGAAATGCACAGTGTGGGGTGAAACCCCAGGCAGACAGAGTTGAAATGTGAGCCTGGGTGTCCTCTACCACCATGGTACAGATGTGCTCAGGGGACCGCTCTGTCTGCTCCTTCCCCAGCTGTGTTTGGGATCTGTAGACAGATGTCTGAAGCCCTTGCTTGGCCTCTGATCCCCAACCCCTGTTTGGCTGGAAGCTGTCTCATTCCAGCGTTCTTCCCAGCACCCACATGGTGGGTCTTTCCTTGGTCTATTCTTGGGTCTTTCCCCTCACATTATAAGACATAAGTGGATACCTCCCATCAACTCCCAGAGTTTCCCTCTGTGTGTATGCTGTTCATCTAGACCACTGGGATAATATATTATTAGTGTAATTTGATTTCACCTTCATAATGAAGGCATTCTCCTCAAATACTAAATTCTCCTTAAATTCTCCCAACTCCTGCCCAGAGACAGAATCCAGCCTAAATCCAGAGGTCTGTGTACCCTGTTGTTAAAATAACCAAAGTGCTGACAATTTTCCACAGTCGTCTTCACTACTAGAAAGTTGGTGGGGTTTTTTTGGTTCAGTTTGAAAATTGCTTGCTCCAGCTCCAGTTTTTCAGTTGCTAGTTATTTTTGCATCCATGAGTCTTTGGCTGTTGGTGAAGAAGCTGTTGTTTAGCCCTGGAACAGCTCCAAATCTTTCCACTGGGTGTATTAGTTATCCTGAACTCCTAACCATAGCTGGGGTATTTTTAGCTCTGCACAGCAGTCATCAAACAAATGCTGCCACAAGGTCTGCAGGACTCCCTGAGGTCCCCTGCAGCCCAGCTCCTTCTGAATCTCCAGGCTTAGCTGTGCAGAGATGACCATGAAATCTCACTGGGGGAGCCACCCAGGACTGTGACCAAGTGCTTTGTGCCATCCCCATGAGATCCACATCCAGGCTGTGGCCAAGCACGTGGACAGGCACAGCTCATGCTTTCTTACAGGAGAGCAGGGAGGTGGGGGTACCCTTGAGGAGTAGAGGTGCTTGCCCCCCCTCACTCCCCCCATGGATAACTTCCTGCTGCAGAAATACACCAAAAAGCTCATAGGAACAAGAGCAAAGTAGCCCCTTGCTCCAGACTCGGCTGCTGACTGCTCATGCTGCAGATGTGATACTGCAATGTCTTCTGGCCAGGCTGATCCTCCAAGCCACACCACATCCACACTCAATCCTTCTGAAGCCTCTGGAAGCAGCCTCCCCCTTCCATGAAAGAAGGAATCAGTGTGTCTGGCCTTCCCTTGGCTTCCTGGCGGTTCCTCCCAGCCTGTGTGCCTTGCCAAGCCCTTGCTGGGCCATGCTTAATAAGCAGCGGCTCTGCTCCAGGGATGGAAATTAGAGGTGGATACTGTAGCAGAGCAAAGTGCCGGGACATGGTGGCAAGAGCTTCTGCATCCCTTCTTGCCCGTGTTTCTGCATTGGCACAGCTGAGGCCTGGCTTAGAAAATGCACTGTGCCCACAGCTGGATTTGCTTCTGGAGCAGGGTGTACCTCTTGCACGGCCTCCTTGTTTTTCCACCTAACTCCACATGGGATTGGAAAATACCACTGTAATATGAAATATGAACCAGGACCTGCAGAATGACCCCATGTCAGTGGGCTAAGAGCCAGAGCCCAGTGGGACAGCCCAGTTCCCACCAGACACTAAATCCCTGTGTGTCAGCAGCTGGGCTTTGCCCTGGGTGTTTGTCAAATAACACTTTTGCACGAGCACTCTTGGCGTTCATCCCTTAGATCTCTGTTCTGCTATCCCCCTGTCCTGACAGCTCTGCTCAGTGAGGGGCCCCAGATATTGGCAGGAGGAGTGCAAGTCACCAGAAGCCAAGAGTTCAATGAGTTCATCTTTGGGTCCACCCACAGCTGAAGTATTGCTAGAGAAGCAGATTGGTAAGGAGCTTGGAATTAAATCAGCTGATTAAGAGTTTGAAAAGGGAACCTCTTTCTTTCCTTCCTTCCCACCTACTTCCCATGTTGCCCACTGGCCTCATTGTGGCATCCTTTCTTCTGCCCTCATTGCCATAACTGAGCTCCTCTTCAGGTGGAAGCCCATCTGAAATTGGTGGAATATTGCTGTGGGCCATCTGAAGGCAGGATGACAAATGTGGTTTGTAATGAGGCATGGTCAAATATCCATGCACTTTGTCTGTTCCTCCATCCCTCACTGGAGATGTTTTAAGCAGATCTTAAACCTGTTCTCTGGGAGCATTTATTTAAGTGGCTTCATCTCTACAGAGGGAAGGTTGTGAAGCTACACCTCCCCCTGTGGCTCAGCCAGCAATGCAGGAGTGTTAAAACCATCTGATTCCAGACCCCCAGATGAATCTTCTGTGGATAAGGCTTGACATCAAAGAAATCTTCCAAGCAGTAGCTTCATGCAAGCAGCGCCAGCTCTCCATGACACTCAAGAGCCATGAAAGCAGGGGCCCCTAAGTATTTTCTCCCCGTGTGTCTATCTGTCTGTCTTGTTGGCACTTAGAAAATATTTGGCATTCTCCTATTAATTCTTTCCCAAAACTTTGCATTGTTTCAGCAGAGAACAATTCCTGGCAGGAGGAAAGTAGGAACAGGTGAGTGACTGGATGAGAGGATGTGTTGGACAGGTTCAGACCCCATTTAGGATGGCTTGAGGTACCCGGGGTGTGCACCTTAGCCTGTGCTAGAAGTTAATATTCCCTGTGCCACGATGACAGAGAGCGGGATGCACCCGTGTCTTGTCTGCTGCTGGTCTCCATCCAGCACGTACCACGGTCCCCCCAGACCTCATGAAAAATTTGGAGCTGTTTGGGGTTTTCCATGTCCTGATGACCTGCAGGACTGTAGGACTAGCTCTGTAGACTCAGCATCAGCCTAAGGTTGCTTAGAAAGCAACTGATGGACTGAGCATGGCTGGATCTGTCCAGATGTGAGCTGTGATGCTACAGTGGAAAACTGTATCCCTGTGCCAGGGCAGGCTGGTAACAGGAAGAGCAAAAGCAAAGCGGGAATCAAGCTAATTTGGGAACACAATAGTCAGGCTAATCAAAACACTTTCCAGAGGAGAAGGGGAAGGAAATTACCTAGTCATTAATTGTGCAGCATGGTGTCCCTATGCCCAGGTTGAAGGACCAGGGCTATGCACAGCTTGGAAGAAAGGGCATTTCCATCTGGGAAAGGAGAAAACCCCTGGGACCTCTTCCCTCCAGACCCTTTCCATCCACACTGGATGGAGGGGAGTCCTCCTCTTCCTATCCCCAAACTGGCTTTAGGTTAGAAAAATCCAGAAAAATTCATGCTTCTCTTGAAAGTTTGGCTGGATACATACTTATGTGACTCAGGAGCTTAGCAAGAAACTTCATCAGAATTTGGAAAATCATCTAAGAAGGGTTGAAGCAATTCAGGGACGTGCAGCCTGTCATGCTCCATTACCAGTAGACTGAGATGGGGCAATCACTAGTTCTTTCAAGAGAACTCTTCCCACATCCCATGGATGATCTTTGCAGGGTTCATGCTCATTGCCTGACTCAACATCTAGAAACTGTAATGCAACTGAAAACAGCCCAGGAAGGGTCTCCTAATAAGCCAGGAACAAGCACAGAAGTCCCAGGGCATGGCCCGATATAGAGAATGTAAGGTATTCTGGGGATGCTAGTGCTACAGAGCATGAGTAGAGGACAACAGCGCACATTCAGCATTCAATAAAAACCCCCAAGTGTCTCTGGCTTAAAAGATCTGCCCTCACCTCAGCTGAGGATAGGCTTCCCTGGTTGAGGCTGTCCCACGTTCCCAAGGCTCCTCTGCCTATTGCCCCCACACCTCCAAGTGAAACCTGTGCAATGCCTTTTTTCCCCTGCCTGAAGCCAGGAGCCAACAGGGAAAAAGTGTGAGCCACGTCCAGAGTCAGAAGTTTGGATGCACTTGGAGGGACTGCAAAATACAGGCACAAGAGCCATGAAGGAAAAGCCAAGAGCTGAAGGAGTTTTTCTTCTGTTCCATGAAAAAATACATTCTCTAGTGGCATATTTTTCTGGAGGAGAAGAACCCCTTCATAGAATTTGGAATTTTCTTCTCCATCACACCAAATTTTATGGGGGAAAAAAAAAGAATTAACTTGCAAATGTTTCCCTTTGTTCTGTTTGGATGTTTCTCCAGCCCACAGACACCAAAGGGGCACCCATGGAAGGTGGCAGTGATCTGTGAGACAGCAGTGGAGGGGAGATGGGAAGCCATCCCTCTGGTCTGATGGGGGGGAGAGAAACTTTCTCTCTGAGCTCAACACCACCTAGGCTAACATAGCTCCCACCCCACTGCTCATTCCTCTGCTCCTGTGCAGAGGCAAAAAGCAGCCAAGCCCTCCACCTGCATTTTGTTAAACCTCTTTATTTCTATGTCACTTCAAGACTCCTTTGCTCCACGTGAATCTTAGAATGAATTTCTCTTGCTGGGTATAGGCATCCAACACACATTCACTGTTGCAAAGAGGACTTTGCAGAGCACCAACAGCCCCTCTCTGTAGAAAAAAACCCTTACTTTAAATGTCCTGGGATCTGCCACTTCAGCATTGAAATGTATTAGAAGGTCTCTAAAACAACCCCACCTCAGGATGGTTATTTATCCAGAGAAGCAGGAGAAAAAAAAAGAAAATAAACAAAAGGATAAACATTTTTTAAATTGTAAATTTTAAAGCAGTTTCTCTTCCAAAAAATGCAGCTGGAAACCTCAGACTTGGGGTTAAATTTGTGTGTAAGATGGCACTGAATAATGCCAAGGTAAATCCTAGCTCTGAATTAATCTCCTTAAAGCAGAGTCGTGTACCTGCACATTGCTGTCCAAGAACATGCTGTGCTCTCTGGCTGCACACAACACTTTGTACTCAGAATCCTGCCTCTGAGCAGAAAAGGGATTTTTATATTAGAAAAAGAAACCCCAAAACACTACCCCCCCCCANGACAACAACATCTAAGGCAATAAACCATCATCTGCACCTACCGACAAAAAAAAAAAAAAAAAAAGCCAAACCAACAACTCCTCTCCAAGTACACATACAATTACACCCCAGGTGCCAGGCTGACATTTTGGCCAGGCAAAGGGCTTGAACCTGTTGCTGAATGTGGGTCAAAGCAAGCCCCAAATCTTGCTGCAGCAGCACAATGTGAAGGCTCATGCTGGAGTGCCAAATCTTTGTGTTTGATACTTGGGGAAGATCTCCGGGTGTGCAGCAGGAAATTGTGGGAGGAATTCCAAGTCCAGTTTCATGTTTGCCAGAGGTGTCTCTGCTGTCCCCCACCAGGGCACAGCAGTTCCACTGACACTCTGGAGTGGTTGCTTGTGCTGTCCCTGTGCCTGGCTCATTTGCTCCTCACGTTTTAAGTTCCCTGGGTACTCCTGCACCACCTCACACACCAGTGGCTCCAGCCTGGCCTGACACCTTGCTGCTATCTCCTTGTTTTTCAGGTGTGCTGGAACAAAACTTGCCCTGAAGAGGAAAGCACATCCCCAGCCACTCACTCTCGGCTCTGCTCTCCCAGCATAGCCCTGATCACTGGAAAACTTTCAGCTCCCATAAAAAGAGGACTTTTGGCCAGCGGTCGTCTTGGCAAGGGGCAGTGTTATTTGGTATTTGACAAGGGCCTTAGAAGTAAAACTGGAGCAAAGGAGGTTGAATGGGAAAGGTGGGAATCAGGTCACCATGACTCTGGTCAGTTTGAAGTGCTCTGACATAGCAGAACTGTCCCGTGGACAATGGCCTTTGGCATGCTCCTTCCTCCTGGGAGCTGAGCATGGATTCCTCCCAGCCAGCAGAAGTGTGTCCTTTTTCCACTGCCAGGGGCAGAGACTCTTGTCAATCTCTTCATACAACCTAATTAACCTCTGGGAATTGCTTATAAAGAACAACATCCTGTAAAATCCAAGCATTCAAATGTGCCATAAGTGCCAAGATTATCTTTAAAAGTCCCTGCAGCGAATCCTCTTAAATAACACATTTTGGGGTCTCTCTGACATAACAGCACATGCTTAAAACTTAGCAGAGGGCAGGGAGTTACACTTCTTAGACTTTTTCTCAGCTGTTCTGGTTAGACACACACATGTATATTTATACTGCAAGCTGTACTTTGACTCTCCATACTCGAGAGAAATACAATGTAAAGCTTGTCTGCTTTGCTGCCTCCACTCCTATTTGTATTTTAAAGACCTGTTTTGACTCCTGGATTATATGTATTCTCCTAAAAGTGCCGCATTTCCATCAATACCTAAAAAAGCAAGAGCCGGTACTTGTCAACGTGCCCTAGTTCAAGTGGAAAAGGTCACAGACTTCTTTCCAACACCTAAGTCTGTAGGTATTACTGAGGGCACTCTCGTGATCATCAAAGGCTTGATCAACCATCAACATCTGTGCTGCTGGGTGGAGGGTTGGTGTTTCCAGTGATGGCTCTCCATCATCTGATGGGAATCCAAGGAGGAGGATCCACAGGCTCCACAGTGGCTCAGACCTATCCTTGCACCAGCCTCTGCTCTCCAAACTACCCCCTCACTTTAGGTTCCTCTATTTTTAAATGTCAGGCCACATTCTTCTGTTCTTCAGAAGGTGCTGAAGACCTGCAGCCAGGGCTTTTTCCTCATTGAATAAAGGTTGGTTCTAGCCAACTAGAACATTTGATTTACCCATGCTTATTTATTCATTGTGCATATTGATGAGGCTACATTTGTTAATTCAGCCAGCTGAATGTTCTGCCCTCCTCATGTGACCAAACAAAAGGGAATAAACTCAGCAAACATCTCCTCCAGGAAGCCCATGTCTTTGTGAAAGGCTGTCTGAGGCTCAAAAAGAAAGGTAAAATATTAATAATTCTGCCTGATGCTGCTGAACCTTCTCTAACTGCACCAGATAATTTGTAAGGGGCAAGTCCATAGTGGAGCTTGAGAAGCTTTAGGATTTACATGGGGCCAGCAGGAGAAGGGGACACCCAGGGATGTGCACAGCCAATTTTGAGAGAGCCGCGCTGCTCCTGTACCAGCAGCTGCCAGGAACAAAAAGTTTTTGCAATCAACCAGCGGTAGTTAAAGAAGAAAGCAGCCTGGCAGTAAATATACTTAGCAAATTCAAACGGTGAAAGAGTTCCAGGAAACTGAGATAACCCTGCAAGCACAAAGATCCTGATCCAAAGCCCACGGAAATTGGTGGAAAAGAAAATCCTGTTAGCTTTTAGATGAAGCTCAAAGAAAGTCAAATAAGAGGTGTGGTCCCAATGAGTCTGTAATTCTTCCCAATGAAACAGCCACCATAATCTCACACACCTTCCCTGGAAGCTCCTCCCTTGCAGCTTGGCCCCCACAGTGTGAATTTGTACTCATGTCTGTGCCTATACATATATTTTTCATTCACAAATTACTCCTGGGTCATGCTCCCCTGGCAGCTCTCTGGTGTCTGTGACTTTGTCACAAGCCTGAGCATTTGGTAATTCTCTTTGAGCTTCCTGTGGTTACAAGGGTATTTAAAGATTTCCAAAGGCAGGAAAAAAGCCCCTGAGCAACCCCAAAATACATTTCCATGTAACCCCACAGTGCTCAAAACCAGGGCATGGGATCCATGGGTCACCAGTGGGGACCAGCATCCCATAGCATGGAGAGGACACATGACAGGAGCAGCCAGAGAGTTGCCAGGTTGAAGATGGCACTTTGCACAAGGGTGCAAAACCCTGGCTTAAGTAGGATCCTTGTTTTGGCTGCTCAGCAGCCAGTGGACCTGGCTGAGCACTTTACTTTTAAAATAAAATGTGGGGGTTTTACTTCACTCCTTTTAACTGCAATTGCCTGGAATAAAAATTAGTGCCTGCTCCAGAGACCACTGACATCAAGAGAAAATTGTTCCTGCCTTCAGTGGGCTTTGAATCAGATTTTAAAAATGCAGCCCAGCCCATCCCATCTGCAATACCACAGTTAGAAATGAGTTCAAGCATCCTAATAATCCAGGGAGGTGGGGGGGAAAAAAACCCAAGGTAACATTTAGGAAAAAAAATGTGCCATAAGCCAGCAGCTGCCTTAAAGCTCTGAAGGGGGATCAGGAGAATGGGAGGGGATTGCTTGGCATGGCCAAGTTAGAAGTACAACTGCCCTCTTAATACCTACGTTATGCAGCTCCAGCCTGGCCACTCAGTTTCTCCATGTTGACAAGTTCTACTGTCCCTGGGCTGCCAGGGCAAAGCTAAGCAATGGTTTTCCAACAAAAGGGCCCTTGTCAAAGAAGAAAGTGTCTTCCTGAGAACGATATGTTTATTTGAGAAAATATAGACATTTGCTTTTTAAGCATCCTCTTCCTCCTCTGGATTTATAGCATTAAAATTAATCAGAGAAAATATAAGATTGCTGGGTTTTTTAAATTACAATTTTTATCAAATAATAGCTTTTATAACACTGGAAAGGAAATCTAGTAGAGACTTTGGAAAACTTTTCCTGGAAACAACTCCATTTTTTTTAGTGTTGTTTCTTAAGGCCATTAAAACCAAAGCAAGAACTGCATCTGCTCAGCATTCCTCCTCTTTTAACATTTTGTCCCACTAAGCCCTCTTAAACAGGTTTTTTTAAGAGTGATAGCATTTTCTGGAGAAAGTACTCTGAAGAAGGGCTCCTACAAAGCCTTCCCTTCCAGCCAGAGGCAGCTGGGTTGCGAGGGCATCCAACATGGCACAGCTTGGCTACCACAGGACCCAGTGGGAGGCCAGTGTGTGATTAAAAAAAAAGTTAATCCTTCTTCAGGGTAGAGGTGCCTCTGCTTTTCCATGCCTATGATCGACTCTCTGGAGGTCAGGTCCCCAGTAAATGAGGCAGGCAGTGTTTTGCAACCCACGTGCTGCTCACCCATCATGCTTTCACCTCATAGCAGAGCTAGTCTCACCCTCCTTGCTCATATTTGCCCATCATGGAAAGCATCCTTTGGCTGGCAGCAGGGAAAACCCCAGCAGACCCTCTGCCCTGGCTGGGGACAGCCACTCCTGCCTGCTGACATGAAGAGATGTGAGCTGCAGCTCTTCCAAGGGGAGAAGCCCTGCTGCAAACCCACCTGCCTCCTTCCCACTGTTCTTCCCCCACCACAGTTCACCACTCACCAAATCAGAGGCAGCAGATCAGATCTTACCTGCTCTGGCCAGGTCTGCCTTGCTTCAGTGTTCCCTGGTCAAAGGTAGCTCTCCATCAACACACCTGGATATCAGTGAAGCTGTTGTTTGTCTCCCACCCTCAGCAGTGTCTCAGATCACGTGCCTGCCAGAGCTTCTCTGAAGGCCGAGACCAAAGGGCCCCATCCCTGGAGGAGATTACTACAATTCCTTGCCGGAAAAGCTGAGCATTACATCTCCTCCAGCTTTCCAGGCTCACAGTTCCTATTGTAACCACCCCAGAAGTAGCTCACATTTAACAGATGTTCAGCTCTGCTGCTTGGTGGAGTTCTGGGCTCACTCGTGCTTTTTGAGCACATTCCTGTCTGAATACAAAGGTTTCCAGCTGCTTGCAGCATCTCGGGAAAACACAGAAGTAGGTGCTAAAAATCCTTGGGCCAGACCACCAGCAGCTACATCTCTGCCTTCCTGTAAGCCTGATGTGCTTCACTCATCCAGCAGATCACTGGGGAAGGCCTGGTCTGCTCTGTTTTCTTACAGTTATTTCCTCTTTCCTATAGGATTTTAAAGTGGTTTTTTTTCTCTACACAAAATAATGCTTTTCACCCATCCTTGGGGGGGGGGGGGGGGAACAACAACACCTCAGAGCAGCTCAACATCTAAGAGTAATTCCTTTACAGAAGTCTTGTGAGTTACATTATGTGGTGTTTGTTCTGATTGTCGTTAATAATATTGGATTATTATTGTCCTTATTATGTCCCTGTGGAGATTTCGATCCCCTGGGGTTCTTCTGAACTCATGTGCTCACAATTTCCTACTGGAAAAATCAGGACAGGGATGTAAAAAAGGTCTGAGAGAAACATCCTTTCCTCCTCACCAACTAGCCAAGAGGAATTGGCAATAAAGACCAGTTATGGCTGCTCCCTGGTGTTCCATTTCATTTGTGTTTCCAGTGCATGGAAAGACACTTTTGGTGGGCACAGAGGTAGTTTGAAAGGCTGAGTTTACAGTCCATCAAGCTGGCACTGTTTAGAGTTTAAAAAACATATCAGTGGCCACCCAGAGTATACAAAAGGGAGGGACTGACTGAGGTCAAGCTGCAGCACTGAGCTTAAGATGGGAAATAGGAGGAGAAGAAGAAACAGCTATATTTTTTAATTCAGAGAATTATTCATCTATGGAGTTCACATTGCTGTGTTAAATTACATTATTTAAGCAGTTGTCTGAAACCAATCACATCCAAAGGTCCTGCAGCAGGTTCTCTCACTCATGTCCAGCCTGAGCACAGTTGTTCATGCAGATACATCAGAAAACACTGCCAAGCATTGCTGACCCTTTCTCCAACAAGTTCTACATTAAAACTAAATCCTGGGGAAAAGAAGCACCCTCTGGGATTGGGAAGGGTGTTTGTATGAAAGCAGCACCTCAACAGCAGAGCATCAAACCAGCTGAGTTTGTCAGCACCACCGAAAGCCTGGACCACCAGAAAGATGGTGCCTTTCTGGAAAGAGGAAACAGGAGTTGACACAAGAACTTAATCACTGCTGGTAGCTGCAGCCACCAGCAGCTGCGGAGCTCGTTCCCTTTCTCTGCCTCAAAGGAACCTCAAAGGAACTGGGAATGCATACCTAGAGTGGCCAAGAAAGCCTGGGCCAAGTTCAGATAAGCCTGTGAGCAAGCAGGTTACCAAATCAGCAAGGCCACCCTGCAGAAGGACTGTGGCACCCGCCCAGGAACAAGAGCACGTCAGGCTGGGGAAGGGAATCCTGAGTTATGAAGAAGAGAGGTCTGGGAAAAGTGTTTCTTTCTCAGAAACACTGAAAAAAATATATTATCAGGAAATAGTCCAGTCAGCAGTGCAGCATTTAGCCAGTGAAAAGCACAGAAATGGTGCTGCCCAAATAAGCAGCTGGGGGTACTGCCATAATTAATAAGAATTGCAGGTTAGACTTGATAAACTCAAAAGCAAACAGACACACTCCTAACTGAGAATCAGCCCACATGAGAAGCCACTGCTGAGAAAAGCTTGTCCTTACCTGACTACAACCTGTGCAGAGTGGGGCCACATCCCTGAGGTGTGGAAGCCTCAAACTCTCCTTCTAAAAGGACAGAAATCTGTCTGAAGGGCAGCCACCTTTCAGGAAAAGGGACCTTTACTGTGACAGCTCCACCCCACTCACCCCAAATTCTCCCTGAGGGGCAAGCAAGATGTCTGAAACAAACAGAGGTGTTCCAAGGCATTGGTGCTTTTCTTTCACTGGAACGGCAAAGATGACTTTGACTTCAGTAAGGAGACCCCAGTCTCTGCATGCCTGCAGAAAGAGGGTGTCCCCAGCAGGGCTAAACCTCTGGTCTCCACTGGTGTTTAGAGTGGCAGTCACTTTTGCAGCTGGCAACAGGGATGGCCAAGCCTCGATCACACAGAGCTTTCCCTGGCACCGCCTTTCCTCAGAACAAACCTTCTGAAAGAAAAGAATGCTGGTAAAAGCCTTTCCCTCAGGAGGGGGGTGGCCAAGGAGCTCTTCCGTCCTGTCCTGCTCTTGGCCCATCCTGGAAATCTGAGTGGCTGCCAGCAGACCTGCCGCCAAAATCATGCCCATGATGGGAAACTCTGAAGGTCACAGATGCAAACAAATATTTGATGAGTTGATAAAATGCAGCCTTGACCAGTGCACGTCCAGCATCGGGAGGACCCCCCTGTGCCGTGGCTGAGTGTGAATGCCCTCCAGCAAACCACCCACACTGTGTTTGAGCTGCCCTGCTGTGTGCACACCACTTGCTTTGTTAATGTTTAGACTTCCTCCCAGAAGGCCTGTCTGGGCTCAGTGAGCAGGAATCAGCAACATGAATTACCAGGAGACAAAGTGTCCCCAAATACTGCTATTATCTCTCTTCTCTGTAGGTGGAGGAGCCACGTTCCTCTTGGGCTTGTCTACATGACCTTTCCCTTCTCAGCTCACCTTCTCCTGGGATCATCTGATCCACCTTTCACCCACTCTGGCCACCAGAAACCCACCTGGCCACCTTTTTTCCAATCCTCCTTCCAGGCTTGACCAGCCACAGCCCAGCTCCTGAAAGTATCTGCAGGCTATTGAAGGGAAAAACCCATCAGTCCTGCTTCAATGAATCTGTGATGTTGGTGCTCGTGTGACTTTGCCTTCAGGATGCATGAGACTGCTCACAGATGCATGAGGGTCCAGAGCAGTCTCAGGGTTGTTCTTGAACTGCTGTTGCTGAAAAACATGGATTCTGTCCCTGTAAAGTCATGGAGGTTTGCACAAGATGCCGGGAAGCATGATTTTGACATGCTTGGTGACAGGTAATCTCAGTCTCTCCTTGTACCCAGCTCTCTGTCTTTTTCCATCTTTGCTTTGACTCTTCCCTATCTTTTTTCCTTCCCATTTCAGCTGGATTTCTTTCAGCCCTACTCCAAGGACAGCCAGCAGCCTTGGATCCTGAAGCAGGAATATCATCACTTTGGGTGTAGGCCTTTTGTTCCCTCAGCACTTGCAAAATGGGGAAAGCTTTCCTCCCCTCTAAATATCGTTGTGGGAAGCCTACAAATTGTATGTCACAGTGTTCTCACATGAGGGAAACCACCTTCATGACATGAAGAAGAAGAAGAAGAAGAAAGTATTTTCCTGAAAGAAAAGAGTTGATGGGATGGAGTTTATATCTTGTTGTCTGATTCTGAAAACTTGGGTGTACCCAAGGGTGGATGTGCCTCAAGCAACTGCTTGCTCTGCTGGTAGTTTTGTGAAAAGCTAGGAGAGGGAAATTTTAGGGTTACTTTTCTCCCTGTTCCTTGTAAATTTTCATATAGAAAAATAAGCCTGGCCATCCCACAGGCCCTCCAGCCAAATTTGCTGTCCCCTCAAGTGTGGAGAGAATGAGACCCACCAGCTTCCTCCAGCTCCCCAACCAGCACCTCAGCAATGTCTGGCCAACCACAGCACAAACTCGAGGTTCTGCTGCAGCTATCCTGAGGAAAGTACAGTTTAAAAATAATTAAGAGGATGTTACATAATTTTTAGAGTTTAACTGATATCTGTACCTCAGACAGCAACAAGCCCCAGTGCCCTGGTGAGCTGTAATACCCCTTGTTGCAGGACCTAGCCATTTGTTCTCCCTAAATCCCCCCCAAATCCTCCTCAGCATGGAGGTGCAAGAGCAACAAAAAACCCCTTGGACCATTTTTTTCCCTGGCCCTGCCTCATCTTCCCAGAAAACCAGGTTTGCAACAGATTGTGTTTGAATTCTCCAGCTACGTGGCTTTTTCTTTTTAATGTCTGGCTGCCCAAGCACAGCTGTGGGGTTCAGTAAAGCAGGCTTGACTTTCAGCCTTTGAGGTGGTTTCAGACCTAAACCACCAAAAATTCTGGTGCTAAAAATACACCTTGACACTCTCAAGAAATGAAAAAAGTGGCTAGTAGTTGTTAATTCACCTGTTGCCTGGCTTTAGCATCCCCATATGTCTGTAAAGAGCTATTTCCCATTCTGAAGAGGCATGTTCTCTCGTATCTTTTTCCCCCTTTTGTATTAAATTTGTAATCTGTGATGGAGGGGACATTTTAAAAAGCATCCTGCTCTTCTGCAGCAGTTTCAGGTGATCTACCCTCCCCAAGCTGTACAGCTGTGTGGGTTTCTGGGCAGAGGCCCATGTATAATAGTTATTTTTTTCTTGAAATCTTCTCAAAAAATGCCAATGGGCAGCCCAGAACTGGGATTTCCAGGCTGACAAATGGGTGCAATCCCAACCTGCCAGACTAAAGCACTCTGGGGCTGGAGTCTCCCATCTGGGATTGCGTCAAATCTTTCACTTCTGGACCCTGTCCAGTCCAAAAACATCAGGACTGACTAATCCAAGAGAAGAAGAATTCCCAGGTTTCCCTCTATGTAACAACTGACCTAAACTGTGTGGTCCAGCCAAATCTTGATGCCCCCAGCTGCAGGGCACAAGGAGGATGTGAAACCTGGCTCAAGGGCTGGATTTGGGAGCAGGACTGTCCCAGCCTGCAGATCACCAGTACCTCCCATACCCACCTGGGCACAGCTGCTGTAAGCATTGCTATTGTCACACAAATCTTGTCATAGTACTTGGCAGCCCAGTCTTCAGGGTTACTGACATACCTGGAAGACAATTTATTCAGTGTCAGCTGTTCCTACGCATTTAGGCCAAGTTCATCCTGCATCACTCCAGGATTTGTGCTATGGGAATGCCCTACAGTTACTGAGCAGACTCCACAGAAGTGATGGAGCCCTAAAATTGGAGTCATGCATCAAGAGCACTGGCCTGACTGCAAGCAGTGTTTTAACATTCTTGTATTTTAGCTTCTTGCTGGAAGTTTTGCATAGCTTAGTGGAATTCAAGCAAAATTAGACAACAGCTGCAGAAAGGGACATTTCCCAGCCCTACTCTGCAATAAGCCCCACCAACAGGTGGGGAGCACCCTGACATAGTACAGCCTAACCCTTAGGGGAGGACTCCACCTGCAGAAATGTGGAGCAATTCCCCTCCTGGAGACCCTCTGGCACTGTGCAAGGTGGGTCTCAGCCTTTGCCTCTGTAGCCCCACTCTGATGGTGGGCTTAGGTCTTAGCTGGTGTTAAGAGGCAGCTTAGCTGTAGAAGCTGGCTCCGTGTTTTATCACTCTGGCACAACACTGTCTGGAAAAACAGCAGCAGATGTCTGTCTGCTGAGGCTGAGGCAGAGATTAACGTGCTCAGGGCCAGGGGAAGGCAGCAAGGGGGACTCTGGCCACTGGGTTTCCCAGCAGCAGGCCTCACATGAACATGTGCACCCTGTGTCACCTGAGCAGAGGCAGCAGCAGAGAGCTGAGAACATCCCCTGCTCTCGTTACCCACTGATGTAAACGTGTGAGAAACCGTTTAGCACAAACAAAATGAAAAGTGATATTTTGAGAGACAAATTGTGAAAGCAATTTTGTCCCTGCGACTGAGAGAGGAGGCAGCTGCAGAGGGTTTGGTGGGGCTTTTTTAACATGAAACCAAGTGGAGGAAGTGTGAATCCAAATCTCTCAGAGCCAAGATTTTGCATACTTACACGGAATTGCAATACACAAGGTATTGCCTCTCTAAGTATTCCCACACCTTTCCTGACTCCAGCTGGCAAGAGTTGCAGTCAGCTATGCTTTCGTGACTCTAAGTGACATCCAAGGAGCACCATCAGCTCAGGGCTGAGTCAGACCCCTGGCATGCCCTTAGAGCACCTACCCCACCTCTGGATTGATCAGAACTAGGCACCCTGGGGTCTTGCTTCCCTGTCCTGGCTCTTACCCTCTCCCAGTCTCAATCTTTTTCAGGGACCCCGCCAGCAGTGCTGTTCCCCACCTCCTGCTTGGCTTTGCCTCTGTGCCGGGCCCACGTCACCACCCACAAAGAAGGGCCTGTGCAGGAGCTGGGGCTCATGCTGTGCTGAGAGGAGTCATAAAGCTCCTTTTAAGATGTCCAGCACAAAGCTGAGCCTGTTTAGCCGCAGGTTCGGGGCTGCTGCCTCCCCTCCCTGCCTCTGCCAGGCACTGAGTCATTGCCCTGCCATGGTGCTGCCAGCCCACCACTGGAGAGAGGGACAGGGCTGGTGGCCGAGAGCAGCAAACCTGCCCCACTCACTGCTGCAACAGACAAAATACTGCTGGGCCTCAAAATAATGCTTCTTTCCAATGGTGCAAATTGGAAATATTATGGAAAAGACCTGGGGAAAGGGGCAGCCACAGGGAAGGGGGGCCATCCGTGGGGAAGAGGTCATGGGAAACTTCCCTGGGGTTTGTTTTTTCCACCACAAATCACTTTCGATGCTCACTTTGGCACAAAGAAAAACATGAAGGTTTCTACCTGTGTCCTTTTACAAGGCAAGAGAGGGAAAGTTGGAGATATTTTGCAAGTCAGCTTGCAAGACTCATGGCTCTTGCGGTGTGTGCTTCTTCCTCAAAGACCAGAGCCAGGATTGCAAAAAAATCTCTGATGTTGTCCAAAGCAGCACAAGAGACACACAATCTTCTGCCCACAGAGAAAAAAAAAATTGTTAAAAGGTGGATCTCAGCACTCTTTCAAGTTTTTAAAGCACTTTTTTGACTGTCATTTTTCTGACACTCTGAGCTGGCAGGAAATCTCACAGGTCAGGGATTTTACTGGTGCCCAAGGTTCTTTAGCTCTCTCAAAAAGTAAAGTCTGTTTCCTTAAGGGTGGATGAAGACCTCTGTAGAGATGTGATGCCTACCATGAGCAGAAAGGAAGCAAAGCTAGAGATACACACTGTGATTTCAATCTGCTGCTAAGTCATAGAAATATGAAAAATAAATAAAAGGCAGGATCAAGCTGGGAGAAGGGTCCTGCTCAGGGCCAGCAATTTGAGGTGTGTTGAAGAAATGCACTCCAGACTCCTTTGCCCTCCCATGCCTGCAATCCAGGTACACATTCCCTTAAAGGCCTGTTAGAAACAGCAGGAAAGTGCAGCAGCCAATTCAAATTGAGCTAAATGAGAGACTTGGAGAGAAAAAAAAATCCTTGAGCACCTCACCTGTGCCCAGCTGTGCAAGCTCAGCAGCTGGGAGCCTTGGGCACTCACGATTGAAAAGGCTGAGTCACACTCCTAAGAATGTCCCTGGTTTCACTGAGCAATTGCCTTTTCAGATCAAAGAACTGGAAGCAGGAGGTGAGGGGGGAGACAAGCCAAGCAGCTTAGAAGTCTGCAAACTGAGAGGAAGTAACTTCAGCACAACAAAAAGAGAGACTCAATGCCAGGCAGGAGATTCATCCTCTCCATTTATGTTTTGTCTTCCTGATTCTGCTTTTCCTCTCTCTTTCTCTTCCAAGTTATTTAAGACAGAGCCTCTGACAGCATCATCCTGATGTCCTTCTGAAAATCTAAAGACAAGACAAACACCAAGGACAAATTTATAAATTGGCATCAGTGCTGCATGAGCTGATGAGGCCTTCCCACACTCTGCCTTGTGCTGCATACAAATCCACACCATTTCTGGGTTCACAGATATCATGGGTGTCCTCTGACAAAGAAGTGGGGGTTTGTCTGGTGCCATGATCCTGTCTGGACTCAAGCACAGGTCCCGTTCTTCTTACAGGGATCACAGATTTTAGTGTTGACATCCCTGGTCAAAAGAGGTAGATCAGCCTTCACACACACACCACACCACACACATCCACAACCTTTCTTGTATTCTTAATCGAATTAACTGATTTTTTACTGATTTTGCAGGGACACGGGCTGGAATAGGACTCACCTATTAAAGCTCCTTTGAACCAGGCTTTTCCTTTGCTTCCCAATGGTCAGCAATTCCCTCCTCCCAGGAGGATGCTCTGCCCACGCAGCCCACAATGCACTGGAGCACCAAGGCACAGTGGGGAGGGAGGGTTGCCAAGCCACTGGACCATCCAGGACTCCCAGCAGTTCTTGGCTCAGCCACCCCTTCCCAGCCCCCAGCTCCACTCTCTGTTCAGAGCCCTGGGATGCTGGCCCTGGCTGGGAATCTCAAGCTGCATCCATGCCAACAAATATGCCTGAAGATCCCTTAGCCCTTCCATCACAGCCAGCCAGGAATGGTCTCCCGTGAAACACATCTGGCACATGGAAGCTGGATCGTTTCAGCTGGACCAAAGCTGGATTTGCCATTCAGTGAGCTCCTCCAACAGCACCGCAAAGTGTTGCAGTCAAGAACAGAACAAGCAGCTGAGTCACTCCCTGCCACCCTCAATTTGTCAGAGGTCCAAATTAACCTCACTGCAGTCCTTCCCCCTCTGCAGCTTCTGGAAGTCACGGCATCCTGCTCCCTGAGCCCTGGCATCCACCTCTCCCAGGCCTCCTCTCAAAGGGCATTTCCTTTCAAGGAAAAGCCCAGGCAACCAATATGCTCTCCCTTCCTTTAAACACACTCCTGTTTAACTTCATAACCTTGCTGGGGCTGGCTGTGCTCCACAGAAAATCCATGTGGGTATTCCCACCTTTGGGCAATGCTTACCCAACGGGAGATGTTGTGTGAGATTTCGTGGGATGGTCTTTGCTACTTAGAGCCAGACACTCGGTACAGAAGAGAGAGAGAGAGAGAGAGAGAGGAACAGAGGGTGGTTTCTCAGTTTGTTCCATCTTGTTGCAGGTCAGCACTTGGCCATCAAGTTTACATTAAAAGCTACTTGATCTTAGTAGCAATCTTTTCCTTTCCCCAGTCATAAAAAGTGAAGCCAGCCCTGCTGCTAATGGCAGTAACTTTTAACACCTTTCCCTAGAAAAGAGCTTCAATATGTATTCCATTCAGGCCCACAATAAACGCACAAATCAGACGGGAACCTGCTCAGGGAACCTCCAGGCACTGATGTGCAGAAAGTCCTCATCTGGCTGAGCCCCTTTGTGAGGGCCTGACCTGCAGCCTTCATCCAGCACCTGCATGGAAACACTGCCAAGCATCAGTAGCTGCTCCTGACAGCCCTGCACAAGGTGCTGGCCAGGGTGTCAGGGCCAATTGGTGAGCATGCAGCAGCCAGTGCAGAGAAACTGCAACATCGCTGTCGAGGCACTGCAGGAGAATGAGCTGCCCAGGTTTGGCATTTGCAAAAGGCACTGAGGTGGAGAGCTTAATCCTTACCCTATACAGGCAGTTATCAGCTAAAGAATGACTGCTCCACCCCCCTGCCTCCCTAGTCTCTCTTCAGGAGATTTTCCTGAACCTCTTTCCCTGACATAAAGGTCCAAGCAAGGACAGCCCTGACTTCAGGGATGAAGAAACTTGATCTTCTGCATCTCACTCGCTCAGAGAGTTACAGAAAGTCCCAGAAATTCTGCCCAAGAGAGATAAGAAACTGCCACCTAAAGTGACTGAAACATTCTTCCAGATCTCCCCCCTCCACCCCCCATATAAATTGTTTTCCTTCTTCCCATACTTTATCCCCTAACCTTCACTTTCCACATAGTTTCAACCATGCTTACTAGAGATGCTCTGGCTAACCACTCCCATGGGAGTGGGAAGCTCCACCTCAAACTGGGACAGGACTGGGACCTGAAAAGAAGCCACAAGCCCCCCACAGGTGTGTGGAGTCTGATGGGACAAGAGTTCAGTGTTTTTCAGAGTAGCTGGTATGTGCTGCCTGAGGAGGTTCCTTGGCCTACAGAGACCTTCCTACTCATCTCCTAGGACAGAAAAATCCTCCTTAAAATCCTGCTTTTGTGCAATGAGCAGAGCAGGATAGATTTCTCCCCAGCTTTGATCCAGTTGGGAGGGTGAGGCAGTGATCCACCCACCATGAAAACGTGCCCTGTGCTGCCCTCATCTCTTGCTGGCTGGAGATGGGAAGGAAAGACCACAATGACTGTCTGCCAGGGATCCTTCCGTTCCCCATCACACTGACACTGGCAATCATCTTCAGCCCCCCTTCCTCCTACTTTACCTTAATTTTCCTTTCACTTTTAAAGATTTTTCTCACTACCACCTACGACCCCCTGCCCCTCCTCGAGGCCCCAGATTGCCTCTGTGACTCATTGCTGGGTACAAGAGGTGGCTTTTTTTTTCTATGTAGAGGTATTTTTGCAAAGCAGCCCTTACACGTGTTTTGCAAAGTGTCCGCCAGCCACCAGCAAAGAGTGCAGTAAGTGCCTGCAGTCCTGGCCCAGAGAGGACAGCACAGCCTGTTTGGCTGCAGAAGGATGACAGAATATACTGAAAGAGCTCATTAAACTCACTTTGGTCATGCTCCAAAGCATGTTGAAAGTCAGGAGAGAGCCCCCCCATTGACATGAACAGGATTTGGATCAGGGTTAATTCCATTAACCAGGGTGTTTGGTAGCTGCTGAGCCCAGCTGAGTCTGGGGGTTATTACTGTGCATTTAAGCTGTCCCTAATAAAATAAAGAAGACAAACTGACCACCTGTGTTTAATAATCCCTGGTGACTTATGAATCATCTGTGTTTGTTAAGACCCATCTCGTACACAGACTCATCTTTCTCTTGCTAGCACCCAGCTCCTCCTTCCCTATGGAAACCACAGCCAGCTTTCCTGCAGAAGGTGAATCCCTTTCAGAGTTGGATTTAATCTGCTGCAAGCTACCCCTTTAAATCCAGGCTTTTACATCCAGTTACTCCAGAGAATATGAGGAATGCCTCTGCTGGTTTTTCACTGAGCCTATTTAGCCTTTTTTGGACAGAAGGAAACATCTGAGAGGGAGGGCGCATTTTTCCCTCTTTAAATCACAGAAGGAACACCACAGCTCATTCCTTGTGTCCAGACTGCTTAACTCTTCCCACATCCTAGCAGTCCTCAGCTGCTGCTCTGATCACACTGGAGCTCCTACTGTCCCTTTGCCTCCTGGTCTGAAAGCCTGGAACACAGATGAGGTAGCCTGGGAAACAAAGGTGTGGGGGTTTCCATCCTTTCAGGTCTGTGGCCAAGACAGTTGGTCCCCGTCTTGAGCCTACCATACAAACCACAGCCTGACATGCAGACCGGCAGTTCCTTGCACAGCAGGGCCCCAGACAAGAGAGATTCTTCTCTCTCTGAAACAAGGAAAGGAGTTTTTTTCCCTTCCCACTGGTTTATATGCTGCCACAACAGCTGCTCTCCACGGGCTTACTGTAGAGCCCTCAGGCTTAGCATGGTTCTCAAGAGCACCAAATTTGCATCCATGCCCCGTGACCCAGGCTTTAAGCCTGCCCACATGGCTGGCAACGAGCTCCTGAATGTAAGTTTGGCTGCAGGGACCGACTTTCTGATGACTATAGCATTACTAAGAGATTTCCTCACCCTCTTTTCCTCCTCATGCTCCCGTGGGAGGGTGTGCCCTGCAAGATCTCTGGCCTAGAGAGCATAGGGAAGGGCAAAGCACTGGTTGTGGGGCTCTGATTTTATGTATGCACAGAAGGTGTCCTACATAATTTTTTCCTAGTGTTTGAGTAGATGTTAAATTATCCATACAAGCAAAATTAAGGATAAAAATGAAGCAGATCAGATCTCTCTGCCAGGGGCTGAAGAGGGACAAAAGCTGGCTACATTCTATAATCATAGATTCTGGGGAGCTGTACACCATCCTTAAGTTAAAGCATTCCCCATGATGACTTCAGGTAAGCTCACCCCGAGATGTACTTTTTTAACCAAGATGGTGATTTAAATGCTTGTTTGGTAAAAGCCCTGCTCTTAATATATAGAAAACCCCACATGACAAAGCACTGGCAACAGGAAAATCTGACAGATGCGCCTGTTTGAAAGGCTGTGATGTGAAATTGTGTAGCAACAATTTTACAGTGAAAGAAGCAATTGATTTCAGATGCTGCAAGCTGTAGGGACTTAAAGAGTTCTCACATCTCAGCTGCACCACATCAGCGTCTTCACCCACACTCCCAGCAGTGGGAAAGATCCAGTGCCTGCTGTGAGACACGGCCACAACAAGTCTCCCATCCCAGCAGGCTGTGCCAAGACTCAGGGAGAGCATCCAAGTTCCAGGGCTGGATGTCCACCATGAGGAGCACAACATCTGTGCACTCAACAGCATACATTTCATCTCCATTTTGCATAAGCAGAACATCTAATTTCTACCCAATTAGTCATGGTTGATGGAGTTTGTGTTGTCTCTGTGCAGGAAAACAGGCAGTCCACAGTCCAACATGCAGTCAGTGAGACACGGAGACAGGCAGCTCATGATGTGGCACAGGGTCTTCCAGTCAGACAAAAATATTTAATGAATCTGAAGCAGAAAAGGGAGTTGGCATGCGTCATTAGTGCCTTGCATCATAGGGCTAGGATATTTTCTGATGTAGTTCCCTGGAGCCTTGAAAGTACAAGCCTGCAGCCCAGGAAAGGAGCATGGCAATGGACAGGAGGTGGCACAGGATTGACCATGTGATAAAACAGCACTGCTGTCCTCCCTTCATTCGGGAGGGCAAAGCCTTGGAATACAGTTATGGGAGGGCCACACAGATGAACAACCAAATTTCAGCTCCTCCAGCGTGCTTCCAGAAAAGTCTAAGAAACTTAACACAGTAAAGAAATGGCAGGGAAAAATACCTGCAAGGTTAGAGACAGCCAAAATGGCAGGACAGAAGCCATGCAAAATGCTTCTAAGCTGACCAAACTCCTGCACTTATGATGGTTTCTGCAGGGGGCCAAAAGAACAAGAACAGTCTGTTTCTCTTGACAGCTTCATCAGCCCAGGACCCCTCCTCTGAAGGGATACTGAAGTGTGGTGTTTTGAGGGAAGGGCCTTCCCCAGCGCTTTCCCTTTCAGGAATAAAGCAGGTGCCCTATAAACACTGAACCAGTGATATGAGATGGAAGCACCCAACAAATTTGTACCTCCCCCAGTCGCCACCATTTTTCAAGGATGGGCACCCAGCAACAAAGGAGAACAAGAGGAGGAAATGTTACCTCCAGCATACTCTGGAATCTCCTCTGGAAGAAGAAAACCTGCTAGAGAACAGCAACAGCACTTCCAGCTCTTCTAAGGGGTTTCCACACCTTCTTGGGTTCTAAATAAAGAGAGGTGGGAGACCAGTCTGTGGGAGAGACAGAGATGTGGCTGTAGCTGTGCCATGTTCCAGCAGGCAGGAATTGCCCTGAGCCCCATCCCACTGTGCTGCTTTGGCCCTAATTACCCACTCCTCAAATCATCTGAAGGCTGCAGCCCACCTTGCAAGCAGGTTCGATTGCCCTGGTGTGGGGTGGTCGTGACCCTGTGGCTGTCACACTTGTGCCACTCCCCTGAGCAGCCTGCTTTGGGCCACCACCTCCAGCCACACCCCAGCCGTGACTGGGTGAGCACTGCTGGGCTACAAACCAAGCCACACAGGCAACCAGGCTGGAGAAGGGCTGGCCTTGCCTCATTTAGCAGGGGATGCAGACCTGGCATTTCCCCCATAGACCAGGCTGTCCCTGCTCACAGTCAGGCAAAGAAAGCCAGTTCCTCTGGCTTTCTTTGTGTGTTCCCTAAGGTAAACACACAAGGAAGGTAACAAATGGGGAGAACTTAAAAAACAAACAAACAAACAAACAAACAAAAAACTCCTAAGAAGTTTTCCTCCCTGAGACAGGCAAAAAATATGGGCAGAGTGTGGCTGGACTTGCCAAGATAGGGCCGTCAGCTGTTCTGCACTGAGCAAAAAAAGGTGGCAAGCCATTTCTGAAAGAGCAGCATCCCTCCTTTCAACCCAGAAAGGTCATTAATAAAACTTCTATGACACTCAAAGGAATGAGCACTTCCTGAGGAAGTGGGAATACACTGTGTGAAAACATGCAAGTGGAGGATGCAGAGACTTCCCAGTAAAAATTCCAGCTGCCTCCTCATAGGCCAACTCCTGCTGCTGCTGCCTGCCCTTTCACTAGGTCAAAATAGAGTTTTTGATTCTGTGACAGTGTTATACCCCTCTAACCAGGGCAAACCTCTGCCCAGCAAGACAATCAGAAAATGGAACAATGTCAGACTCCATCTGGTGCATCCTTCACACTAATTTTGTCCAATTCTGGGTGTAATTAAGGGTTTGGGGTTTTTTGCCCTGAAGTATGCTGTCACTACCTTCAAAAGCTGACATGTAAATAGAGACAGCTGCATAGTTCTCCAAATCCTTCTCTGAGACCAGGTTTGTGGCTTTTCAGGCAAAATATGCCTGTACCCAAAACCCTAGAGCAGTTCTTCGGAAGTCCACCTAACATCTCTGACCATGGCCACAATCTCTCAAGTGGAGTGACACTTAAACCATCAGTTTAATCTGGTTATTTTTAGCCTGGATCATTTCCCTGTACTGTTTTACTCCTGGTCTCACAAGCTGGTGTTATGGATAGAAAGTGAGGCAAGAAGAAGTTAAGATTGTGTTGCTGCAGGGAGAAACATTTGGCAAATGTTTCTCTTTCCCAAAAAAAAGCTTCTTTTGTTTGAGCAGGGATAGGGTGGGTATTCCTGAAGAGCATCAGAAAAAAGGCTGGAAATTAAATCTTGACCCCAGCAGAGGTGAGCAGTGCATTAACACCCAGGGTTGCTTCCTTTTGCTTCATCATGGGAGCAGCCATCCTACTTGGGATGCCTGGCATGCTCCAGGCTGCTGCAAGGGTGGCTTTAACAGTCCACACACCAATCCACAGACCAAAGGCTGCAATGGGGACGAGCCCTAAAGGTGCATGTTACCCCTTCTACAGTGATTGCAGCAGTTTAGAGATGAAGAAATTAAGGTAATGATTTTCACTATGCGTGGCTTGTCTCCTCACCCCTCTCTCTTCTTTCATGTCTGAGTAGCATCAAGACACCATGACAGTCTGAAAAGTATCAGATACTTTTTTGGTATGATGGAACAAGGTCCATCTGGGTTTTGTGAGGATGATGAAGGATCCATCAAGAGGGAAGAGGGTTTTAAATGGGAGTAGATCCCTGATCCAATATCCAATCCATCATACAGCCACTGATGGAGCAAGGATGGGCAACGTGGGTGACACCCCTCATGCTGTGGTTCCAAAGTAATGCTGATTTCACCACATGTATGGAAAGAAAGGTGGTATTCAGGCAGGAACTGCCAATCAAGACCCCCAC
>VWZN01011831.1:114283-150955 GCA_013396955.1 Regulus satrapa
AAGTCCCCTTTTATACCTCCAGCAGTGTCCCCAGAAGTGATCTACCTGTCCAGCCCACAGAAGCCCCCAGATCCATTGCTCCAGCAAGGAATGGATCTGGGGCTATCTGTTGAGCCTGCTCCTTGAGCCACATTTGCAGGCCACTTTTCTTATCTGCATCACCCACTCTGGAGAGGGTTACTGTACACCAAGCAGGAATATTCAACAGCACAATGCCAACACGCGATAACACAATTCCTACATCCTTCCTGCTGTGGCTGAAGTCGGGGGAGGAAAGAGGGCAGGAAGCTGTCATCACCTCCATCTTTCCCCAGAGCAATCCATCTCTCACCAGCCATCAGTGGTGTCCTCCCAGTGTCCTTGCCCCTTTTTTTAACTGCTCAGTAACCAAACAGAGCCAGGTGATTTATTTGCAAAGATTTCTCCACTAAGACACAAGGATGCCTGTCTCCCACAGAGAACTCCCTGTTTGCACTGTACCTCCCCCTGCTTGCTGTGTGCACCAAGGAAGTTCTGGCAGTTTAAGCCTTGCACACCACATGGCTTTTATGATTAACCAGTTTCTATAGACCAAATTATCCTGCCCAAGGAAAACTTTTCAGCCAAGAGTCATGTTTCTCCCTCCAGAGCACATCCTCCAGCTTGCCATTTCACTCAAGCACATAAATACTATATGCACAGTCCCAAGGAGAGCAAATAAATCTTTAATTTTCCCCTCTTCTACTCGAGCGAAGGCTGAACCATGCACAGCACCCAGGTGCCACATTATATTTTACACTTGGCTTTTTGCAGCCCAAAGGATTTTCTGGACTCCTCTCCAGAGTCCTTTGAAATGTCTGGCATAAAGAGATGGTATGCATATCCAAAATGCAGAAGATGGACAGACAAACAAACACCCAGCATTGGTTCCATTACCATTGCCTCCTGTCTCTCCTGCAGAACACCAAGCTCTTGATGTCCTTTTTGTCAATCCATGCCACAAAGGAAGAAGATTCTGTCTCAAGATCTAATGCAAGAGATTTGTTTACCCTCAAGCAAGTTCCTTACCCCCTTCTTTTAACAAAAGGATGTCCTGGTCCTCTGGAAAATTAAAAGAACAAGCACCATGCAACACACAGTTTTCAGAATGGTTGTAATTGAAAACCAAATTGAAGATGAGCAAGGCCATCTCTCTTTTCATTTATTGCCTTTTATTCCTCCTTTTGCACACACCTAATGGATGGGCAGGGGGTTTCTTTTTCATGTGGTCATGTTGACATCAGTGAGTGATTTGCATGTCACCTTGCACATTTTACAGGCCAAAGGACTAGAAACACTCTGAGAATCAGGTAGCCCTAAAGAAACCCAGCCAGGCCCTATGCCCATGGGCCAAATGGTGCCAGTTCAGCCCCAGAATGTTGTGCCCAGGGCTAAGCAGGAATTCTGCAACAGATTAATTTGAAGCTTAAAAAGCCCAGCCTCACAGCAGGGAAGAGGAACCCCATCCTAGCAAGGTGAAGATACCCAAAATACACAGGATTCCCAGCTATTCATGGAAAAATAAAGCAGCATAGAGGGTGGGACTTGACTTGTGCAAATATACCTAGGGAGGGCTGGTGGTGGAAAGGAGGAGGTGGCACTTTGTGGTCAGTCTTAAAAGGAAGACATGGATTAGGTGGCCTCGTGTTGACTCCAGACAGACGTCACAACCTGCTTTCTTCAAGGCTGGGCAAACACAGCCAGGGAGCCCTGCTGCTGTAAATGAGTCTTGTGTTGACTCAAGTCAACACAGCCATGCCAGGTGATGTCAAAAAACTCACTCCCAACATGAGAAGAAGCAGAGCAAGAGGGTCATTTGAACATTCTACACTGCATCAAAGCTGGGCCATGGCAAGGCTGGAAACAGCTACAAGAGAAATCCTGGAGCAGCTTCAGGAAGAATGCAGGAGTTCTAAGATTTTGACACCATTCCTATCATACTGGGTGCCAAAGGTACCTTAAATTCACCCACAACATCCCTGTGAGTAATTCTAAGAGGAATCCCCAGAGACGTTGCTGATGATTTAACACATCATGTTGAAAGCAATGACTGGTATACAGTGAGAAGCTGACGATCACAGCTCCCTTTTCTCTCCAGCCACAACAACTCCCAGAACACCATGGTCTACTGTCAAGGATATCCTCTGGAGCCTCGAAACAAGTCCAGTTTCATGAGCTTCAGCTCAAAAACTTGACCCAGAAAACACTGCCAAGCAAAGACTAAAGCTCACCAAGTCAGACATGGCCTTCTCTTTTTCTGTTCCAAACACAGCTTGGGGTTTCAACGGTGTGGACAACAGTGGGACAGAACCAGACCTGAACTAAACAACTGACCAACCTTTGCCTGGAAGAAGGGAAGTTCCTGAGCCAGTGGTGATCAGTACCTACAGGTAATCAATAATCACTGGTGTACATCAGTGGTAACCTGCTTATCTGGCCTCTGAAGCAGTCCATAGGCAAGAATGACAACCCTGGTGATAGGTGAGGTATTCACAGGTTGACAGCATCCAGGCAACTTAGCCTTTATACAGCTTGATGATGTTATTTAACAGAGATGGCTTGACAAGTTAGTTAAGCCACCACAGGCTTGTCTGGTCTCAGCTCCTGAGGGAACTGGATCATCCTGCAGAGCCTGCAGTGGAAAGGTGGCACCAACATGTCCTGAAAGATCTGCTTCGAGTCTCACCTCTTATCCATCCCATAAGGACAGGCCAGCTCCAAACATCTGGTTTATTTGCAAGAACGGATGGCCAGCTGCTCGGTCTGCACACTTGGCCCAAACTGGTGTTCCCACCGCCAGCAGCAGCAGCAGCCAGAATATGTTAAAGATTCCAGGTAAAGAACACAGAGCCAGCACAGCACAGAGGCCTGCAGCTCCAAGAGGTACGAGGCAAGAAAAGACAGAGAGGGAAGGTAAACAGGAATGAGATGAGCTGCAGAGTTAAATGGAGAGGCATATACTCAAAGTTTGCTAAGTATCTTACTTCCAAACGAAAAACCCTCCTGCTTCTCACATTAATCAGGGCACTTAAAACTAGTCCTAACCAGCTGCTCCCACTTCCTTTGTCCAGCTCTTCTTAAACGCACAAGCATCCTACTAAGAAACAGAGCAAATATGTGCAAAGATTTGCAGACAAAAACTGAGACCTTTGGAAAACACTCCCTAGAAGCAAGCACCCCTCTCCCAGCACAGAGGCAGCTGTGCTTTACAGTAGGACAGTTTCCAATGTTTTCTTTCTCTGTGCAGACGAGGGATTTCCTGTCCTCCATGGCAACCACTTTGCATTTACTGAAGGAGGCTGTGCCAATAATCTCCAGAGCAGAATGAAAAATTTTAAAGTGGCAATGCCTTTTAGCTTCTGGCTTTAACTTGCTGATGTTTTCCATACCCATTATTCCAGTCCATTCTTCTACCCTCCTTAAAAGTGTTGTCAGTGGGGGCAAATCTCCAGTGCTGCACTGCCCACACAGAGGGAGTTTCTCAAGCACTGGTGACACAAGTCTTTCTGAAGAAGTCACCAACCACCAGCACTTCCCAGAAGAGCTGTCTGTGCACCTTCCAAAGGACCCACTTTGAAGACAGTCCCTGTCATGAAGACAGTCCTGGACTTTGATGGCCCAGGTCTTCTGCTACAGGTTTAGAAGTAGTCTTGACACTCTTTCCTGGAAGGGAAGTACTCACCGGACCAGTGCTGGTCCAACAGTTCCAAAACACAGCTGAGGCAAACTAAACCTCCCCAGAAAGGTGTCCTTCTCCATCCCCTCTAGCTGCCCTTGCAGAGGTCTGTGCTTCTCAGCTCCAGGGACACAGATTCAGTGCAGTGACTTGGCAAAAAGCCTTTGTTTTGTTTTGGCCCATCTCAGGCCATTTTAGTGAGTTACATCAGCTTGGCCTGAGGCCACACAAACATCAGGACCAGCCCAAGGCATGCAATAAAAACAAAATAGGAGGGGAAGTGAGGCCACCCCCTTTCAGGGACAGTGAGCTCATGACAAAACTACATCCCTTGCTGTCTCAAGTTTTACTGTACTAGAACATCTCTCATTAACCTCTTATGCTTAAAGAGGTTTTGTATAGCAAGGCCTTCAAGGAGGAGCAGCTCAAGGAGCTGGCTAATTCTGACTAAATTATACTAAACCTGAGGTACATTTTTGGGCTGAGCCACAGGTGCAATCTAAACTGGTGCTGTTTCAGAGTCAGGCTTTCTTCTTTCTACTTTTTTCTTTTAAAATCCCTTGGCAAGGGAGCAGAATTTGATCCTAACTAAACCAGACATAATAAAGCAGGGCATTGTTTTCAAAGCAGGCAGTAGACTAGCATTAAACACGAACCTTAAAGTTCTTTTTTAGTCCTGTTTTATTCCAGTGAGTTAGACTCTCAGGGGTCTTTTCGTCACAAGGAACAGGAAAGTTTTTGAGTAAGAGCAAAGCAACATTAAACACAAGGAACAAAAAGGAACTGAGAATCCCTTAACTGATAGGGAAAACTTCTACAGTCCTACCTAAAAAAGGTTAAGGTGCTGCAAACAGTAAGTGCAGACAATCCACTGCTCTCTAGCTTTGAGTACTGAAAAAGCAAAAGCACCTGTCCAGGACCTCAGCAGCCTCTCTTGCAGAAAGTGACCTTGCAATTCTACTGCCAAGTAAAACAGACCCACAGAAGAGAACACTAAATGTCACTTAAACTGGCTGAAATGTTTCACTGCTTTGGAGTGGAGGCAGAACAGTGACATTGGCAGTTGCTACATCTGCACACAAGAGCATCAAACCACAGCCAAGGGACAGCCAAACTCAAAACCACCAGCGCTCATTTGACTGCTTCCAAGAGCAGCTGATCAAGACAGCAGGAGCCCTGGGGTGGAATTTCACATTCAAGTTAATTTCCTGGATCTGACAAAAACTCCCCATGGAACCACAGGCAAGCCCCCTTTTCTTCAGGTACACCACCTGAATTCCCTGTCCTGTAAAACAGGCACCATTCCTGCTGGATTGTTTAAATTATGAAACACTCCTAGCAGGGATTATTTTTAGCATACAAGCATGAAAACCCAGCTGAGCTGGACTCTGATCTCAGCCGGGCCTTCTCATTTGCTTTGTAATATTAAAAGCAAACAAAAATCAAAGCTGAGCCCACACCAGAGCTCAGCCACTGGGCAGCATTTTGATAGCAAATTAAACACAATTTTTGTAAATGGTAAACAGTGGCCTGCAGATCCAAAGCTGCAGCCAGCCAATAATCTGAGGCATTACATGGATCATCAGTGCCTGCACTCATTCACTGGTGAGCAGTGACCCACCAATGGACCAACTTCAACCCCAGGTCAGATACTCCACTGTCACCAAACAATGACGCAGGTGTTTAGGAGGACAAACTGAAATCACCCTTAACTGTGCTCTCAACCATAGCAGCAAGTGCTGGGAGAGCAGGGAAGAACTGAAAACTCCATCTAAGAACAGGAACTGCTGAGCTTCCTGCTTCACAGCACAAACAAGCAGCTTTTCCCAATCTCTTTCAAGAGACGGCAAGTCAAAAACTTAATACCTGCTGAGAAAACCTTCCCAACACCACATTTTGAGAAATTCACATTTGCTATCAGAACTGTAGCACAAGGCAGGGCCTCAGATCAGAGCTCCCCCACAGAGTGTGTAATCCAGAAGCAAGAGGATGAAATGGAGAAAAGCAGAATAAATTGGGATAAAGAGCACATGCCCATAGCTCTTCCAGGCTTTATATATCCCAAAGGCATACAAAATGTTCTCTGTTCTGTTTACCAGCCTCAGCATCAGTGATGTGTCTTCCTAGAATCATGATTACTTGCAAACGTCAGGGCAAACCGGTTCCTTCCTGAAGTACATTTGATCCTTAATCATTCCCTTTCTATGGCTACAGACCCATTTTATTGCAGCACCTGGAATCACAGCCTTGTACAGGACATGTTTTTGAGCCTCTCTTGCAGGAGCAGCTTGGTTCCCATCTGCAGTTTTTCTACAGCTGGATGTTTAACACAGCTTAGTAAACTTGACCAAACAGTAGATTTTCCTCTGCCCTCATTCAAACAGGGACAGAAGAACTGACTTCAGCCACGGCATGTGGCTTTTCATAGCAGTTACTATCACAGAGATAAGGCCTGTGCCTGCTTTCAAAAGCCAATTTTTAACTCAAAAACTAGAGGAACAAGCTTGCAAAGTTGAAGTTAACCTGCTTTACAGATGGGATCAGTAAATATACATTGGACATCTATGAGACTCTGCCCTCATCCACTCCAACCAGCCTTTTAAGTTAAGTCTCAGCAATATTTCTAAAAAACTTATTTTCGGTTGGATGATAACCTGCCTTATCACACTAATTTGCCCAAGCTGATCTTCATTCTGCTAAGGCTTTGAGGCCTTGCTATAAGAAAAGTCAGGTCCAATGGTATTACACGCCTTAAAGGAATATTTCTGTCCTTCCTTATGAGCAGGCTGCCTACATACACAGCTAATTTCTCCTGTGTATCAACATCTGTCCAGCTACCGGTAAGAAACTGGGGGATGCAGCAGCCTTTTCAGCACTTCATCTCAACTCAGCCTGAGGGGAAACATGGGACCAGGCAACCAGTGGCTGTTGCAGCCTGCCACCCACTGGCCTCCTGAGCTGTGCTGAAACTTACTTCCCAAATCACCGTGCTGAAGCTGACTGCAATGCACTCTGCTGGCAGCAGCTGACACACAGCAGCTTCCTCTAGAGCAACAGTGGCAGTGGCAGAGGCTGCTTTACAGCTTTCTCGCCGTTATTGTGAATTAGCTGTAACTACAATAACTGAGACATCAGTACAAAGCCATCATTACAGCCATTTGAAGTGTTTAACATACTTTTAATCTGTTCACATTCATACCTTGACTCGAATTAAGGTATGTCAAGAATTTAGGGTGTTAACCACACATGAAAAAAACATCTCATAGAAAAGCTTCAAAAGGAAATTTGAAACAAAAAAAAGGGTCTCTCACTTAGCTTCAAACACCGCTATTGGCAGTGTATGAAACCTACCACAGTCTGGGCCACTGCTGGAGTTGGGACAAAGTTACTTACCATGGCAAAAACAACTGCACCCTTACTCTGGAAAAAAGAAGAGCCTTTGGACCAGGTTAAACTACTTTAGGATAAATAGTATGGTTTTTTAGGAAAAAACAAAGCTTTGTCAGCATGAACCATCCAGTTTGGAACCACTAATGGCCCCAGGACAAGTGCTAGGAGCTTATCTGACATCTGTCACAGAAAGCCTCACTGTCACCCATCAGCTATATAGAGGCCACATATGCACAAACAACGTGGTTGTAGCAAACAACATCAGGTGGAAATTATTCGTGCCAAATAAAGGAAAAAAAGAATTCACACATTCTACAGCTATTCTGCTCAGGATGGTGTGGCTGGCACAAGCTGCTCAGTTTTCACGGAGTATCAAGAAGAAAAAGGAGTAGGTCACAGAAAAGTAAACCCTTAGAAACTGCCACTGAGCTGCCCATTCTCGGAGCTTCTCTGGTTGAAGCTGCTTCAGGCAGTCTGCCCAGAGCACAGGCACAGATCCCACTTAGAGCATGATTAGAAGTTTAGTCACATAAAATTAAGCAGGGCTGAGACATACCAAAAGCTGCCTTTAGGAGGGTCTGACTCACTGATCTATACCCATTTATGCCAGTTGATAGTAAACTGTCCAACGATGGCCCTGAGATTTATGGGCTGAGCCACCTCAGCTATGGCAGTGAGCCCAGCTGTTTCAAGAGGTTTATTCCTCACAGAAGACTGTCTAGGCCCATGCTTCCAGAAGCTCTGAAGATTTAAACAGCCTCTTGCTGCTAGTAGGAGGTGTAAAATTACTTTACAATGCTGTATGTGCAGCATAGTGGAAGTAAAAGTTGCAGACAGCCACTCAAACAGCAATGTGACTTCAAGTCCACACATTTCATTTCAACACCCATTCCAAGAGCAATCCTCTTGAGTCAAATATTTCTCTCCAGTGCTCTGAAGAGCTCCAGGTGATGAGTAATTCGTGATAGCTCTGTGTCTGAAGGCTCTTTGTCACCTTACATCCCACACAAATTCTTGCCATACAAGAGCTTGTTGTGTTAGATATCTTTATTTGCTGTGTTGCCCAAGTGTACAAATAGTGAATGTAGTTATAGAAATTCAAAATATATTGTAGTAGAAATCTGTCTGGGAAGTGGAATGCTAAGATATTCACTTTATAAAATTATTACCCTTTTAAGTCACTCTCACTTGGCAAGTTTTATCAGGGCCATGAAGAGACAGATTATGATCCTGCAAAAAAGGAGTTCTCAGTAAACATTCCCTGCTAGATGAAGTCAGTCAACAGCAAATTAATTTCTCACATTTGACTCATTTTGAGTTATCAGCCAACAGGATGTTAGCTACATCCAGACAATTCATACTCAATTCAGCTCCCATTTATACCAATAAAGTCGATGCAGTGTTAGTGAAACAAATCTCAGTGACAATATTTATTTTAAGCTAATGAAGTCAAGCCAATAAGTTGCCCCTGGCTATTGAGTGCAATTGATGCTTTTGTCACATTTTCAGAGTAAGACTCCTCAGTTCTTGAACAAATCAATACAGCTCTGCAGGAGAGACACATTGTTCTGCAAAGGAAGAGAATTAGTTTCAGATGAGGATGACTGATAATTAAAATCCTACCTTTCACAAAGAAGCAGCTTCCCTAATAGTGGGTTCCTCACAGGATTTTGTAGCCTGTGCCAATGCTAAAGATCTCCTACTGCAAAGGCCAGCATTCAAGCACTAAAGAACCAAAACCAGATCACACATTCTGCAATCTGCCTCTTCCTGCAGGCCTGCAATCATGTCTCAGCTTGTGATAAGGAGAGGGGCAAGAGCCAACAGGAAGCTTTTGAAGTGGGCCAAACTGAGCAGTGCTGTCAAGGCCTTTGTGTCACATTCCAGTTCAGCACTGAAGTAGCTGCCTGTGGTGAAGTCCAGTACTCTCAGGGAGTGGGACATTACACCTTCCTTCTTCAAACGAAGCTGAGGATGCACAGTTACTGCTTTATTCTCTACACTAAGTTAACAGACCCTTCAAGCCTGCCTAGCAAATCTTGGCAGAGGCTGCTATAAAGCCAGCGTCCCCTCCACTGACAAGCCAAGTGACAAGGATTGACAGCCTCATCACAAGCTGCAGGATGTGCTCCTGTCCCAGCACTCAGGAGCATTGGAGGCAGCAGCTACCTCTAGACACAGCAGGGGTCAAACCCTACAGATGAGGCTGCCTGATGAGAAGTCAGGTGACCCAGCAAATCCTCTAAGTCACCCAATACTCACTTCACTTAACCCATGCCTGTTAAATTCCAAAGAGAACACACCTTTGCATGTTTTATTTCCAGTTCTGCCATTTCAATTAAGTTTTTGCGGAATGCTGCTATTCTCTTCTGTTTGAAGCTCATCAGTTCTGTAGAGAAGGAATAAAAAGTAAGGTAAGAGATATGCAAAATGTGACACGTTTCAGTAATGTCCCTTATGTTTCAGGAGTTCTGTTGTGCAGCTCAGTACTGCAGATTATAGTATTTGATTTAAAAAAGGTTCAAGAGTTAGTTGTGCTGCTTTTAGACACAGATGCAGTCATCACATGACACATAGAAAAGCTTTGTAGGAAGACAGCTGGAATAAACCAGAAATAAGCCACACAAGCTCTGTGAGAACCCAAAACATTAAAAAGCCAAATGCACTAAAGGAACAACATGAATACCATAAAAGTGTATTTCCCCTGCTTTATATTGTCCAAATACATAAATAAATCTATTTTAAAGAAAAAAAAAATATATATATATGTGTATGTGTGTGTGTACACTCAGCTACTAAGAGCCAGTGCTTGAAACTCTGTATAAGGCACTCAGCTGTACTGGGACAGAGCAAAAGGCTGCTTGCACAGTTCTGACTGAGATAATTAGCTACCTTCTAGTAGTTACATTCACATGGAGGCTGAGTTCACTCAAGAAAGCAAATACCAGGGGCTTACAAATAAGACTGGTGTAGTACTGACACTGCTCTGTTACAGAGAATTGTTTTTTAAAATGTTTGGCTGCATTAGTTTTATGACATCTCTACTGTCCTTGGGACGTCCAGACTATTTGTTCAGGAGCCTTCAGGAGCTGAAGGTCAGATGGAGACCTCAACTGCATTAAGCTTTCCTTCAAGCATAAGTACAGCAAAGCCCATTTTACCTTGTTTAGCAGATTCTGAAATCTTTTCAAACTTCTGACAGCAATCCTGTTGATGTGCCTCAGCCAGCCTGACGTCCTTGCTCTTTAGTCTGGCTTTGTCTAGAGCTTTGTTTGAGTTCTCATAGTCAACAAGAGCCCTGGTTCGTCTGTACAGAAGATCCTGAGTAGACAGAAATAGCACAGCAGAGCCTTAGCAGGACTACTTCCCAAACTGAGGTTACAATCACCTTAGCAGCAGGAGGTTTCACTTCTTTCAGCACCAGATTCTGCTTTTCCCAGCAAGCTATTACAGCCTGCTCTTGGCAGCCTTTCACAGTGCAGCACTCCATGTTTAGAGGAGCCAGTTAAGCCTTAGTGAAGGAAGCCTAAGGGCTACTAGAGGCATTGTTTCTTCCCTTAAAGTAGTTTATCCTGCTGTGAGGTGTATCCACTGAAATAAAAAAGCACTTTCTGAATTCCCTCAGTCTACTTCCAGCAGACATTTAATTTGTTGGAGATCTGACAGTTTGGCTGAAGCACTGCACTAACCTAGACAGCAGAAGTAGTACAGGTCTCTGAGCCAATCCCTTCCTAAAGCAGCAGGACATCCAAATAACAGTACACCCCACTGAGGGAGGCTGTAATGGACGTTCTGGAGCACCTGACATTACAAGTAAGACATTAGATGAAGAGGCCCAGTAGGTTGTACCTAGATACCTTTTTGCAGCATAGCCATCCCTGTCAAATCAAGTTTTGACTAGAAAAGAGCTACCAGCAAGTCTTGCAGTCACATCCATCTAACCAAAGCCCTCTTGGCAGTCCAGACTCCAATAGCCTTCGCAAGTTACCATGTATTTGTGTTAAGGTACTCAAAAAATCCTGAGGTCAATCCCAACTACTAATTAGCCATCATTGATTTTATTGTCAAGTCTATGAGTACTCAGGCAGAGGACAGGAAAGTAACTGCTGCAAATTTAAATTCAGTTTGCTCTAACTTACAAATTTAAAGAGTTCTTCCACTTTACAACTCAAAAATTGGTCCAAGGTGTTCTGTAAGTGGCTGGGCTCCAGCTAGCTAATATATAGCTTCTATATTCTGCTGTGGTTTAAGAGTCTCAGATTTCTTAGACAAACCAAGGGTCCATTTCCCTGTTTTCTTAAAGAACAAAGAAGACCATGAGTCATGCTGCCCATAACAAAACTAAGCTCCAAAAAGAAAACTTGTTCTCACCTTAGCAGCCTCTATATTGAGCATGTAGTATCTCAACAGTTCAGAGAGCTTTAAATCTTCATCAGATGAAACTCTACTCTCTACCTTCTGCAGAAGAGGAAAAAAAAAAAATCAGTTAGCTGTTGTGTAACGGAGAACAGCAACAGAGATCAGCCATCTCTGACATCCAGAGTCAGATGCTTCTCTCCCCCACACCTGCCCCCAGCAAAGTGTCTCTTACCCTGAGTTTCTCAAAGAGCTCTGCAACTTTCAACAAGTACCTAGTGAGGGGGGGAAAAAAAAAAGCATAAGTAAGTTTGAGATACTTCTTTGTCTGATAAATGCCAGGATCAATTGGCAGGAAACCAGAAAGCTGAAGGCTGGAGTTTACTCCTGTATACAGATTCAAACAGGGGCTCGAAAAAAAACTCACTTAGGCAAAGACCTGGACAAAAGGTTCAATGTGCTGGATTCCAGCCTACCAGAGTGGTACAGCTGAGCAGATCAGCACCATTTAATGTAATAACACTGATCTCCAGAGCATAAAGGTCTTGTGGAGAATTTCACTGCTGCTATCCAAAGGAGATGAGCTGACTTGTTTATTCAGCTCTACACTCTGTTTTAATAAGGTCTTGGTAAATTGATAGAAAAGTCAAAAGGTGGAAGAAGTCACCTCAAAAAAGGTAACTGGGTTCCCCCAGCTTAAAAATCCCCTACTATTCTGAAATTGCAAAGGTCCAGAAGATAGTACAGACCTAGTGTAAGCTGATCTAGTGCAGTTATATTAGAACACACATGCATAAACCCTTTCTTCAGGGGTCTCTAGTAGTTTCTGACCTGAAGAAAATAAAGAAAATTTCTGTTTAGGAGTCTGATGACCAGCACAAGAAACTTTAGGCCACAACAGCAAGTAATCGACTAGTTCAGAGTTAGGTGCAATTGATATATTAGGTCTGCCACAGCAGGAGGGCCAGAAGAAGGAAAGTTTTAATGCCACTTGCTTGCAATTCAAGAAACTCAAACCACCTATGACTCAATCATCTGGATTTTACAGAAGAAATTTGGTATTCTCAGTCTCAGGATATGTTTATGAATAGTTAGAATTGCTTACTTTTTGATAACTGTAGGCTCTTCTAATGCCAAGCTGTTCAAACAAGCTGAAGTATAAATATAGTCATCTGCAACATCTGCAAGAACAAGACAAGGTTTTCAGGCTGAAATCAGCAAAACTGCCTGATCACTTGAAAGGGGTTTGAAAAGATTCACTTTTATGAGATCTTGTCATCTTATCTGCTTTTGCACATGCATCCTTGATTCTGTTGTAGTAGTTCACAAGAAAAGTCTTCTCTTGCTCAAAAAAATCTTCTACTTCCTGAAAAAGAATATGACCTGTTAAGTCAGTAACTGCAGAATATAAGCTCTTCCCTATTTTAGGAAGGGCCAAAGAAACAACCATAGCCTAGGCCTGAGCTTGAGGCCCATCAATCCCTATGGAAAAACTGTTCAAGACAAGATGTGAACCAAGGATTTGACATCCCAAGCCGCTTGGCAAACTTCTTCCTCACTATGGAGTGAAGATGAAGTTAACACTCAAATATTGATGCACGTTGTCTAAAGCAGACAGTAAGTGGATATGGGACAGCCCCGAGGACTCCCAACAGCTGGAATTTTATTTCCTAGCCCTACTGCAACACAGTAACTAAGGACTTAACTGTTAACATGCTTGTTTTTCATCCACACCAAACATGATACATATTGAAATGTTTCTTGCCACCGTGCATAGGACAGCAGGCTTTTTGGGAAGTGCTGCCATGGCAACACAATACAAAAGCTGGAGCATGCAAAACCAGTTACAGGGGTCTCTGGTATTTGAAGGTGTCTAATATAAGCAGAAATCCATATATCATATCTGTTCAGAGCTCCAAAGTAGACAAAAGCCACAAGCACATTTCCTGAAGGTTTCATTCCTTCCTCTCCACCAGTATCAGGTATTAAAGCAGGTATTCTTAATCCAGAAACTTTATTTACACACTGAAATTGAACACTGAACAACCTAAAGCTACATTGTCTTATTTCTGTAGAAATCAGAATTAATACAGGCTACTCCCCCTCCACTGGGAGGGCGGTAACAAGGCAGGTTAGTGTCAGTAGCTGAGCCTCATGCACAGCAAGTCTGAAGCAGACAGGAGTAACTTCCCTGGAGCAGGAAGCAATCAAGGTTAGGGTAAGAGACAAAGCAAAAACCTTACCTTGACTCCAGAGAAGAGGACCTCATCAGCACTCTTTACTACACTTTTTAAAAAGCCACCAAACATTTCTTTAGTGTTTTTCCTCCGAACACTCAGCTGTAAAAAAGAGGCCGAAGCAGCTTTAAAGTTATACCCCCGGGGGGGAGGGAAGGTTGGGGGGGAAGTGACTGTTTTGACACTTGCAATGTAGTAACATCCTTTACACCTAGCACCTGTCAGAGTAGGTTGACTTCCAAGCCCTCCATAATACCCATATTACATGTAACACATGGCTTGGCTACGAGTAGTTCAACTATTCTGTGCCACGGATTTTTCCAATTTGCATTAACAGCTCAGTTTCTCCTTGCATATCTTGAATTAGCATCTATCACTCACAGTTAGGTGTGATGAAACAGATGCAGGAGTGACTTTAATACACATCCATTCCTCCATTTTAGGATCAGGCAACACAGCACAGGTATACGTGAGCTATACATGTTCCCAAGATAAAAGACATGCAAGGGTGGCTTCCTAACCAACCTGACAAGGATTTAGAAACACAGAGATTTGTAACGAAGTAAAGTCTAAAGGTCAGGCTTTCATCCTTTAGTCATCTCACAGAAACACTTGCAGCATCTACTTGCTGATGCTGCACATAGATTCGCACAACATTCTGACTGTACCCAGCAAAGCCAACAGCACTCCTAACAGTTTGCCTCACTTGAAAATGGAAACAAGGAAAAAAAGTCTCACGTCCTGGTCATACTCCAGGAAAACATGGAAATTGCGATCTTTGCTGAGCACAGGATGAGAAGCAATCCGCTGCAGGAAGATCTCATGTGATGAGACAGTCTTCTTGAAGACAGCGAGGTATTCACTGCAAGGAAGCAACAGAATGAGATCCTCTTTGTACTACTTTCTTCAATATACAAAGAACTGCCTTAAGTTTATCCCATGAAAATATTAAACTGCAGACTTTTGAAATAGCCAGCTCGTGATAGCGGAGCTACTTTAAATCTCTTCAGCTAGGAAGTTTTCCAGCTTGAAAGCTGGAAAAGCTGGGCAACTCCACAGCTCCAGGATTTTCAAGATATCCTTCAAACTGGTGATAACTCCCGATCAGTTATCACCAAATTAGTTGCTCTCCCAGGAGGCTTCTCTAAGTGCAGCTTTTGGCAGTAGACTAATTTTACTTACGCTTCCAGCTCCTGCTTCATTTTGGCAAACTCTTCTTTTGTCATGGACACTTCTCCTTCCCCCAGCTTCTGCATCTTCTCTCTGGGACCATCAAAATCAGGCTTTGAAGGTGCTGGAGGTATCTAGGCAGGGAATTGGTTAGTCATGGTTTTAGCAAAAAAAAAGTATGCCAAGATTACTTCTAGCCTTCTCTAGAAGGAGGCTTTTCCACCTGGTCACAGGAAAGTGCAGTAAGGAGTGCATGATTCAGGAATTCTAGAGGCACATTGACATCTAGGCCCTTGGTTTGTGTTTAACCCTGCCCCAGGAGGGACACCAGCTCAGAGAAACAGCTTCTGTAATCCACCCCATTGCCAGTCATCTCCTAAAGAACCATGATAGGAAGGAAAGCCCTCATTTAATAGATTATTTCAGTGTGCCATCTTCAGGCAGATATTAATAGCACCACAGAGTCAAGGACTCTCACAGCATCTTTTGCTGCTCCAAACTATATGGAAAGTTAACACAAATGCCATATCATTCAAGCTGTGCAGGAATTAAGGCAAGAGGAAGCATAGGGAACACCCACGTCATAAACCATCAGTAACACTGGTAAAACATACTTCATGCCCTTATTAGTAGGCACTTTAGACTGCTACAGTTTTTCACTTAGAATCACATTCTTTAGAAGTACTTACAATGAGTCCTGCATACTCTTCAGTTTCAGTGAGTGTATCATGTAACCACACAAAGTCTTCGTGCTGCCTTGTAACTGAAAACTCAGAGCTTTGAAAAGCTGGCAGTGTAGTCTGGAAGAGAATATATAGAAGCCCTACTGTTTTGTAAATCAGTGCTTTTAGAAACAGTTCTGTCCATTTCCAAAGGAAGCTATTCTGCTTACTAAGAGTCTTGCCCACTCCCTTTTAGCTGAGCTGGCATTTATTCAACAGCACCACTAAGGAGACTGTTAGAAAAAAGTACTGTTGTAGGACAGCATTAATACAGTTTGTTTTGTGACATTTCACAGTAGCTCACTTCCTACCCCCCAGCCTTCTGGTGTCTAGCTAGAATTCCTCTGCAAAGCCAGCCTAACCATCAGCTACTTGTCTCTGTTTAGAGAGTTCAAATCCTAGGAAATCTGAAGTTTCTGCATATATATATACACATCCTCAGGCCACCTTTAAGGGGAAAATCTCCATCTAATTAGATTTCCTTCATTGCCAAGCCCGTATTTGCAGGTATGTGTACTGCAAATACATCTGCTACTTACACAGCCTCTTTTTGCCTGTGACCTTACCTTAGTGTGCACAGTGAACTTCACTCTGTCCTTTTCACTTAGAGCATCAGGGATGTCAATTTGGAGAGAAGGATCAACATTCAGGTCTACAGATACAGACCTCAGCTGCAAGAGAATTCACAGAATCATCCTTGATCAAGCATCAGGTAGGTTTAGTGAAGCTGACTGATCATCAGCTGTGAACAAGAACCACAGTGCATTATACCCTGCCTTCAGGTACACACATATGACAGAATTCCTTTCCCAGTGCTTCAAAGAGCCTTAAACTGAGCCAGCATCTTCCTCTGGGGGTTTATTTCTTCATTCATCCCAACAGCCTAGACCCAGAACATAATTTCAAGCATATTCAAACTTTTAAGAGCAGTGGAATAGCTTTCTCAGTAGAAGATCCTCCAGCTTACACTTGAAGACTGTCTTCTAAGAGGCCCTCCCTTGCTGCAGCCTAACAAATCATTGTTATTTTCTGCCAGAAAAGGAAGAAACTACCAGAGATGAAGGTCACAACACAGGAAGTTTGCTGAAGAGCGACCATCAAAGCTAGGAAGAATGCTAAGGTTATCCTTTGGAGATAATTCTGAAGGCCTTCTCAGAAATGCAGGTTGGATAACTGCACCAGGACAGCTCTCACCACTCCGCAGCACAGACCACAGCAGCCAGGACCCTGCTCCTACCACTGCTGTGTACACTAAGTTTCAGCAGCCAAACCCACAGGAAATGGTGCCAGGATCTGAGCAATCCTATCATATCACAGATGGCTAAATGCTGCCTCAAGCCACTGTAAAGCTGCCTGAGAACTGTTGATAGGCTGCCTGCTACAGGGTGAAGTTTTGCTTCCAAAAGGCTCTTGAAGCTGCCTCCCCCTGAGCTGGCCATCTACAGCCCAGACCTGCTATGTGACAAGTCCCTCTGGCTGCCTGCAGGGGACACGGCTGCCAGGACAGAGAGCATCTGCCCCACCACTGCTCTCCCCTATGATCAGCCATGCATCAGTGAGGGGTACCCCAGCCACGGCACCCTCCAGCCACACTATAAACACTTCTGTCTGCTGCATCCTCACTTTTAGGGAGAATTAAAAGGAGACAGGTAACAGATAAAACTCTTTAAGCCTTACAACTATGGCATGACCTTGCATGCAGCACATTAAGCTTCCCAGAAGATGGGAAGGACAGAAGGCTTTCAGCCCATCCTGGACATTGCTCTGGCAGCAAGCACACTTACAAAGCATGGCCTGGAGCACAGTTCCTAGCAGTTCCAGGCACTGTTCACATCCCACAGGACATGGTGGGACGCCAGACTCCACAGGGACAGTAATCACTTCCCTCCAGTCAAGGGACAGACTATTATGTTCCATACAGGCAGGCAATTTGGTCCTTGCTAAGAAGGCAGAGGCCAGAGAGAGGTGCACGGTTCAGAGGTCACTGGCACGGACTTGGACAGAAGCTGCCCCACTCAGGCACTGCAGGAAGGACAGGCAGAAAGCCACCAGCCTGCAAATAGTTTCACTGCGAGCACAGCTCACTCTGTTGCCAAATGAAAGGCAAGTTGGTTGGTGTTTCCCACTTCCCAGCCAGATAACGGCACCAGCCAAAGTAGCAAGATGTAGACCCCAGTGTTTTACATCCTGCTTTTTTCTATTTGCTGTCCAAACAGGATCAGCAGTACTAACAATACGAACTGCTGAGTCTGGAAAGTATGATAAGCCAAAGGAAATTGTTTCCTCTCAGCTAAACTAAGGAAAGGATTACACAAATCAGATAGTCCTGAATTTGTGAGCTTTCTTACTAAGTCTTTTGGAGAAAGTAACCCACTATTACAAGTTGTCTAGACCCCTCCAATGCCTAGTAGTTGCCTACACAGGAGACAGACAAGCAGAAACATTAGGTGGTCCTGCTTGGTCAGATTAAAGCAGTTAACACATCACAAGCATGTGTCTCCTGACACTCTGCACAAACTGCAAACAGAACCTGGAGCTATAGGACCGAGGATTGTAAGATCCCTGGTCTGCTCTAGTCCCGTGATGGTCACTGTGGGCTCCTAACTCCCCAACAGAGACCTTTAGGATTACAGAGTCATGGCTCAGACTACAAAGGGAACATTCACGCTGTCTGACTTCAGGAGGAGGGAGTGCTTTGTTTTCCAACAGAAAGTGCTGGAGTAGCATTTGTCCCCTGAAAGGGGGGAAGCAGGAAGCCCCACTCCTGCCAGCACAACTCTGTAAAGCACTAACTCAGTGAGCACCCAGAGCAGATGCCTCACACCAACCCCTGACCCACACAAACACCTGCTCTGCAGCACCAGCAGCTCTGCACGTGGGACCTCTCGTGCCACCGTCTCTCCCACGCCCACCCTGCAAGCAGGAACGGAGATCATGTGTCCTCGTGGCCACATGAAGGCTGTGCAGAGCAAAGGAATTAAACATCCATCCCCCAGGATTGTCCTTTTACCACAGGAGGAATCCAACTCAAGGCTTTCCCAGGTGAAATGACTCAATCTTAACTCTCTGGCAGCTCTTTCATATCCAGAGGCATTTCTCTGCTAGGATGTCACTGCTTCCTCCCTGGGCTCCAAGCAGTGGGGCAAGAGAACTGAAGGTTGCCCATCCAGTTACCAGAAACCAGTCTGTCATTCCATATCCTGGAGGGATATAATCCAAGCTCAGCAGCTGGGAAGGGATTATTCCTCACTTGCAGCAGATGCCCAAATAGATAGAGAGGGCACACAGAATGGAAACAGCTGGGTCAGGCTGCAAACTGAAACACTCACCAAAAGCCAGCACAGTACTCTCACTTTCAACTCTCATTTCTCTTTCCCAGAAGCACCTTCTGGTTTGCAATGACTCCAGAAAATGTCACAGCTTCTCTGACACCTCCCACTTCTAGACTCAGGACTTGTCAGAGACTTGTTTCAGGATTCCTGGGCTTCTTGAGGATTCAAGCAAAACTATTCCCTGTTCAATACAGATACTGTCCACCTGGTAAATCAGAACAAAGCAGAGCCCTTCACAAAAACAGAGACATCACACAGATTAACATTTCTAGGTTTCAGGACCAGAAAACTAAAAATAGATATTATGGTACTAATTAGGACACCATGATAAATACCTGATCTAGAAGCCCAGGAAACAGCAGAGATCATTACTGTGCCCAGTCCAGGTAGAGTTTTAGAACATTTGCCTTTTTTCTATTTGCTAGAGATGCTAGGAAAAAAAAAGGTTGGATCACTTAAATACAAAGCAGTGATGACCACCAGCTACCCAGACTTCTGCCTGACAGACATTACATTTCTGATCAGGCCTCACCCAAACGCAAACACATCTTGATGCTTGCGGACACCCAGCAGGAGGAAATGCCCTCAGCCACCGAAGTCTCTGAGTTCTGGTAAGAGGCCTGAGCTGCTGCTTTTAAAGTTCCACCCTTTGCACTTTTAGCATCAGCACTGGATGACTTGGCGTCACTTCTGCATTCTAACAAAAGAATCTGCCAGGGCAAGCAACTGTGTACAACTTCTGACTGCTAGTGAGATATGTATTTGTTCTCAAAGACAGATTAATCCAGGGGTTTTCCACAGAGCCACGTTCTTGGAAGGAGCTAGGAGCCCTTCCACAAGGGCTCACATGTCAAAGTTTTCTGCTTATTGTCTTTTTGCTTATTTTAAAAACCTTCTCTCCTTACTGATCACCTCCCTGCTGTCATTCAAGCAACAGCCCACAAACAGTATTTCAGTAGTAATTACATCTGCCACTACCTAAAATCCATTACTTTCTAGAGAGCAGGCTTTCTAATTAAAGCTGTTTAGGTGCTCTCCAGAGAGCACTATAAGATCATGATGTTTTCTGGCAGTTTATACAGAGCCCTCAGTTCCAGAGGGCCTCGTTTGGACACCCAGTAGTTAACCACCAAAGGATCTGGCCACCAGATATCAGCAGCATTACCTGCTGGAACTACATTTTAGTCATTTTTAGCACAAGTAACTTAAATTTCCTTTTAATCTGGATACAAGGACATCTGAAAGTGCACTGCAGGGATGCAGCACTACAGAGCACATGTGAAGCTTGGATTGTGCAGCCTTTGTGGCAGCTTTGCTGTCACTACTCTCTGACACTGAGCTGAACAGTCCTGAAGTGGTCTGGTTACACACAACCAGGAAAACTGAACCAGTGCTTACTTACGCTATGAAAAATGCCTCCCCAAATTTGTGACTTCAAACTGGAGAACTCCAGTGATGCAAAGGTTTAACTATTTTGCTTAAAACACCACTAAAAAGGGGATGACAGCTCAATGGAGTCACACTGAAATGGCATTCCTCAGCAAAAGCAGTGCTAGCCAAGGAAGCAGAAGGCCCACAGCACCTGTTGCCTCTGGCTGAGCAATGCGCCGGTCCTCTCCTGACAGACGGATCTCTGCATCACTCTCTGCAGAACCGTGCAGGTCACACACCTCCTGACCCAGGGAAGGGCCCTGTAAACATTCAAGGATGCCACATTCCAAGCAAAAGCCTTGCTGGCCCACCCTGTTCCACCAGCAGCATGCGGGACACCTCCGCCCAAGCCACGGCTCCCTCAGCTTCGGCCATGCAGGGCAAGCCCCCCGTGTGCCTGCAGAGCACAGGGCTGAGCACTCCCGGCCCTGATCAAATGGAAATTGTGCAACAGCAGCCAACTCCAAGCCACAGTCAGCATCTTCTGGAATGCTTTGCTGACCTCGTACAGTAAGGGCAGAGCTGGTGGCAGGGAGTGTCAGGAATCCAGTGTTCTCACCAGGCTGGCTTCACCTTCCCCGAGCCCAAACCACTGGGCCGGCTTCGTGGAGGCTGCGTGTCCTTGAGAGAGCATTATCCCTATCCGGGATCTGTCACCTTGCTAGCAGCTCACCTCCCTGCTTGATTTCAGGCTCAGCAGCATGCAGAATCAGGTTTTCTGCCAAGCACAGGCAAGATCCAGCATGGTCTCATTCCTTCCAGAAAGTGCAGCAGAGTTTGTCCAGCAGAGTCACCATTTGTGAGTGATAACAGCAAGTCCCAGGCCATGACACAACATTTTGTCTTCCACTGATTGCTTTGAGAAAGAGAGGCTGCAATACATGCTCTCAGCACTTTGATCTAGAATGCTTTACCTGCAGACTGAGGCTTTAAAATACTATTAATCCACTGACATGAAGAAATTCCAAGGTATTTACTCAGGCCTCGCTTGGAAGTCCCACAACTCACTTCAAATTCTGAAGTGCCTTTTCCTCCCCCATGACAGATTACACCTTATTTTCTGCTGCACTTCCAATCACCCTTGTCCTACCCTCCCTTCCTCTTCCTACACATCTCCTGCTTTGCCACCTCAGGGTCAGTTTTTAGTTCATACTTAACAGTGGCTCCTATTTAAGTTAATACCTAATGAAGTTTCCTTTACAGGCATGAGTTTTATCTGCTGGTCACACACCAGTTCCGTGTTGCTGTTTCTTTGCCTAAACAGGAACAGACAAGATAGGAGCATTTATATCCTCCCCCGTGCTCCTGGAATCCCAAGACAGCTCTACAACCTAAAACAAGCTAATCTTTGTCCATTGAGCATCACAGTTTAAAGCTCCAGCCCCCACCACGAGAACATTTTCTCCTCCCCCCCAAAATTCCTATCTGAGTTAGAAAGGCACATAAACACTCTGAAGTTACCAATTGCTGCAAGACAGTTGATGTTTGACCTTCCCCTCCCGTATTTTCCAAGGGCAGACACTTTAATACAAAGAGTTTCTCATGCAGCAGAAAGGAGTTAAAGCACTGGACAGCTCAGAGCTCAAAGCAAGCTACTAGAAAATGCTGCTTCTACAAACTCTTGCCTGCCTTACTGAATCAGGATTGTTTCGAAACAAGATTCATATGGAAAAGGAAAAAGAAAAAAAAAGGCAGAGAAAAGGAAATTATCCAGAAGTCAATAAAGGCTGGTGTATTTCTAGCCCTCAAGTTAGTTAATATACATACTCCAAAAAGCTGGAGAAAACACAGACTGAAGAGACTTTCAGCACAGCTAACAGCTTAAAGCAAAGTCATCTTCCTGCCAGTGAAGCTTAGTCACAGTGCAAAACCACATGCAGATGTGACAATATGAAAGGCAAATAGGCAACTTGCTGACTCTTAAGGGTGGCCTTACCTTCTTTTCAAGGTATGTTGAGGGTAGTTATTAAACCAGAGAGTTTAGGTTGGTTAACCCAAGCAGCTCATCCAGTCGAAGAGATAATTCCAATCACTGTCTACACTACATAAACATTAATTCACGAAGTTCCTGTTTTAGCACTTCACTTGCATGTCCTCTGGGAAGATGAGAGTCTTAACATCAGGAAACACCCTGCACTGCTTAAAAGGGAAGACATGAAGCTCCTTGGCACTTACAGCTTCAACACTTCTCTGGAGAAAGGAAAACCAAGTGAGCTGCTGATGTGACAACCAAGGGAAAGGGGCACCGCAGGTGAAGTGACAGCTGACAGCCTAATTAACACAGATCCTAATTACTACACAGCCAGGAAAGCCGGTCACAGACACAGTAGGGCAGCTGACCCCCCGCAGCACGATGGCCCGGGCACTGGGCGCGCCCTGCCCGGGGACAGGCGCTGGCGGGCAGGTCCTGCTCTGCATCCCCTGCCGGGCCCAGCTGCCGGGCCCCGCTTATCACCCTGCTCCCGCCCCGGCACAGAGGGCAGCCCGCACGGGCTCACGGCAGCTGCACAGCCCGTCCCTGCTCCTGCTCCTTCCCGCTCCGGCTCTAATCCTCCCCACACTCTTTATCTTTCCCTGGGCACCCCGGGCACCCTGACCCCCTGCGCTCAGGGGACCCCGGTACGCCAAAGGCACGAGGACTGAGGCGAGTCATATTTAAAAACAAAAATCCTAAATGGAGGGGGGGGAAAAAAAAAACCAAAAACTGTCACTGTCCCAGTGCTGCCAGGGGCAGAGGGAGCAGGGAGCTGCCTCTCACGCTGCGGGGCCAGCTTGACTGCGCCCTCACTGCCCGCCCCGGCCAGACCCGGGCCGCCGCCCTCACCTTTTCCTGCGTGTCCCCACGGAGCAGAGCCATATCTCCGGGCGCAGACAACCACCCTACACCTTTCTCTTTCTCCTCCTCATATAACCCGGGCGGGGCCGCCGCCGCCACACCCCCTGAGGGGCACTCGCCATCTTTGGTGAGGGCGGGGCGCCGCTTGCCTTCATCCAAGATGGCGCCCCAACGTTTTAATTTTCGGCTCGCATTTGAAGATTTGGGTTGTTTTCTTTACGGCCTTTCAAAAAAATACCAAAAGAGCGCGAGATGGAGGCAGGCATGCCTCTCCCGCCACCTCTCAGAGCGCTCCAGCGAAGGGGAAAGGGCCGGGAGCTGGCAGTGCGGGAAAACTACAAGTCCCATGAGGCAGCGGGCGGCGCACGCGCGATGAGCTCGGTAGAGGCGGCTGACGGGGCGCGCCTGCGCGTTGGCGCCCGTGGCAGTGGCGGGAAACGCGGCTGAGGTAACGCGGGGCCGCGGGTCGTGAGGGCCGCGGGGCCGGGCGGGCCTGAGGGCAGGGAGGGCAGGGAGGGAAGGAAGGGAAGGAAGGGAAGGGTGCTGGCCGTCCCCTGGCCCGCACTGTCAGCGAGCGGGCCGCATCGCCGGGCGTGCCGTGGCTGGCTATGCCCGCGTCCGGCGGCGCTTCTTGTCCAGAGTGGTTCATCTCCCTCTGCACAAGGGCGGACTGTCCGGCACTGCGATTTTCAGGCATCTTTCCCATGCACAAGGTTTATTTGCCTGAGGGCACTTTTGGTTGGTTACTGGTGTTGGTCCAACTCTCACAGATGGCAAAAAAGGCTGACTTGGTGTTACAGCCCTATTCCCCACTAATTCCATTTCCAGTGCTGATTCTGGGAATGAAGCTTGAACTGGGAACCGAAGCCCGTTGAAGCTACATTTTGTTTCAGGGTATCTCTGTGGGCTTGTGCTTTAAACGGGTTGCTAAGTTGTTATCTCTTTGTGCTCTAAACATCCCAAAAGAGGGAGGTGTATTTTTAACCTGGATAGGTCCAATAATGTCTTTTTGTAAAGTGCAAACTCACAGTAAGGGAACTCACAGTTATACCTTCATCAGTGAATTTCATCTTCTCAAATTAGGGACAAAGGGCAACAGGTCTGGAGATGTGTTTAGAAGTGCTCTTTTTTGTTATCTCTGAAGTAAGCCAGTGCGTTTTTGGTTTTTGTTTGTTTGTTTGTTTGTTTGTTGTTTTTTTTTAGCTGAACAGATGGTTGTGGAGAAAAAGCCTTACTGGTTATTATCTGAAACTACAGGTAGAGTTTGTGGGATTGTACAGATGTCAACTTTTCCTTAAGTAATCCTTTCTATTTCCTTCAGTTAAGCCACTCATTCCTATATTGGAAAAAAACTTCCTCAGTTGAGTTGGCTCAGTTATTGTTGGAGCTGCAAAGTCAACTTGCTCAAGAAAGTTAAGTCCTCTTGGGTTTTGGTTTTGTTTTTTTTTTTTTACCTCCAAATTATTTTAGTTTTTTTCAGTTCTCCAGCGTGGCTCATCACGCAACACTTGAAGCAATTCTGCCAATCTTCAACCACAAACACTCTCAGAAAGAAGAGAGACACTTCCCCAGAGGGAAGTCTCAATTAAACTCTGTTCTCTGTATGCAAGAGTAGACAGACCCTGACCACTCTGTTTCTTTCTTGTACGTTATCTGCACAAAGTGCCACTGTGATTTACTGAAAAACATGATTTTTTTTATTCAGCTGGGCACAAGGGTTCCCTATTTCTTAGCAATCCCAGAACCTCCTTCCTTTTATAAAACAGGACAGCAGCTGGCAAACTCTCCCTGGTGGTGCAGTTCATACACTGCACAAACATTTCTGCAAGTGCTGGAAATTCCACAGGTATATTCCCCAGCACAACATAGGATGTTCAATTAACATTCATACTAGTCACTGAAGCACTGTGTTGCACTAAATTTAACTCTGGAGCTTGTACTATTCCATATTTGCATAGCTCCACGATTCAAAACACTGATCTGGTATAAATTTATTCCTTGGAAAGTGTTGACGAAGCAGCTTACTACAAGTAAATTTATGCTGAATCAGGCCTCCCCTTGCTTCCTGCAGTGGCACAACGCCAGAATAAACTTTTTCTTTTGTGCCGTGGCTTTATGTAACAAAGCCACAGCCACTGGCCCAACGTTTGCTCTGTTCTGATTAGTGCATGTCCACAATGACCTTAAATGAGCCTGTTAATAATCATCAAACAGCATCCCGAGAATCCACAAGCTTGGATACTGTTACGTAGGAATGAGAATGTGTTTTTCTGCTTTTATTTTAAATCCCAGCTCTGGCACTTCTATTTAGAGCTAAGCCTCAAGAGAGAAGGGGTTAATTTTTCTGCACTGATGAAGGACAATATATATATATATATATATATGGATCCCTAGTCCAAGGTCTCAGCCTGCTGCTGTGCAAAAAACTTCCAAGGGCTTCCAGTGCAGCTCTGGAAGGTGTGCTGAGAGTGGTATTGCTTGTATGCTGTTCTTCCTTTTAAATTTCATATCTTTGAGCACAACTCTGTTTGAAATTTGGTTTGGAAAAATGCACTTATATTTTATTCTTCAAAACAATTTCTCTTAATCTGAAAATATTTGCAGTGCATCTGGTTTCTCTCTGCCTTCTTTAGTTTCAAGTGTCACGATTGTATAACTGCTGCTGTCTGTTTTCTCCTAGAGACACAAAAGAAAAATGTGGGTTTATACCCCAAAAGGTACCTTGTCCCCACAGTCCCCTTAAGTTGGTCATTTACTATAAACCTACAATTTTTAGTACCTCACAGCAATGGATTTGCTTTGATGTCCTCTGTGTGGCTTTTATTTGGCCCTCCCCCTTTTAGGGGGTTGTTCCTGGCAAGTTTGTTTTTTGTGCCTACCTCCGTGGCAGTTCTGACGCTGTTGCTGTAGGGATGTCCCGTGATGCAAGGTTTACTACTTGCAACAAATCTTCAAGTGTTTCCGAGCTCAGATTTGGCAGGCCAGTAGCTGTTCTTTTCAAGAGCATTTCCTCTTTTCCTTGCTCGTATTTGTCTGAAGAACAAAGGTGGTACAAGGTGAATGAAGACACTTCAGCCATAGCAATTCTTTGTTTGGCAAAAGGCACAAATGGTATGGTGGCAGCCTTTTATCACTCTGTAAATCAAATTTCTCTTTGCACAGGAGCAAAAAATATGATAACCCACAGACTGTTGACAACAGAAGGAAGAAAACTCTAACGGCTCACAGACACTTCTTGTCAGGATGCAATTCCTACAGATCCTGTCCAGGAGACCGGGGAGCCTGGAGGTGCTTTTTCAAATACCGTTTTGCCAAAACCAATTCCCGTATATGTGCCTGTCTACCTCTGCATGTGTTTATAGCAAAAATAAAAAAGGAAACAGTTATGAACAAGTTGACCAAGAAAGATACAAGAACTTGGTCCACTCTGTTACATCTTACAAAACCAGCGCCCAAACACCAGAGACAATACTTGAGGAAGACAATTTGTTATATGGGCCACCAGCTAAACACAGACCTCCAGTTAAAGCCGGGACAAAAACTCCCAAGAATTGGGTTCCTTTAATAAACCCCAGCAAGAGAATTCCTCCTGTCAGCAGTGATTCAAATGTCCCCTTGAAAATCGGGTTACAAAAAACAAAGATGCCCAGTGTTACCCGCATCCTTCAACAAACTCTCTCTCCTCAGCAAGTCTTTTATCTGGAAAGATGGAAGCAGAAAATTATAGAGGAGCTTGGAAAAGAGGGATTTGAAGAGTATACCAAAAGTAAGTCTAGCCACAGTGTGATTGCAGAGTGGGAGCAGTAGTCTGGATTGCCAGCAGGTATGTTAGGACAACTGGTTTGGAAATACATGAAATGGTTTCCATTTCAAGAGAACATGTTGTAAGTGTACCTATCCCCAACGAATCTAAGCACTGGTCTTTATTCTGGGACCACTAAAATGGATTTAGAAATTTGTGGGAAATGAAAGTCAGACCGTAGACATACTTTGCTAAATCCTGTCTGACTTGCCTTTAGTTCTCCATTTGCCACTATCTATTTAGAAATAGGTGTTTGCCAGATGATGTTACTGAGCCGCTTTGCAGGTACAAAGCTACTCTGTAACAGGATGGAAATAGGCATTTTGAACTCATCTAATCCTGGGTGTTTAAAAACCAGTGTGTCCTGCTGTTTATGGTGAGGTTTTTCAGTAACTGGTTTATCCAGTTTGTATGAGTAATCAGTGAGACTAAAAAAGTAAAGTAAGCATTAACGTAAGGGATGCTGATTTCACTATTGACTACTTATTTTCTGTTTCTTTCCCTTCTCCCCACACCTCAAAGTTTCAGTACAAAAACCAGGACTAGTTTAAAAGCTACACTGTGGAATATGCAGGATATAAACCTAAAGAAGTGTCTGAAATGTGAGGGGGTTTTCCCATTTTTCTTAGATCTCTTTCTCCAAGGACAGCTCTTCCATTCAGCTTTGGAATCGATATTCCTGTCTGAAGAGATGGCAGCTAGGAACCATGGTGAAGATGATGTCATAGCTGGCTACTTATCCAGTGTGGAACATGTCTTGGAAGACATCAGCGAGGTGAAGGCTCTGGAAAGTGGAGTTCACCACGAGACCCTGCAGTACCTGGGTCTGGTCGACTGCGTGGCCAAGTATCGGTGAGGTGCCCTTCCCTAAAACTCCTGTAACGTGATTCCCTGGAGCCCAGGCTGCGATTTAGTGGTTGGGGGAAGCTGGACAGAGCTCCAGGCTGGAGGAACTCCTCTGGATGATCCTCATGGCAGAAGTGCTGTTTTTCCTGCTGAGGAGTTCCTTACTGGAGAAGGGACAGGTTTAAGCGACTGTCAGCATTTCCCAGGGACCGTGGCAGGTTTTAGTGAGTTGGTTTTATATCGTGGGGGCGTCCTGCGAGCGCAAGTTTGGGTCGGCTGGGCTGAAGGTGGTGTAAAAAAATAAGGATGGCCACGATGGAATGCTTAAAGATAGACCATGACCGCACGGTCCGAGAGGCAACTTGCAAAGACCCAGGGTTTTTAACCTAACCATGTAAAGAGTTACCAGGGCACAGGTGTCCCATCCCGAGCGTAGGACAGGGGTCTGACCTTATTTGTCAACTGCACCAACAAAAAGGAAGAGCCAGAAACGTGAACTCCTTCATTAGCATCTTCCCAGCACCCTGGCTCCCAGGGCCCCAGGTTTATACCCTCCGTGTAGGGAACCCGGGCCAGGCTATGATCCACCCTAGCCAGTTCCGTTTCTACAGTTTTCGTTTGGTTTTTAGGATCTAAATTGCCAGTGTGAAAGAGACTTGTTTAGTTTAGGTGAGATCAGGGGAAAACGGGCTAAGAGGGAGAAATCTTTGTGTTGTCTCATCTGTTATTTCTTACTTGTGACTAAACTCAGGTTTAAACCATTGCCCTATCTTGTTCTCCTGTGCAGGGGTCGACTGTGTGTGATTGATTGGAAAACTTCAGAGAAGCCAAAGCCATTTCTGCAGAATACTTATGACAACCCATTGCAGGTTGCAGCATATATTGGAGCCATAAATCATGATGCCAATTATGACTTCCAGGTCAGTAGGCCTGCTGCATGCCAAGTGAAAAATTTCTCCCTGCCTAGAACCTGCTGCCCATTGTGGAAGTGTTGGTAGGATTTGTGTTCAAAGAGCCCAGTCTGACATCAGGTTAAGATGTCACACTTATGGGAAATAATTCCACTACTCCTGATAATCCCGCTGCCCTTGGCTGCCAGTAGTGAATTTTCAGTGGTTTTAAGGAAGTGCTCAGTGGGACCAAGGGATGTTCAGATGAGCTTCGATGGACTTGCCCATCTGGGCAGTCCTCTGTGCTCTGTCCCGTGTGGTTTTTGCTTGTGGCAGGGGAGGAAATAAAGCAAAAAACCTGCAAACCAGAAAATGGTATGGAGGGCCTTGCCTGCTTCCTGTCCTGCTGTGTCCCACCGGCAAATGAGGGACTAAGTGATGCCCTTGTCTGGAAGCTGTTCTGTGTTTCCTCAGGGAAGAGCAGTGTGTTGGGAATCACTTCATCAGAAGACTGTGTAATAGTGTTTTTAGAGACTCCAAAACCAATTCCAGCCTGCCTGCTTGGCCTGAAGGGTTTTTACCTCAATACAGGTATTGGAGGGGGAAAATATAAAGCAGAAGAGAGCAGGTTAATTTGTATGCTGTGCTAAAGACTGGAATACTGTAGAGGTTAGTGAACACAAGCTCTCCACGGGACATGATCCTTACAGAGTCAAATATGGGCTGGAATTCTGCTGGTAGCTTCCTGTCCCCCACTGGCAGTGGCGATTTGGGATTTGTCAGGTAGGAAAGATGTCAGAACATACCTAAGTCACCATTTCTATCCAGACTGAAGCTGGAGGGTGGCATCAGTCCAGTTGTATGGTCTCTGGCAATTTTTCCTGGCATCTGCAGGGTTTGAATATCACTCATTAGAGTTCATGTCCCCTCCATGTCACTGGAGTCACTCAGAGCTTTGGACTCGGGGTTTTTGGAGCATTTGAATGTTAAGTCTCCAGGTGTTTCATGGTAAAACTGTCACCCCCTTTTATTCCCCATTTCCCATGTGAGATGTGTTGTGTTAGGAAGATGTTTTGCAGTGAGATTTAGCTCTTATGGTTGCACACAAGTGTTGGATTTGTGAGAGCCCCCTGTCTGTGCTGCAGGTTTGCTGTGGGCTCATTGTGGTTGCCTACAAGAATGGCTCTCCGGCACATCCGCATTTCATGGATCCTGACCTCTGCTCTCACTACTGGAATAAGTGGCTCTTGCGCCTGGAGGAGTACACGGACAAAAACTGACCCCGACTAAGCACAAGCAAGTGGTCTGAGCACAGAGACAAAGGAGGAACCCTTTGTTTAAGTGTACCACTTTCTTTTTTCTTTTTTTTTTTTTTTTTGAGTAACTTTGGCTAATTTCTTACTAGCAGGGCTCCCCTCTCCCCCCTCCCAAAAAGATGAGTAACTTTCAAGTGGGGAAATATCTATTTGCTTATATTGTAGGTGACCTCAGTGGTCCAGAACAAAGCCAACTTATTTAGCCTCTCTTTTTTATCCCACACAGTTCATACAACCTGAAGTTGATGGGAAAGTTTCTACTATCGAGTAAAAGTGCTTGATCAAATCATCTTTCTTTTGTGATTTTTGAGTAGAACAAATGTTGCAGAACTGTGTCTTTGAAAATTAAGTTGGTGAACTAAAGCAAAACAACATCTGCGATGTATGAGCTACGAGAAATGCAAATGATAAAGAAATGGGTATAGTAGACTGGATCTCAATCAGTTCTTGCTCATGCCATCATCAGGCTTGTTATTATTTGTGTTTTTTATTACAGCTGCAACATGAAAACCTGTGCTGAGAGTTGTAATGAAAGTCCTCATTAGCTCTTATTTAGAATAAATAGTATGGCAAAGTGGCCTCTTAGCAGAAGTGGCTCAGCAAGAGAGGAGCAGAACTGGAACCACCGCTCAAATTTCCAGCGAGTGTTCCGAGAGGTGGGAATGTTGGCTGCTGCTAGTGGCTCCTCCTGTAGGTTTTTTACCACCTGGCCCACAGAAAAGCACTGTGAAATGGGCTGTGTGCCTTGGCTTGGGCGCTCTGTGCTGCCACTGCCTTGAGCTCTTCTGACTCTGCTGCAGGTTTGAGCCAACAAGGAGCCCCCCCTGTGGAGCGATGCCCAGTGTCACGGGAGATTCTGTATCAAAACTATGCCTGTGAAGCTGGCCCTTCTGGGGACTGAAGAGCTGCTGGTTGGGTTTGGGGGGCTGTTTTTTTATGTTTCTCTTTGTTTTGTTTAGGGTTTTTCCCAAATAAGTTGTGAATAAATGTTTTGAAACAGAACTTTTACTTTTGAAGCATATAAAATAAGTCTGTAAAGCACAGAGTAAGCCTCGATCGTGTCAGGCAGTATTGCTCTGGAAAGCTTTTTTCCTCATTCCCTTTGACTTCTAGGAATTGTATGTTTGAGTTTTCACAGTAAGACTGCAGCTTACAAATAAAATTATGATCATCCATCCCCTATGCTTCAAGAAAATCAGCCAGACCCCCATTCCTGAGGAAGGCTGCCAGCAAAGCCAGTTTGTCAACCTGTGTCCCAGCTGAGTTCTGTACCTCAGAGAGCCAGGAGGAGGCAGACAGCCTTCAAAAGACAGCAGTGCTGCTGAGTCATTGGTGTCTGCCGCTTCTGACAGCCTGGCTGCTGCCTTGGGCATCCCTGGCTGAGCTGTGGAGCAGTTCTGGAACAGCACAAAGCTGCTTTGCCCTGTGACTGGACTGGCAGGTGGCTGTCACCCGTGTCACACAAACCCAAACACATTTGGTGACCAGTTTCAGTTAAGTTGCCAGACTGTTAAAGTGATGTGCCCAGGGCACTGCTACAGGCACTGTCTGTCCTCTGTAAGAAAACCTGCTGAGCAGCCAGGGCTTTACTTCAGCTCTGACATCCAGCTTCACAGAGCTTTGCTTTCCATCCAGGATGGGTTTTTCCCTGTGGCCTGCTCCCTGCTCCCCTTCTCTTTTGTTGTGGATACTTTGTGTGCCCACCTCGCTCTGCCTGTGGTTCTGTCAGCTGGGATGTGCTGTGGCAGTGACACTGGAGGGAGAACAAAAGCAACACATGGTGCAAGAGGGATTAAAGAACCAACCCATGCGCACAAAAAACATCTCTGGCTGGAGAGGGAGTGTTCCAGCCACAGCTCTGCTGGGCCAGGGGAAGGGCTGAGGTTTCAGCAGAGCTGAGCCCACAAATCCTGTGCAGTCAGGTGGACATTAATCCCATTGCAGAGTGAACTCCCTTCCCTTTACACTGCTCACTTGTAAGACCGGGCAGTCGGTGCACAGGCTTTACCTCTTTCTGCCAAGTCAGGATCTTCTAATTTACCTCAGATGGTTTTTTTCCCCAGCAAATTCCCACTTACTAAAGCATTCTACAAACTTTCCTGCTACATAGGATAAGTCTGTTCTTAACACTGTAACATCATTTTATGATCCTTTCAAGGCCTCCAACACCAATAGTTGTGCTGAATAAAGTGTTAATATCCTTAGGAATGCTTTAAGACCACTAGACTATTTTCCCCACAAAACCCCAAGCAGGTGCCTGTACAAAACTGCAACAAGTTGAAAACATTTTTTTACAATTTTGTAAAGTTGCTCAAAATGTCTTCTTTTAGCAGCAATGACTGTGACTGTCCTGGTGACAATATTTGAGGTGAGAGGAGCCTTGTTCACTGATAGTGGTTAAAGCAGAGCAGCCAGATTGGTGCCTGCAGTTTTGCACGTGTCTCTTGAAGCAGACACAGGCTCAGTCCCCCTTTTCACTGCACTATTGTATTAATGAACAGGCATTTGAATATAAAGGAGAGAAAAAAAATCCCCAAACACATGCACACGCCATAAAATATGCACAAAATTGCATTTCATCATGACAGGAAATACTTGCAAGTCATCACAGTGCTTTCTTTGGGTTTCTGGGTTGCTGTTTGGTGTATGTTAGAAGGATGTGGTAATAATCCTCAAAGTGAGCATGGCAAGTCCAGGAACATCAGAGCTAAGATTTCACTTGTATATCAACATGATAAAAGTAAGTTCATGCCCTGAAGTACTTAAAGCCCAACCATAAGTCTGCCCTACAATAATGTAATTTGCTAGTTAGAGAAACTTTGGGAAGAAAATGTTCTGCATCCTTTGGGAAGAGTTTCAACTCACCTTGGATCACGCTTTCATAAATTGTTAGCAGGCAGCACAGGGGGCAGAGCTAAGGGTATTTGCACATTTTAACTCATTTTCTGATACAATGCATTCCTGTTCTTAAGGCACTTTAATTAACGTTGCACAGAATCGGGTACCAGTAGTGTTCTCACCCAACAATTTTCACCCAAACCTCTTGTAAGCAATTTCCATGGGAGGTAACAGTTATTGACTTTACAAAAGACACTGAGGAAAGGTGAACTCGTTTGTCAGGAGTGTTCAGACCTGTGGTAGAGCTGAAACAGCAAACAGGTTGCTCAAACGCCAGCTCAGTAAATACTCCATCCAAGAGGTGAAAGCCTTTGCAAGCATTCCATTTTTATTGGCCAGATAAAAAAAAAAAAAGTCTGATGTTTCCATCACAAAGGGGAATATTTCTGTCAAGCTCAAGTTTTACCAACATCAAGAGAGTCCTGTTAACAAAAGCATCCCTTTAACTGCAGGTGTTTCTTTCAAAACTGTTCTTTAAAAAAATAATATATGTAGTCCTACATGTAAACTTCATTCCTGCCGAGAGCCCCTGTGTCACTCGTCCTTGCCGTCCTCTTTGGAGTTCCTCTGCAGGACGGGGCTCAGTTTGGTTTGCAGGACAGCAGCCAGTTTTTTGGAGGTTTTCTTCAGGAAGGCGCTGCCAGGGTGGACGCCGCTGACGTGCAGGTACAGCTCCTCCTGTGTGGGGCCCGTGTAGCCACAGTCCTCACACACGTACAGCTTGTCTCTCCTCTGCTTGTAGGCGTACTGCTGCTGCACGCCGTGGATCTTCTTCAGGTGCGACTCCAGCGAGCAGCGCTGCGTGAAGGCCTTGTTGCAAACCTCGCACTTGTAAGGACGAATGCCTGCAACAGGAAAAGACGGGGGGGGTTCACCTCCTGCATCATCCCAAGCCTTGTTTCCTGCAGCCAGCCAAGAGCAAGGCTCGGGCACGTCAGCTGCTGGCAACCTATCCAGCAGCCCAAGGACCTGCCTCTCTAAACAAAGCATCCTACTTGCAGAACTAAGGTTTTCAGGAATGTGTTGATATATTTAGGCGTAGAAAACCTAGGGATGTTTTGAGAAGGCGCAGGCAGATGCTGAGGATAACAGGTGCCCATCAGTGGTTTGGTCCTAAGGCAACCATTATCAACTCCTGCAAAACTTATTTTAGACCCCTATTTGGAATCCTGTGATTAGGCAAAATTATCAGTTTTATAATGAATGAAAACTTCTGTCCTGGTAAAAATTAAGAGTTTTCTCATTCTGTTTAATGAGGCTTCAGTGAACAGCAGTGAATGTCCACCAATCCCAAGTGCTTTCATACAATACAGACTTGATGAGTGAGATTATAAATTTCTAGAAGAGAAGTTCAGGAAGATGAAAGAAATAATTCTGTGTGTTTCCAGAGGAGGGAGAAGAAACTGACTTGTGATTTGAAAGACAACCAACACCACAAAAATCAATTTTACCAGCAATCGACACTGATTTAACAACAAGCTCCCCAGGCCTTAAAAATGTGAGTGTTTAGCAACACTTGAAAGAACCTAAATCAACAGGAATTCTACTTACTACACTAGGTCAGTAAGTTTCCAACCGAAGACCACCCTTACAACTGATACAAGAAGGATTCACCTAGTCCCCTCTTTTCCCCAGGGAAGGTGAAATGCCAGGGTCTGGAAGATCAGACCTGTGGTGAACCAGGCAGAAATGGGTAAACCATATTGGTTTGTTCAAACCATTGTAGCTTTGTAATTGTGTTGAGTTCCCGGTCAGGAGCTGATCTTCCTACCAGAAATCCAAGTTAATTAGAGGTGACAATAAGCAGCATCTCAACTGCATTTTTGTTTAGTTAAAAAAGGTTATCCCAGTGTAACAGATTAAACTATCAAGACAAAAGTTTCCTAATGCCTGCTGGTGTGAAATTGCTTAATTTCCATTAAACTGCAGTTGGAGAAAAAGCCCAAACCTTCATCAGAATTCGCACACAAAAAGCAGTTCCATGCTCATTTGAAGGCAGCTTAAACCTCTACCATCTTTGGTGCCTGCTCCAGGCAGGAACACAAGCACAGAAAGGGTAGTACCAAGATGCCACAGCCCACCAGGGCTGTGGGAACTTCTTCATCACTTAGGAATAATTTTAAATCATTTAGGAATCATTTTAAATTATTCTGACCAGAGACCCTCTTGGATTTATTTTCTGACTCTCTGATGAGGGGACAGCTTGAAAAATCCCTTCTTTTAGAAGCACTGACTCTACACTCCAGCCCTTCCCCAGTGGCAGCTCTCCTTCCCACATGAAAGCTTTGCAAACAAACCCAAACATTGGCTCCAGGCAGTGCCTCCCCATCCAAATAGGTGTTATTATTTTGGGGGGCTTCAATACTAAGAAACAACTCCTGCCTATCGACGTCCTTGTGGTACTTCTAGCAGTTCACCTGGTAAATGATCCTCTGCACAGCAAGCCCAAATAATCTCCAGCTTCCTTGGGGGTGCCTACACATTTGGAAAGATGGAATGTGCCTGTGAGATGTGGTGGATGCACCTTCTGGGTGCCCAAGAGTGCAAAGTCAAACCCTGCTGAGCGCAGCCAGCTTGGCCCACCGGGAAGCATTGCCCTTGGTGAGGATGGGGTTGATGTTATTTAAGCCATTCCTTCCACCAAGGAAAAGAAAAGCAAATCAAACTGGCAGCCTTCTCCCTGCTCCAGGCTGGGGTAAGAACTTCTTGGAAAAGTGAGCTGGATTTGAGGCAACTGAAACACAATCACTGCTGTTTGGGATGGGCTCAGGGACTGACTCCACGGCAGAGTGGCCACAGCACATCCCTCCAGCCTGGGGGAGGCACAGCATGAACCAGGCTCTGGTTCCTCCAGACATTTCCGAAATCAAGCCAGAATCCCAACCCGCACAGCAATCAGCTGGGAAGGCTCTCAACAGCAGAATCCCCAGGAAACTGCTGCTCGTTGCCTCTAGAGGGCAAAGCGTTTTCATCGAGCTCCTGCCTCCGCTCACCGCTGAGCACGGATAACTGCGCAGTGATTCACTCTCCAGGGCTGGTTATCCCGGGCAAGTTATCCTGGGGGTTATCCCAGCCTCGCTGCCCCAGGCATGGCAGCACGGGGCTGTCTCTACGGGAGGTGTGGATCGCAGGTCCTGAACCTCCACTGCTTCACATGGATTGCAATAGTCCTCCTCAAATTTCATCATTCCCAAGACTTTTCTCTGCCTACACTCACATCGGCAGACAAAAGTCTTGGGAATGATGAAATTTGAGGACAACTATTAGATACCCTTTTCTCCACTGTATCCCCACTATTTTTTGCAAGTGTTGTTTAACCAGGGCTTTGTGTTACGATCTTGCCAGGCTACCCCCACCCTCTCCTTGTCCTTGTTCCATTCCACCCCTTCTCCCCGGAGCCTCCTGTGGGAATGCATTCTCACCAGTATGGGTCCGGACATGTCTTTTCAGATCAAAAGTGTCGTTGAAACCTTTTCCACAGAAGGTGCACAAGTGTCTCTTCACCTGGCTGTGGCACTTGATGTGACGGTTGAGCATCCTCTGCAGGCGAAAGCCTTTGCCACACAGATCACAGCTATGCAGAGCAGCATCATTGCAAGTGCCAGTGGTGAACTGAGGAGTGGGAGAGGACTGCATGAACATTGGGATGAACAACAGAGGACCAACAGAAGAAATGAAGCAAAACCAAGCAGGGCTTATTGTGGCATTTAAAAAAAAAAAAAAAAAAAAAAAAAAAAAAAAAAAAGAAATTT
>VWZN01011831.1:164929-208830 GCA_013396955.1 Regulus satrapa
GCCCACCGGGCGGAAAGGCCCCGCCCCTGCGCCGAGGCCACGCCCCTCACGCGGCTCCCTGTCCCGCCCCCACCGAGGGCTCAGCGCGGAGCCACGCCCATGTGCATGTAGGCCACGCCCACCGCAAAAACCCCGCCCATACAGGCTGCGGATTCTCACCTGAGCCCACGTGTCCGTCCGTCCATCCATCCATCCATCCGTCCATCCATCCATCCATCCGTCCATCCATCCATCCATCCGTCCATCCATCCATCCATCCGTCCATCCATCCATCCATCCATCCGCCCATCCTCCGCCCCTGAGCCCACGTGTCCGTCCGTCCCTCCGTTCCCCCATTGCCCTTGCCTCAGCCGGTGCCCCAGCGCTGGCGGCTGTGGGTGCTGGGTGTGCCCAGCCCGGCTCCTAGAGGCCAGAGCTGTCCCAGTGGTGCTGCCTCAGCACTCACTATTCCCCCGACGGTGCTCTCTTCACCAGCTGCCCCTTCCCTGCATGTTCCTGCCTTGGTGCCCGTGCTTTCCATGCTCTTTTAACTGCACTCGCTCCCTAATGCTGTCCTTTGCATTTCCCTTCAGGCACAAATAGCAGCGAGGAACTGCAGGTGAGGCTTGGAGGAGGTGGTTCCCTCCGTCTCCAGCAGCCAGCATGCAGGGAGGATGTGATCCTGCTGCCTGTGGGCCAAGGCCACCCCCTGGCAGTGTTCCCAGGGCTCTCCTGTCTGGCTGTGCTGTCCCACTGGTGTGCCCTGTTTTTCCTCAGCCCCACAAATGCACCGTGCAGAAGGACAGACAGCACTGTGCTGTGCCATGCCCCTGCCCCGCTCTCTTCTCATTCTGCCAGGGCAGGCACAGTGCAAGCTGTCAGAAACACCACCTGCTAATTGAGCAGGGCAGCTCTCTGTGCTACATTCACAAAAATCAGGGAATTCCTGGGAGGCAGCCTGTGTGCCAGAGAGCCCACAGCCAAAAGGTGTCGGGTATGACCGTGGTGAGTCCTAACACAGAGCAATCCTGCCTGGGGCTAAAAACTGTGTGGTTGTGTAAGGCTGTGCTGTGTGGGCAGTGAGTGTGCTGGTTTGGACCCTGCTGATGAGCCAGGGGTTATATGAGGGCACACATCTGATCGTTCTCCATTTACATATTAAACATTCTAGAAAATGAACACAGAAAAAGCCTCTGTTAAATGACACTGAAGCAGTCAGAAGTTACAGAACACCAGAGTTCAAATTCCCAATCCACAACCCAGCTCAGGTGGCTGTTGCTTGGGCTTTTTGATACATTCTGTAAATAGAGGATTTTATTTCTTCCCCTCAAGAGATTGTCAGTGCTTGAGAGTGGTGGAATTCGGAGGATGAGACCGGCCTGGGAAAGGAAAGAGGCAGGTTTGTGTGGACAGGACCTGGAGAACACTGGGAATGGCACAGGCAGTAGCAAAGAGAGGAAAGTTGGGATTCTGAAGTGACAGCCAGCAGTGGCTCTGCACTTGCCAGAGCTGATGGATGTGCTGGGTAGATCACCTAACATGTTTTAGGTAGATCACATCACGTTTTTGTAGCTGGCTGCTCTCTAATTCAGTGTGCCTGCCTTGAGCCACCGAGGATCTGGTAGGAATATCTGCTAAATGCTTCTGAGCTGCACTGCAGCTGCAGTTAGTGGCAGTTGTACTTCGAACGTGTGCCGCAGAATAAACATCACACTTGGGTGTTTCAGTGGGACACCTAAACTTCATGGATCTTTTTGACCGAAATCCTTGGCTAATACCTATTCAGAAGGGCCAAGGACCAAAGCTTATGCTTTATAAATTAAATCTGGGATTTTATTTTTATAATTCTTCATGGCCAAGTCAAATAGTAGTGGCTTAATGTTCAAAAGATCCAGTTATTTAGATAACATAATAAAAATAAATAACCTGGGTATTTTACAGTCCTGATGTAGAGATTATTTCAAGTTTATCTTTATGCAGATTAATCAACTTTTGACTTTTATAAATTGATATGCCAGGCCCAGAATGATTTGAACTTGCACATGCTTTTCATGCCTGCAGAAGACAAGCAGGGCTAACTTCCCAGAATAGAGGAAGATGAGAAGATTAACTTTTTAACAGGTCTTTGTCACTTGTGACACTCAAATTATAAAGGTGTCTTTTGCAAAGTGTGCATTTACAAAGTAAACATATCCACCATCTGAAAGATTGCAGTGTTTTGTGAAGGAAAAGGGATTGCATTCTTGGTGCAATTGATCAGTTGTATCTCCTCACATCTTTACTGTTATTAACTAATAGTAACATAATAATAGGTTTATGAACTTTGTGTTCAGTTTCAAATTAATGATTTGTAGCCTGAGTTCAGTTGATGGAAGCTGGTGGGAAGGAACTGATTTGATTAGATTATTTTCTGGAGAGAGTTTTGATTATTGGCTGACATATGTGTCTGCATTTTTCTTAACGAGATAAAATTATTTCTTAAACAAAACCTTGCTGTTTTGATCTTGACAGGAGAAATGATTGCATTTGAAGTGTGCAGTCATTGGCATCCTAAGTGAGGAATAAAACCCTGTGATAGTTTGTCAAATAATGGTCACAAACCTCCTCTCAAGTGACTTCAGGCTCAGATTTCAAATAAATTATTTGCAGCTGCATTCTGGCATCATTCAAACGGGTCAAATAGATTATTGATCTTTCACCTAATTACCCAAGTATCAATGTGTGTATAAATGTCTAGGTAAGAGAGAGGAAGCACATGGAGGAAGCAAAGAGCAGCTGGGATTTTCTTAGGGCTTTTTACAGCCATTGAAGGGTTGCACCCCAGGTTGAAAGCTGCTGGTGTTGTGTTGCACATTATGTATTTATTTATATACATGTTATGTATTTGCATGATTTATAATTAACATTTAATGTAAAGGGGATATTTTTGAAGCAAGTGCCTTCCTTTTTCAAGAGTTTTGTATAAGCAGGCTTTGGGTATTTTTTTAAGATTAAGAAAGAAGCAAATGAAGACACCTGCCAGTTTTTCTTAAAATATTTTCCAATTTGTCACAAAATTGCCTCCAAGCAGAAAAGTTTTGACCTTGTTCTGATTTGGTAAAGATTTAGATCAGAGATAACTGAATTCTTTAGATCACATCCGTCCTGCATAGCATGGGAATTACAGGCTCCTAGCATTTACTTGCTCAATAGCTTTATCACTTAGTAAACCCAACCATCTGAAGTGGGTGCAAATAAAGCACTTTTTGGTGCCGTCACACGTAAAGTTTCTGTGGCAAAGACTCTCCAAAGGCGGCAGAGGGAACAGCCGTGCAGGAGGGGTGGAGCCTGAGTGGGGTTGATCCCATCAGCATTCCCCCGGGCTGTGATAAATCCTGTCCCTTGTGTTTTCAGAGGCTGCGAAGTGGCGTTGTCAGAGATCTTCAGCGTCAGAATCAGAAAAAGGAGAACATTCGCCTGTTAGAAGAGCAGATTGCTCTGACAAAGCAGCTCATAGAAGAGAGAGACAAGGCGCTAGTGGAAAAACGCTCCCAGCAGTCCTAGGCAGCGGCCTGGCTCCTTAGAGGTTTGATTAAAGACATTTCAAGGTCATGTGCATCTCACTTCTTGCAGGTATTTTAACAAACAGAGGTAATCTGTGAAAGACTGGCTATTTTGTAAAAGTTAAAATCCAGCCTCTAAAGCTTTAGGGCAGACAAAACCCCATTTCCTCTGTGCTTGGTACTTGGACTGTGGAGACTTGGCTGGCGCACGCCTGCAGGTGGGGAGGAACAGCTCCTCCTTGTGCAGGCTCCCTCTAGGATGGCCAACAACGTTCACATGAGTGGGCTGCTCAGCCGCCACGACGATGAAGCCACCAGGACCTCCACCTCCGAGGGCCTGGAGGAGGGCGAGGTGGAAGGGGAGACTCTGCTGATCGTAGAGAGTGAGGACCAGGCTTCTGTGGATTTATCGCATGACCAGAGTGGCGACTCCCTGAACAGTGACGAGGGCGAAACATCCTGGATGGAGGAGATGTCCTATTACTGTGAGAAGTGCCAGAAGTGGATCCCAGCAAGTAAGACTGCCATTTGTGTTGTGCTTGGCCGTGGTGGGTGGGTGTTTGCAAGGTGTTTGTGCTGTCCTTTCACAGCTTGTTAGGCTCTACCCCATCCTGTCTTGGTGAGTGATGCCTGCTGGCAGGGCTGTGTTAGACACTTCAGTCCAGCAGCTGTGTGTGTCCAAAGCTGAGGAAGTCAAACTGTCTTCTTCAATTAGTAGAGAACATTACAGTTCAGGAAGAACTTTAATGAGGTGCCCACCCTCACAATTCTTGCAGCTGTTTAGGGGCTTGGGCCAAGTGACCTGACCTCTCTGTTCACTCAGATAATGACCCTTGCTGTAAAGCTCTGGGGAGGAAAAGGATTTTGTGTGTTACTGTTTGTTCCCTCTCTGTTGGTTTGTCACATCTGTGGAGGATATGGCTAAATCTTAACCCTAATGTTTTCCCAATAATGTGAATTTAAGTTGGCTTAGAAAGATGCCCAGCCTTCAGCAGCCAGCTCTGGAGGGTTTTAGGAACAAGTTGCAGAATTTGATGCCTCTCCTTTGGTACTTGGCATAAGATATATGCTGTTAGCAGTGTAACAGACAAGTTTACTTTCTGAATTCTGGATTATCTGATCTGTTATTACATCCAAAAGCCAGATATTGCTATACACTGGTTGGCTTTTGTTTTGGTGGGGGTTTGTTTGGTTTGATTTGGGGGTTTTGGGGGGTTTTTGTTTGTTTGTCATTAGAAGTAATGAGCCGTTTAAGTGGCACCTGCCTTGCAAATATGTCAGAGCTGCCCTTTTTGCCTTAGAATTTGTCAATGTATAATGTATAGTGTAAAAATCTCCTCTCAAAGCATGTTAGTGAATGTTTAGGTGTTACTGTAATGAAACCAGCACCAGACTTTACTATGCAGTAAAGGGAAATACTAACTTAAAATGTATCAATTAAAAAAAAGTAAGCAGAGTTAAAGGTAGCATGAGCTGTCTCATGTTGGAGCACTTGATTTACACTCAACTTGTCTTATTTTACAAATATGTTCCTCTCTGCAGTTGCTGTGGAACAAATTCAAGGAGCAGAAAAGGCCAGTTGCAAAGCAACAGTAGCCACATACAAATGTGCAGAGTAAACGAGCTGTCAAAGGGAGATATTGAGCTTTTTCCTAATCATTCAGGTCTATGGAGCTCAACTGTCACTTGTGAAAATGGCCAACATGCTCGGGCAAATCATCACTTTTTTACATTGAATTGTCATTTAGAAATTCTCCTAATCTACCAAGTGTGAGGGGTTTCCCCCCATCAGACACAGTTGCAACTCAAATTCTGCAATTCGGTATGGAATCAGGGTATCCATATGTTAAAAATGCTTGATCTGTGTCGTTATACAGTAAAAGAGAAACATCCTTATAGAGAAACACCTTTTGAATGTGACTTTCCACAAACACTCTAGCCATAACCATTTCCCTGTCCTCTGAGTAATTTTTCAATTGCTCATGTTTGTGTAAATTAACTCCTGCTGAGTTTAGAAACCCTAATTCATATGATCTTTCCTCTCCTGTAGAAATACAGAATTAGAGCCTGTAACTTTGGGTGCATGGGGATTTACAGGTGGTTCTGTCATTTTTGTTCAGACAAACCGGATCTTGGAAGAAATCCAAATTTCCTTTGCACCATTTTTTTTCCTATAAAAGGACAAAAACATTAATTTTTGCCTTTTCATTTTAGGTCAACTGAGAGAACAGCTCAGCTACCTCAAAGGAGATAACTTTTTCAGATTTACTTGCTCTGATTGCTCAGAAGATGGAAAGGAACAATTTGAACGTCTGAGATTAACATGGCAACAAGTAAGTGAAATGTTTGTGCCAGCAGAACAACAACCATGGGACTTAATGAGATTGATGGTTGTTGTGTATATGTTACCTGGAAAAGGAGTATCAGGTATTGGTAACAAAGGAGCATTTGCATGAACTTCAGAAATTAATTAGTTGAGGATTGCCTGCACTTGAGATCTTGAGTATTTGGCAGGGAAATTGAAAGATAATCATACAAACCACATTCCTTTTCTTTTTTTTTTTTTCCCTTATGTTGTTCATGAATTCATGACTTCAAGCAGGTTTGGAGAAGCAAAATAAATGCAATTTGGCTTCTAGGCATGAACAGTTTTTTGTCTCTAAGAAAATGTAAAACTGGTAAGGTGGCAAGATAGAAACAAAAAGCTTGCCAGCTCTCTGGGTTCAAAGCTCTAATCTGGCTGCTTATGCACTAGCATCAGTCTTGCTGGAATTCACAGTTCCAAACATTTGCACACCTGAGCAATCAAAATAACATCTGTTTGCATCCTTTGAGCCTGTAATGGTGTGTTGTCTCATAGAGTATCACAGGATCAGCTAGGATGGAAAAGACCTTTGAGATCATCAAGTCCAACCCATGACCTAACACCACGTGGTCAACCAGACCATGGCACTGAGTGCCACATCCAGGCTTTCCTTGAACACCTTCAGGGGTGGTGACTCCACCGCTTCCCTGAGCAGCCCATTTCAATGCCCAGTCACTCTTTCTGTGAATAAATTCTTCCTAATGTCCAGACTAAACATACCCTGGCGCAGCTTAAGACGTGTCCTCTTCTCCTGTCACCTGTTGCTGGAGGTGGAGGCTGAACCCACCTGGCTGCACCCTCTTGTCAGGGAGTTAGAGTGATAAGGTCTCCTCTGAGCCTCCTCCTCTCACCTCCTCCAGCCTAAACATCCCCAGCTCCCTCAGATGATCCTCATAGGATCTGTGCTTCAGATCCTTCACCAGCCTTGTGGATGCATCCAGCCTTCTCTGGATGCACCCCAGCACCTCAACATCCTTCCTAAATTGAAGAGCCCAGAACTGGACACAAGGCTTGAGGTGCAGCCTCACCAGTGCCAAGTACAGGGGAAGAATGACTTCCCTGGTCCCTGCTGGCCACTATTTCTGATCTAAGCCAGGAAAAGCAAGTCCTCTGGAGACATGGCACCTCTGAGAGAATCAAGTCAGACAATGGGACTCACTTCAAGAGCAGCCTTATCAACACCTGGGCCAGAGAACATGGCATTGAGTGGGTGTACCATATCCCTTATTGTGCAGCAGCTGCCAGGAAAGCTGAACGGTGCAATGGACTACTTAACACCACTCTAGAGGCACTTAGAGGAAGGACCATCAAGAATTAAGAAATCAACTTAGCAAAAGCCACCTGGGTCGTTAACACCCAAAAATCCATCAGTTGAGCTAGCCCTGCCTAGTCTAAACCCTTGAACACAGTACATGGAGATAAAGTCCCTGTGGTACACATGAAAGGTATTTTAGGAAAGACTGTGTGGATTAGTCCCACCTCAGACAAAGGCAAACCCATCTGTAAGATTGTTTTTGCTCCAGGACCTGGTTACACTTGGTGGGTAATGCAGAAAGATGGAGAAACCCGTTTTGTACCGCAAGGAAACCTAACCTTGAGAATTGTTTGTNAGCATCCCATTGTGAAATGCTCCACCCAGGGAGAGGAGCCAGGCATTTCCAACGGAATAAATTCTGGGATTCAGGACACGACTGGCAATCCTTTATTTTCCAATGGATCCCCAGAAGAAGAACAACAGGCCTTTCTACACCACCACAGGTCCTTTGTAGGAGGACTGCACACTTCTACATTGTTTCAACTGAATCCCATCTGTCACTGCAGGAGGACTGCAGCCACCATTTAATCAGACTGCTACCAACACCCAGACTGACAGTGTCAAGTTGTATCCTGACTCTGTCAGTATTTGTTTTGTACTGCTGCATTTTATTTTAATATTCCTATTAAACTGTAGTTTGCTTTTTTTTTTCCTTTGCTAGTAAATAACTTATTACTATCCTCATATATTTGGCTGAGAGCCTCTTAATTTAAAAATTATAAATAAGAGGGAAAAAGTTTCATTTTTCCATTCCAAGAGAAGCTCCTGCCTTCCTTAGCAGACACCTTTGTCTTTTAAAATCAAGACAGTTGCCTACGAGATGTTGCAAAAATAAGATATTTATGAGGGAGAAAAGATTTGTGTGTGTGTGTGTGTGTGTGGCAGCTGTGGCGGTCCATTCATCAGAAACAGCAGAAGGGATTCACTTGTATCCAACATTTTCTGTTCCAGGTTGTCATGTTGGCAATGTACAACTTGTCTCTGGAGGGAACGGGCCGTCAGGGGTACTTCAGATGGAAAGAAGACATTTGTGCTTTTATTGAGAAACACTGGACTTTCTTATTAGGGAACAGGTAAAGACATGACATTTCCCTGAGGGCCTGGTTAGTGAGCCAAAGGAATTAAAACCTGTTATACAGATGGACAGGAATCCTGGTTAATTTTGTGAAATCTCTGTTGAGATATTGCTTACAACTGATAAAAAGAGGAGGATTTAATATTGAGAATCTGAATGCAGGCGTGAGGGGTACACTTGAGAAAGAACCAGCATTTCTCACTGGGAAAAACAACCCCAAGAATATCACAAATAAGCAATACAAATGCATGTAATTAGATTATTTCTTATCTTCCCTTTAGGCAGCATATGAACCTGCAAAGGCTGAGTTTTTCTAACCAGTCACAATAAATGGGCTACTCCTGGTATTGCCACACTACAGGGGCAAAAATGTGATCCAGCAAAGTTCCTTGGCCGTAAAGCTTGCAGGGACAAAGTTCTTCAAGAAGAACTGAACCTCACCTTTTAATTTGTTTTGGATCTTAATGAAATGGCTTTTCATAGTACGTGTTAAAACAATTGAAACATTTTTCAGTATGTGTAAAGACACTGTTAGAGTAGGAGCCCCTCTCACTAAGGGCAGCCTTAATTTTCCAGGTGAACAGCACATTTTTTCTGAGCATGCTAAAGCTGTCAAACCCAAGCCTCACTGTTAAGGCATGTGCTTTGGAGGCAGGAAAAGAACTGAGCAGTCCTTGGAAGTTGTAGATTTGATTGACTTCACAGCTTGTTTTCTTCCCCAGAGATTTCTCTAATATCTGGCATTTCTTCCTAACCGGATTTGGTCTTTGGCTTTGCTCTCAGTGCTTGTCTGTGCCTCCTTGCTCTGTTCTCCAAAATGTTAGCATTTGTCTTCTCTGGAAGCCACAGGGACCCTGTCAGAAGGGCAGCTGGTGGCCCATCGTCCCTCATTTAGGGAGCCAATGTGCCCCAGGGTTTGCTGCTGCCTTTTGAGACTTGCCCTGGGAACTGGGCACTCCTTGCTCTGATTAAATTCAGAGAGTGATTCCTGGCCTCAGACACAGCCTTCCCACTTGCCAGGACAAGCCACTGATGGAACAGAGACAGCTGAATCATGTGTGTAGCAGTACAAGCTGTGCAGTGATCTTCTTCCTTGGCATATTGAAGTGCAGCTTATCCAGATCTACTGTTAGGCTTCAGACTTCAAACTGCGGCAGCTGGGTCTTTGAGGTTCAGTACCCCAAGGTGTGTAAGGGCAGCACCTGGGCAGCAGTGAGCACCAACTCAGCCAATCCTTGGCAAGTGCAGAAGTTTCTGCATGTGGGGATGTGAAAAGGCAAGAGGAAATCCGAGAGATTCTGGCCAGCTGAGGTTAGACTCTGCCCCATGAGCCTGACTCTCCAGAGGCTGAGGGAGTACCTCAGTTATTGGCTACAATAACTTTAGTATTTCTTCTTACCTCTTTCCTGAGACACATCTTCACCCTATGACTAGTTCCTAAAGGAACAAAAAATGCTCAGATGCCCAGTAAAGATGCACTGCCCAGCAGAAGGAAAGGCTTAAATCCACCTCTGTGCCTCTAAGGGGCCAAAAAAAGCTCCAGGAGTTGTTCAGTGAGTGTGTGTCAGTGCCACTGGAAGAAACATTCTCTCCGTAATAGAAGCACAGCTGGTGAGTGTGGACCTAACCCTTGTATGCCTCTCTCCCACCACAGGAAAAAGACCTCAACATGGTGGAGCACAGTTGCTGGCTGTCTCTCTGTGGGGAGCCCCTTGTTTTTCCGTTCGGGGGCACAGGAATTTGGAGAACCGGGATGGTGGAAGCTGGTTCATAACAAACCCCCAACTCTGAAACCTGAAGGAGAGAAGCTGTCAGCATCTGCACTGAAGGCAAAAGGTAACTCTGTCCCCAGCAGTGTGTAGATTCCTCGCTGGGCCAGAGCTGGGAGATGTGAGAGAAGTTCAGTTGAAACCAGTCTGTGTGCATGGACAATTGCTTAGTTCTGCTGCATGGGTTGACTGAAGAGAACTATGGTGCATATACTCTAGTGTGAGAAGCCTGTTATATTTTATTACCTTTTCCCACTGTGCTGATTGATAAGGTTTTGATGCTTGTGCAGAATGGTTTTGGTTGGGTTTTTTTTTAGCTGAGATTCACAATTTTCCCACTTCTCTTTACCCTGGGGAATATATTTTATCTTTTGTCACTAGGTGCAAATTCTTCTCTGTGTGGAGGAACAAAATTCAGGCTTTAATGAGGCTTTGGTCATACACTGGCTTAATGCTACATGTCCCAGAGTGAATTTCTTGTACACGTTGAAAACCCCATCTTTAAAGCTTTATAGTCAGTTTGGTTTTGACTGCACAGTGTGTATCCAGTGACTGCAGGAGCTCAGAATAAGCAGACTCCTTGTTTAGCAGCTTCCAAGCCCCCGCTGGATCCCATCATTACTGTGGAAGGCCTTCGGAAGCGGGTGAGCCGCAATCCAGTCGAGTCAGCCATGGAGCTGAAGGAGAAGAGGTCCCGCACTCAGGAAGCCAAGGACATTCGGAGAGCCCAGAAGGAGGCGGCTGGGTTCCTGGACCGCAGCACTTCCTCCACTCCTGTGAAGTTCAGCAGCCGCTGCCGCCGGCCCGACATCATCCTGGAGAAAGGAGAGGTCATTGACTTCTCCTCGCTGAGCTCATCTGACCGCACGCCTCTGACCAGCCCCTCTCCATCCCCGTCCCTGGACTTCTCCGCTCCTGGCACTCCCGCCTCGCACTCAGCCACTCCCAGCCTGCTCTCGGAGGCAGATCTCATCCCGGATGTCATGCCACCACAGGCACTGTTCCATGGTAAGAGCCACTGTGCATTTCGTCTAGTGATGAACCACGTGCAGTTTTCTAGGAATATATTTTTAGAAAGAAGCTCTCAATGAGCTGCAGGATCATTTCAGGCTAAGGTGGAAAGTAACTGGCATTATTGGTTGAGTGTGAGAATTGACTGGTTTTTCCATAGTTTTATCACCAGCCTCTAAGGCCAGAAGAAACTCCCATTATTGTTTTCTGAGAGATCCTGGATAAACAGTGGGTAGACTTCACACAGCAATGTCTGGACCAGTCAGCCTGAGCATTTCACTGCAACACAGATTACACTGTTACGTAGCAAGTCTAGTTTTGTCTCAAATGTTTTTCATGGGAGAAATTTTATTCCCATGGTAATGTCCTGGTATTTTATAAGTTTGATTGTGCTGATTAACGGATGCTAAATTTCAGTGAGATTGCAAAGCAGTGATGCAAGCTGAATTATCTTAGTTCCTTAAGGAGTCTTGTGGATGAGAGGAAGAATAGTGAAGTTCTGTAGAGGACTGAACCTTTCCATGGTATGCTAGCTCAACAACTTGACTTTTTATCCCCAGTGTTTGGGAATTTTCAGCAGCTTAACGTTCCTCAAAGCTCAGGAGGGGCTCTGTTTCCAGATGCCAAACTACAAGACACTTTAGGAGCAGGATTGATCCTATGTCCCAAAACTGGAATCTTTTCAGCATCTCCTGTCCAAAATCAGGAGATCTGTGAGTACACAGAAAATTAAGTGTGTTGGGTAAAGTCACATTATTGTTCCTTAGCAGAAAAATGCTGTGACAACCATTTTTGAAATGGGATTTTGATGTTTAAATTGTTTTTTCTTTCCCCCTGGATTATTTTGATCTGTTCCACAGATGATGAGGAGATGGAAGGAGATGGAGTCATAGACCCAGGAATAGAGTATGTGCCCCCTCCCAGCGGGACAGCTGGTGCTGGCACCATGATAGGCAGCAGAAAAAAAGTGAAGACAGCTGAGCAGATCAAGCAAGAGGTGGAGAGTGAAGAAGAAAAAACAGAAAGGATGGAAGGTGACAGTGAAGATCCTGAAGAGTCAAGCACACCCTTGCAGGTGAGAGGACGAGACAAGGGGAAGTCACAGCTGGAGAAGGATGCTAAACCCAGAGTTCCCAAGCACACCTCAGTTAGCATCTATGAGGAAAAGCTGCTGCTGAAGAGACTGGAAGCCTGTCCCAATGCTTTGAGCATGACCCCAGAGGCCCGGAGGCTGAGGAGGAAGCTGCTGGTCAGGCAGGCCAAGAGGGAAAGAGGACTCCCACTCTTTGACTTGGACCAGGTTGTAAATGCTGCACTGCTCCTGGTTGATGGGATTTATGGAGCCAAAGAAGGTGGTGTCTCCAGGTCCCCAGTAGGGCAAGGAACATACAGAACTACCAGCCAGGACTTCAGGATCTTGGACAGATACCAGGTGGGTGTTCCCAAATCTAAGTTAGCTTTTGGCACTGGTTATTTTAAAGCTTTTGCTGCAGCCAGCAGTGTCACATAGACTCCTGAAGTGAAAAGGGTTATGTGAACAAGACTAATTTTGGCTTGGGGCGGTGTCCCCATCAATGCTCTCCTCAGTCCCTTTCTTCTGGGGACATGCTGATTCAGCACTGCTGTCTGTCAGTGTCAACACCACAAATGTCAATGTATTTGTACTCCAGCCCTGCCCGAGTGCTGGTGGTGGAGGCCTGGAAGTACCCAACAGGCAGGTGCTCTTTCATGTGTGTAGGAGGGGAATGACTTTGCAGCACTTTTAGGTTTGCTGCAAACCTAAAAATGTGGGAGTGCCCAGCAGAGTCTGGAGTTGGGACCACTGTGGCCCAGTCCATCCTGTCACAATGAAAGACCTTTACTCTCCCTCCATATGGCTACCTTGTTAAATCACTGGCTGATCTTCCTGCAATTGTTGTGCATTTTTTTGTGTATCCAGACAGTGCTGCCCACCACGAAGGGATATCGCCAGCAGACAACCAAGTTTCTGTACCGCCTGGTAGGCTCAGAAGACCTGCTGACAGACCACAGTATTGTCAGCCCTTACACCTCCCGTGTCCTTAAACCTTACATCAGGTACAGAGGGTCTGAGCTTGCTCTTGGCTTGTGCACCGCCAGCCCACGGAGAGGACACCTTTCTTGGGCAGTGCTCCTCACTCCTCAAAGTACAACCCAGTGCACCATGGTAACCCTGAAGGGATAGTGTTTGACTTAGCTGCGTAGTGGAATGGATTGCATTGGGAAGGGGAAATCTCCAAGAGGGGGCAAGGGCAGAGAGGACATTGCTGTAGCCATTCAAGGCAAGTTGCACCTGCTCTTGGGTCAGAACCGTGATCTCCTTGCTCATGCTGTAAGGAAAGACTGGAAGCTCTGGCAAGTGTTTGGCCTCTGGCACAAGGGTGTTTTTGCTGAGCTGTGGGCTATTTCCCCATGTAGATGGAAGACTGTTCTTTTTTTTCTAAAGCTGAGTATGTCAGAAGATATTTCATGGGCATGTTTAGCTGCATTGGCAGTTCTTGTTGCTCACTTGCTTTTTGTCTTTCCTTTTCACGTTCCTGGAAGACGTGATTATGAGACAAAGCCCCCAAAACTCAGGCTGCTGGCAGAAATCCGGGCGAATCCCCACAGGAATGATCTCAACTGGAAGGCTGAGCCAGAAGCACCTATTGATTACTGCTATGTTCGCCCTAATCACATCCCCACTATAAACTCCATGTGCCACGAATTCTTCTGGCCTGGTAAGATTCCTCCAGTGCTTGGGTTTACAAGAAAGAAGTAGCGGTGTTCAGAAAAAAAAATGTTCATGGATCAAATTTTTCTTCAGTTGGTGCCTGGCTGGTTCTTAGAAACCCATTATCTGATGTCACAGGAATGCATTTGAGGTGGAGATGTGGGTTTGGTGTCTTTGTCTCTTGAGATATGTAGAACTGGGCTAATTAGCACAGCACTTACAAAAATAGGTGCCAGTTAGTTTAGTAGTTAACTAAACTTTAGCATCTAGTGAAATGCTTTGCAGAATCAGGGGTTGAAATAAACAGTTTTGTACCAGAGATTACTGCCCATTACCTTTGTGAGAAGGTTTCTTCCTAGCCACCATAAGCTGGATATGTCAGAGTGAAAGTTGGGAAGTCGTATTAGGAGTGGCTGAGGTCACTTGGTCTTTTTAGCCTGGAGAGGACGAGACTGAAGGAAGACCTCATCATGGTCTGCAGCTTCCTCAGGAGGGGAAGCAGAGGGGCAGGCTCTGACCACTTCTCTGTGATGACAGGACCCAATAGAATGGCTCTGAAGCTGTGTTAGGGGTGGTTTAGGTCGGATATTAGGAAAAAATTCTTCACCCAGAGGGTGGTTGGGCACTGGAACAGACTCCCCAGGACAGTGTCACAGCACCAAGCCTGCCCAAGAGTTTGGGCAACGCTCTCAGGCACATGGTTGAAGTAGCCCCCCTTTGTCCCTCCCCGAATAACCCCTGCTAGCTATGTGAGGGGAGGGTAAGGAGAGTTCCTTCACGACCTAGAATGAAAGACCAAAGGGCTGCTTCTCCTCCAGGATGCGTAGGGTGTTGATTAAGGCTGGAATCCGGGAGGAAAAGAGACAGAGGGAAGGTTTTCCCGGGTATTTCAAAGCTCGGGAGAGGGGCGGGGAGACATATAACACCAACCAATGGGATAACACTCCAGGGACAGGGAGGGGAAAGGAAAAACACGTCATACATGGGGGGAGGGATTACAGAGAAACCAGGGATCATTAGATATGTGCGCCACTAGACATGGTGCGATTCTTGCTGTTGTCCTGTGCAGGGCCAGGAGTTGGACTCGATGATCCTTGAGTGTCCCTTCCAACTCAGCTTATTCTGTAATTCAGTGAATTGCTTTTACAACTGTAGGCTCCGCTGTGGTGTTCTTTATTTCTTCAAGCCTCAATATTTAGAAGATACGGGAAAGATTAGGTTTGTATTTTTCTGTGTCATTTCTGGAACAAACAGGTTCTTTGGGGACAGTGGCTGCCCTTTCTGGGGGTGGTTACGAGGCAGCAATCTTCTGAAATAATAATGAGTGTTCATCTGCTGCATGCATCAGCTTCTGATCAGTGAACAACGCGGCAGACTAATTTAGAAAAGCCCAGTACAAACAGTACACACCTTTATTACAGGTAACTGTTTGCTTTGTGTTTTGATTTGCCGATGGTGATTCAGCAGGGCTGTAGTTCAGCAGTGCCCATATGCTGCAGTCAGGATAGGAGCTCTTTCTGCTACTCATTATGCAAATTGTACAGTGTGGGGGGAAATAACCTGGCACACCTTTCCTTTCACAAGCTGTTTCAGAGCTTGTGAGAGACACTTGCAATCCCAGCAGAGGCGGAACCATTTTGTCACAGTCTCTGGTCTCCTGATAATGCATTTGAAGTTCTGGCCAAGTTGAGTTGCACCTTCATTAAGTTCTTCAGGACTCACCCTGTTTTATTTAATATAAGGAGCATGGGTGTGTTCCACCCAACTGTGAACTGTGCATCATTAAATCAGAAAGCTGACACTCCCATCAGTCTCCAAACAGGAATCCAAATCTTTTCCATGCTGGAAAACTTCTGAGGCTGGGAGATGATCGTATCCTTAGTTCTGTTTTAGCAGGAGGGGGAAGTGAGGAAGCAATGCTTGGGAGGTAAAGCCTGGATGCAAAGGGTTTATAAGCTGGTACAGCTTGGGGGGTGGGAGGCAGGGATATGCAACTGGGTGAGCATCATTAAGGCAGTGCTTAGTTCTTCTATCCCTCCAAATCCTTGCTTTCAGAGTTGTTCTTGCCTCTCCCAAGGCAGAACTCTTTTCCAGATAGTGACTGCAAACGAGCTGGTGGAAGAGAGATTCCCCGCTGTTGTTTCTCACAGTTCCTTGGTGCCCTAACGGGAAACTTCTCCCTAACGGGAAGCATCTCCACTGGTGAACCGTCCTGAGCTAAGCATTTTCCTACAGGAAAACCTGCACCACTGCAGGGACACCAGCGCCCGGGGCAATGAGTGTTCCTGTCCAGACACGCTGCAAGACACTCCACAGGCAACGGCGGCCTCGGCTTAATTAACACAGTGCCGATTGCCAATCGACCCCTCCCACGTCTTGCTCCACCCAGCTTAACTCTCGAGCAAGAAAATAACTCACCCACTTCTTGCTGCCTGGTGCCTTATGAAGTCTTGCATCTCATCAAGAATGATTGCTGGAAAACATACTCTGCTATTTTGTCACCCCATTTTTCAAACACATTGCAATTGCCAAACTGAGGCTGAAGCAAACGTTTGTGGCACTTTTCTTCTGTGTCTTGCATCTCATGTAGGGTCTGTCCACACCAATTACCAAGTAGTCAGTCTTCAGTGCCTCGAGCTGCCCTGTTTGGTGCTGACAGACTGTGTGGATGCTCTAGGACTGCAGCAGCAGGGTGATCAGGCAAGGTAACCAACTCTCAGCCTCCTTCTGTGTCCGGCCTCTGACTCACAGAAGCAGCATTGCCTGAGAGACTACTTCCTCCCCCACATTAGAGAGTTTGCATGCTAAAAGCAAGTGTTTTGATAGCGTTAGAAGCTGTGATCAGGCTCGAAGTGTAGCTCTGCAATCAGCTGACTGTGCACAAGAGACAGCAGTAAGCGCTCCAGACAAGGTGGAGGAAAAACACAGGAACTATAGCAGGCAGTGCTACCCAGGCTGAAGCCCAGTTTCATATGTGCTGCTTCTGAAGAGAGTTAAGTTTCGGTTTCATTCTTGAGTCATTTGAAAGGAAATAAGCTTTGTTAGTTTATCCATGAAAGCTCCCCTGCTAAGCAGATCTTGTTTTGTCTGTTTTGTTGTATCATCTTTTCCCTTGCATACTTGCCTGACGGGGAGGCACCAGGAGCACCAGGATCACCAGGACACCAGGCAGCTGGTTTTCCCAAGGCAGGGTTCATCCCCTCTACTCTGGGTGTCCTGATGCCTCAGATTTCCCAAAATGCAGGAAATTTGGCTGCACAATTTGTAGTAACAGAGGACTGCTCTAGCAGAGGCCTTGGACTATTCTGTGATGCTGTGATCTCTTGCTATCACATATTTGAAAGAAAAGTAAAAAGAAGGGATCAAGTATTTGTAAAAAGCCTTAAACCCCTGGATTTCAGTGACACTTTTCTTTTGCTTCCAACTGCTGTTTCTCTCTTTCTCCCTAGGAATTGATTTGTCAGAGTGCCTGCAGTATCCAGACTTCAGTGTTGTTGTCCTTTACAAGAGGGTTATCATTGCCTTTGGCTTTATGGTGCCAGATGTGAAGTACAACGAAGCTTACATCTCTTTCCTGTTGGTGCACCCTGAGTGGAGAAGAGCTGGGATTGCAACCTTCATGATTTACCATCTTATCCAGGTAATTAAATGCATGAATCTGCCAAAGAGCCAGCTCTGTTTCCTTCATTGTGTGTACATGTGCAGATATCCGAGTAAGAACCCTTTTTGTGAATGTTTATGGAAGGAAGTAGCTTGTGCTTTGGAAGTTAAAATGTATTTAGGAGAACAACCATCCTGGTCATGCCCTCAGAATTAGAGGGATGCTGCACACTTCAGGTGTCTAGGGATTAACTCTGTGTTCTTCAATGGTCAGTAGTTTGTGTCAAAGGGATATTGTAAATGGGGGTTTAAAGGAGAAAATGAAGTTAGAGTGGGCAGGGTCAGTTAGAATTACTCAGCTTTCTTGACTACACCTGGAGGTTTATTCCAGGCATTAAATCACTTACTGATCTCATTCACTTTCACTTTTATACTCTGGTTCAAATACAGCTGAGTTAATCAAGTGTTTGCAACCTCACTGTTTGTTTAAACTGGCTTGTACTGGCCTTGTTCCACAGGAATACTTGGGAAAATTAATCTCAGCTAACTAAACAGGTGGTATTAAAGGAGTTAAACTTAATAAAATCTCTGAAAAAATACTGTTATTTGAGTGACCTTAATTCCATTGACTTCATTGAATTCAATTGTAGGAAAGGCAGCTTAATTGTGAGTAAGGATGCAGATATGTCCTTTACAGAGCCCAACTCCACAGTTTTACCACCCCCTGAACTCTCTTGGCAGAGCTGCTGATGGGAAACATTTCTTAGGTTGTTGTAGTCAAGATGAGCTTCACTAACAAAAACTCACCATTGAAATTGTTTTATCCTCTTTCTTATTTGGCTGAAGGAAGGTAGGGAGTGCTGGCAGTGCCTTGGGGAAAGTGATCCATGCTTTGGAAAAGCACTTTCTGCTCCTGGGCTGCCCCGAGGGTAACTCTGCTACCTGCACAGCTCTCTGCAGTGTTGACACAGGCCTCTAATCAATATTCTTTAAACTCACCCCTTGCATTTCCCAGGCAGCTCTGTGTGAAGTGTTGAGGGAAATTGCCCTCAGCTCAGGCTGCTGATGTGAGACGTCAACACCCAGTGGGAACACGCGCCAAGATCCAGCAGGTGGACTCTCAGAGCCTTCTCTCTCCAGCAGAGCTGGGATACTAGAGTTGGCAAGTCAGCCACAGAAAATCCTCACACCTTTTTGTAGGATGTATCACATCAATTAATCTAATCCTGCTTCCATGAAATGTCTTGTTGAGGAAAGCCAAGCAGATTTGAGAGATTTGAGTCTGATTAGGCATGCTAGCAGTGAGAGATCAGCGTGTGTTTGGCTCACATTAGGTTTATTTTGCTGACTTCCTGACAGTGGTAGAAGGGGTTTAGTCCTGTAGAATAATGGTGGTTGTGACCTTCTGTTCCTCAATCTTCAGGCTGTAGGTGATGCTTTGCAGCCTGCTTGGGCTTGGGGTCTCTTCTCTGGAGCTTGAGACACTTGATGCTCTGTTTGGATTAAAAGTAGGTCGCTGACTTTGGGATCAGTGTGTGGAGTTTGGAGCTGAATTCTTGGGAACAGCCTAACTTAACAGGAAAGTGTTTTGATGCAACTGGTGCTGGCTGGTTTGCTGTCAGAATTTATGCTCTCATGCATGCATGTGTCCCAGAGGACTAAATTGCATTTTCTTAATAATCTCCTTCAAATTTTCTTTTCCCCAAAACAGCTTCCAATTATTTATTTTTTTTCCTTCCCTCCTTAAATTCCTGAGAGTTTTCCTCTGAAATGTTCTATCTTGGAGATTTCCTAGAGGGTATTACTGTTCCCACTTAAGAGTTACAATACACTCAGTATACATGAGATGCTATTAAAACACTTGATGAAAGCAGAAAATAAATTATTTCAGCATCTTAATCAGAGTGTTGCTCTGAATCTTCAAGAATCTTCAAGGTAAATTCAGCTATGCTGTTATTTGCTGTCTGAACCGAATTTCCTGTCTTCTCAGGAGTCGACTGCTGTGCCCTGAAGGATGGGAGAGGAGCTGGGTGGGATAGGTAGGAATTCCAGCGTGACAGCACAGAGGTGCTCAGGCAGAGAGCTCAGCTCTGTTTGCTGACAGGGAGGAGTGCAGAGCCTGATCCTCTGGCATGTTTTGTCTTTTCTTCAGGCCATTGTATTTGAGATCAGGGCTGTAGACCAAGATTATTTTTAATTACCAATTACTTTAGTAATTGACAATGGAAAGATGACAAATTATAATCCCAAACCTGCTTTCATTGTTAGAGAATCCCAGAAACATTTCCCAGAAACAAAGGCTTGGAGGAGCAGCAGCGCTCCCTTTGCTGTTGCTATGTGTGGTAACTCCTGTGCTGGGGCCTGTGACTTTTCTCACATTTCCTCAGTACCTTGGATCCCTAAGCTGATGAATCTCCTCACCTCCGCATTCCCCCAGAGGCTGTCTCGTTCTCTTGCAGTGATATCTCCTTTTTTTCCTCTCCCCCTCCTTTGGCAGACTTGCATGGGCAAGGACGTCACCCTTCACGTCTCTGCAAGCAACCCTGCTATGCTGCTCTACCAGAAGTTTGGATTTAAGACCGAGGAGTACATTTTGGATTTTTATGACAAGTATTACCCCTTGGACAGCAAGGAGTGCAAGCACGCCTTCTTCCTCAGGCTGCGGCGCTGAGCTGCTGGAGGCGTCTGGGCAGCTGGGAAAAGCCCAACCCATCCAAAAAACTCCCCCAGCTTTAAGTGCTGCCACAAGGAGAGCTGGAACATGCTCTGTTTAAACACATCTGGTGTGTTTATCCCTAGGACTTTGGATGTCAGCAGTGAGATGTTGTATGTGGAAAATGCAATCCAAGAGGATTGATTCCTGTGCTCCAAGGGGGAGAGGCCTGGAAATGCCAACTAGGATACACTGAAACCACTGGAAAATTGGTATTCCTTATGGGGAATTTTCCTGCCACTGTTACTTTGGAAGCCTCATTAGCTAACCAACAAAAATACCAAACAAAAAGAAGTGATTCTCACTTCAGAGGAGCCCCATACATTTCAAGTTCTGAAACCTGTCCAAAAAATGTTGCAGGTTTATTGTCTCTGTTTTTGTTTCTGAGCAAAAATGAACATCTAAACTTAAACCATTCAGTGTTTGTGTGGTTTGATTGCTTTGTTTAGGAACTGTCTTGAGTATGTGAAGGGAAATAAGGTATTGGTGCCTGTAGCTGGATGTTAACTGTAGGAAAGTTAACACTTCCACATGTGCCAGATGAGTAGTCCTGGAACCATTGTTTCAGGTATACTGAGGAGCATGTGGATTCCTGTGATCCCAAGTACAAGGCTCAGAGGATACACGTTTTTTTTCTCCTTCCCTTCCCCTCCTTGCCCCGTGCTCAGTGTGAAGTTCTTGTAGCATGCAGTGTTTTGTGTTCAGGAACGGTGTCAGATGGGTTTGTGTCTAGGCAAGGTAGGGCGCCACAGCTGCCAAATCAGCTCTTTGGAGTCTTTCCGTCTCTCTGCTGGTTGTTGGTCTGCAGATCAGCCCTTTGGGCACACCTCTAACCACAGAGCAGCCTCACAGGCTCCAGCATCCACCTCTCCCTGCTACAGGCATTCTGGCTGGAAGAAACCCAGAGCAAAAGTCAGTGGGGATGTTTGAAATGCAGGCTCTGATTTGTAGTAGCAGTCTGCTTGCAGCATGGAGGGAGGAGAGGGCAGAGGTGGTCCAGATCCAGTTCTTGGAAGCACCTAGGCTTTAAGTATCAGTAGAGAGGAGGGCAAAGAATAAATAGAAATACCCAAGAATTAAAAAATCCAACCCAAACAGTTTATCTGGTAGTGGCTCTTGTTCTTTTCCACAGTGTAGCAGCTTCTCTCCCTCCCCGGCATGCAGAATAGATGAACAGAAAGCTGCATTGACCAAAGGTCAGACTGCGCATTTTAACTACGGATCACATCCACGGGGATGGGCCTTTCACATCAAGCCCAGAGTCACCAAATCTTTATTCTTAATCTACTCTGTGTACCTGTTGGCTACCTGACTAGGTAGTTGTTGCCATAACATAGTTGTTATAGTGGCATCTTCACTTTGGTAACCAATTTTGTGTAGCCAATGTCCATCATCACCAACATAAAACCAGTGGTAATGGGAGGGGAAAGCAGCTCAGCCAAGGGTTGTGTGCCCAAACATCTGTGTACATTTCTGCCTGTTTCATGACTTTGTGAAAATTTTCAATGTTCTGAGTTAGCTGGACTTCAAAAGAATAGAAATATATGTCTTCATGAATGGAATTAAAGCCCTTCCCTTGGAAAAGCCTGTCTGTAGTCATACTGTTTGTTAAGGTGTCTCACCATCATTTTATTTATTTGGAATTTAACAAACTCCAGTATGTCCCTAAGAGGCTGTGTGTGGGCAGCTGACCAAGGCAAGAAACCCCTCATTTCCCTACCGACATCCCCATGGAAGGCATGGCGCAAACCTTAGCAAGCTCCTCCTTTCCAGAGTTAGGAGATAAGAAGTAGTCTGAAGATGATACCAGTTCTGCATTGTGTTCTCAAAGGTGACCGTGATGTTTTGAGGACCATCTTGCTCTGTGGCTTTGTGCCTCAGGGCCTGACAAGAGACTATGGTGTTATTACAGCCCTGTGACACCTGCGGTGCTGCAGACAGCTTGTTTTATCCGGGTCCATTGTTTAACCCCAGATCCTCCGGGTCCATTGTTTAACCCCAGATCCTCAGAGGCAGTGATCTTCGTGGCGGAAGCCGTGGCTTTGCAAGGGGTGAGGTTCTTCTAAGGCACGGAGTGAAGCAAGCAGACAGACGGTGCTCTCAGCCCTCTGCTTCCCTCCCGTGTGTTCCTTCGGGAGCCCGGCTGCTGGCCTTGAGGGGCCAACACCGCCCTGCTCCACGGCACGCTTCCTCCACTCTTCCCTGCGCTGGGCAGCCACTGCAGCACCGAGAGGAGGAGGAGCCAAGCACAGCTTAACAAAGCAAAGCCTTCCTGGAGAATAAAGGCGGAACCTCACCCTTTCCTAACAGGGCCGCAAAGCCCAAGTGTTTCCCTGCGCTTTGCTTCCGAGCGCCCCAGAAAGAGCGGTCCTTGCAGGCAGCAGCCGGAGCTCGGCGGGCGCTGTGAGGGCGCTGTGAGGGCGGCGGGCCCGCCCCGCTCCCGCCCTGCCCCGCGCGCGCCGCCGTTTGAACGGGGCCATGGAGAGCTCGGCCGCGCTGCCCGAGGTGTGGCGGCTCTACTTCGCCTCCGTCCGCGTCGCCACCTTCCGCAACTGGCCCTTCACCGAGGGTTGCGCCTGCACGCCCGAGAGGGTAAGCACGGGGCCGGGGCGGCGGCGGCGGAGCCGGGGCGGCGGGGCTGGGACGGCGGCGGGAGCTGACGGCCTCCCCTGTACCCGCAGATGGCGGCGGCGGGCTTCGTGCACTGCCCCAGCGAGAACAGCCCCGACGTGGCGCAATGCTTCTTCTGCCTCAAGGAGCTGGAGGGCTGGGAGCCGGACGACGACCCCCTGTGAGTACCGGGGAATCTCTGGGCCTCCACCCCGATCGGTGCCGCCCCGGGGGAACCGCTGGTGGCAACCGGGGGGCTCCGCAGGCGAGAGCGGCTGCGGGCGGTTGGTTGGGAGCTGCTGCCGTATCTTTTATTTTCTCTTTCTTTTCGCCTCTTTTTCAGGGAGGAACACAAAAAGCACTCTGCGGACTGTGGTTTTCTTTCTCTTCAGAAAACACCTGCTGACCTGACGGTGCAGGAGTTCCTGAAGCTGGACAAAATGCGAATAAGAAAGGCACTTGTACGTACACGGCCTCTTGTCATTGGATTGTTCAGCTGGCCTCGTTCCTTACTCGCTTTGTGCCGAGTGCTTTGTTGCATCCAGGCTCGGCCTGGATGAGCCGGTGTGCCCTTTTCTGGTTCTCAGCCATGCTTTATGCGGGATGTATCCCGCTTTCCTCTCAAATCTGAACGATACTCCACTTAGTGGCAGACAGTAAAATGTTATTTTTACTCTTTGCAGAAAAAAGAAGTTTCTCAGAAGATGACCAAAGTTGAAGACAAAGCCAAGATTCAGCGTTGTAGTATAAAGAATTTGGTCTAGACTGCTGCAGCTTCATAGTTGCCAGTGACATCCGTCTTGTCCACATGCTGTGGCACTGTCCCTGTGACTGAACGGCTGTGTTTCCTGAGGCTGCTTCCAGACTGGCTGTCCCCGAGAAGCAGCTGGAATTCTGTTTTACTCCTATGAGTCTGAGTTTGTCTGGGAAGTACAGTAGGATTTGATACATTTCATACACAATCTTTTTCTGCAGGGGTTTTCCTGCTGGTTGTTTTTAAGGATTATTACTTGTAGGTTTAGTTGTTTTCTTCTTTTTTTTGTAAATCCAGCTGTTTAGAGATATAACTATCTCATAGAGATACTGGTAGCTCTGGTGCTAAAACTTGTATTTTGGATAGGAATCGACATGCATTTCCATTTTTGTACTGAATATACCGATGCTTTTAGATACTTTGGGACATGGAAAGGGGAAGAAGTTTTAAAAATACTTCAGGGATTTAGGATTGTGGCTAATAACCTTGAGTTACACCACACCTTACTGTGCCTGGAATTCTTGTAAACTTCTGTTTGTAGTTGGCTGGTGCCTTGTGTTGATGCATTTATAAATAAAAGCTGAAGGCAGAACAACAGAGTAGTTTTACTCTAATTTCTGAGGACCTTCACTGCAATAAGCTGCACTGGATGCAGTCTTAACATCAAAAAGGAAAAGAAGCTCTTCAGTTACAGCTTGCAGTGCTGTTGCTCAAGTGTCAAAACTCGTGTAAGTAGTATTCTTCTGGCATTATAGACATTACAAACACTGAAATTTAGTTGTATCTGGGAAGGTTTGGTTTGTCCCTTTGTTTGGAAAAGAAAATTTGCAGAATAGAGTGTGGTCAGACTTGTGCTCTGCCAGAAAAGAATGGGGCAGTCTTGGGGAGAATATTTGATTGTTACAGAGCCCAAGCTGATCACACAGGGTCATGGATTCTGCAGACAAAACTGGATACACATGATCAGCTGCTCCCAAAGTCAAAGAACCTTCAGCTTTATTTGGGGAAAAAGTTTGTTGTAATAATACACTGATGAGAACAATGTTCCTGTGTCTCACAAGTTTGTTCAATGTTCTCTATCCAGACTTACTTGCCACAGTGGAATAACCTTATTGTCTCCAGCTGCAACTGCCAAGTCCAGCGCTGAGTGCCCTGTTGCATTCTTCTTTTGCACGCTTGCATTGCAGCTGTAAGTACAGAACACATTGGTTTGAAGTGCTTAAATTCACCGTGAGTGACTGCACCTAGTGATGAAGTGGCCTGTAGGTGAATGTTGATGTGGAGGGCCTTTGGAATTTCTGGATACCCCTTCCTGCAGGGACATGGGGCAGGCTCTGGCCCTGCAGTGGTGCCAAGCAGGTCTGTGCTGATAGGCTGGGGGCTGCCCAGCCACAGTAGCTACCGTGACAGGGCTCAGATGCAGTCCCCTCCCTCCAGTCCCAGCAGAACTGCTGTGCCTCTACAGGAAGAATGGGCAATGCACTTACAATCTAAGGAAAGATAGCAAATAAAACTTAGGAAAATGAATAGGAGGATACAGAACACACAGAAATGTGGTAGGTTTTGGTGGGGTTTATCATATTAAGTAGAAGTGGATGGAGGAAGGAACTGAATAGAACAGCAGCTTTTGTAACAAATGATGAGAAATCTTCAAAGCTGGCAACTGAAATAGGGAGTGTGGATACTGTCATTGAAAGGAGCAGATTTGTGGAGGAGAGGTGGGGTTTAGTTCTCTAAAACGGGCATGTGTAATTTTTTTTGGTAAAACTTGGAAAGAGCCGAGGCAGAGGATCAGAGCTCACTTACGGCCCTGACTGCTGGTCAGCGTCAACCCCTTTCTGCACCAGAGGGAAGATGGCTCCTGTGTCCTTATGCAGAACAGCATCTGGGAAGGCAGGGCGCTCCTCCTCGCTCAGGGAATTGGGGTCAGCTCCCTGGAACACAGCAAAGGGGGCTGGTAAAACTATACAGATACTTCAGCTTCCACCTTGCACCAGTTCAAGTTGGCAAATGGGCTTTACACTCAAGACAGAGAGAGGCTCAAAGTGTGTTGTTTTGCTTTCTTCTGAAAATGTTTGTCGTTTCCTAGTTCAAAGCCAGAGTAAATGTGTGTAACAGTAGCCAAATGAGATCCCAGAGCTGAAAAACAGAGATTGCTTGCTTTTGCTGTACAGAGGATATGATCCTAAAATAGTAAACTATTACTTTTGTTTGTTTGTTTGGCTTTGACAAATCCAGAGAAAATTGCCTTATGCACTGACCAAATAGAAATTTGGAGGGAACATCTATTAATGTAAAACAGGCCTTATCATCTCTTAAATGTTCTTTCAGTCTGAAATCAGGTATTGAAGGCTGTTGCCTCCTAATCATCAAGCTGAAGTTGCATTGTAGGCTAAAATTCATGCAGTAAACAGCCAAAGAGTTGAAAAATGAAACTTCAACAAGCTTAGAGAACTTACATCACTGAGCAGTTGTTCTATGAAGGTGATTCTTCCTTTCCCAGTTTGACCGAGTTCATCCAGCAGCTGTCTGGATTCTGGCTGTGGAGAAACACAACAGCCAGGAACATTTCACACAGGGAGAATACAAGTAGGTGGGCCAGATTCTGCACTGAAGTGAAAGTGCAAAATGCAGACAGTGGCCTGAATTTGAGGTGTCTGAGCTTCATTGTTACTAATCCCTGACTTCTTTGGGAATGTCTTTCCGAACGTGAGCAAGTGTTGGGTAACCCTGGCTAATACCTCACCACTGAGGTCTTCATTCAGCAAGTGTGTCTGCAAATGATTCACTTTACCTCAATGCAGCCCTCCAGGGCTGTACAAAGATCTGCTCAGCACAGTAAAATTAAACATGGGTACGTGTTTAGGAGTAAAGTTTGAAGCTTCCAGAACTTGTGGAAGTATTTTGTTTTAAAAAGTGTATGTTTTACCTCAGTGGAATTTGTTTACTAAATCTTAACCAACAAAACCTAAAACCTTTTCATTTTATGTATTGCCAGCTTTTAACCTTTCCTCATTTTGAAAGCTCAGTCACTTGACCAAGCATTTTTATCTCTGGACTCATGTCACAGAGCTCTGTATCTTCTCCCACCTGTTGAGTTGGCTGACTGATCCAAGCTTAAATTAAAGTACATTTCCCTTTTGAAATTTTCTATGTCATTACTGACAATCGCTTTAGTAGACAGCTCTTCAGGAAATTTGGTCTGCAGTGGAAGTAAATCCTCACTTCTTGAATTAAACTAGGTCTCTATGGAGTCAAATGTTGTAAAGTCAAGGGAAGATGACAATACATCCATATGATATTGTTTCTGAAAATCTGTAAGAGAATCACTGCAACAGTCCTTAGGCCTAAAGCAGTGTCAAAATGTAATGGATTCAAAATGAGAGGAAAAAATCTAATTAAACTCTAAGTAGAAAAACTAATTAGTTATTTTCAGTTTTGAACTAACAGTTTGATACCAATGTTCAGGTTTTATATTAAGTTGGACTTTTATCCCCTACCCCTAGTCATGGTTAAAACCTTTCTAGTTTAATGCCTGGATGCCCTCCTTCATGTTAGTGCTGCTTTACAAACTTTTCCCTGTATTTGCAGAAGATACTTACAGAGAGCTTATATTCCTGTCCCATGAGTGTTCTTGACTTGGTTCTCTTCATTTTGCCTCTTGAATAGAAAAGATTGTGATCATCTCTGCCTACAAGAAAGGAAAATAAGTGTTAATTCAAAGCAAAGTCAGTATCCTAGCTAGAACTTGGAGGAGAGATCTGGAAATAATTTATTCACAATCAAAGCAGTATTTATCAGTTTTCCACATAAGCAAGTAATTAAATACTTGTTGCAGTTCTTACTGGTTTTAAGAAAAGGTTTGCCAGCTCCCAGTGCAGTGACTGCCTCTTCCCAAGCCTCAGACTGGAAGCACAAAGTGGATGAAACTTACATGTTTCAAATGATGCTACAGGAATTCCTGAATTGTACTGCTGACTTTACAACTCTTTGATTTAATGAAAACCTAAGTCAAATAACGAGATATCTAAAATGCTGAGCTGTTACTGACACCAGTGTGAGACTGAAGTTAAACAATATCTCTGCATGAATGTATTTCATAATTTCTCATCTTTGCCACATATGCCAGAGCTGGCAGTCCCTGGCACAGCTCTGGGGCAGAAATAATATTGATATTTATGCTTCCTATTGTAAAAGAGTACGTGAAACATCTAAAGTTGTAGTGCTGTAATAAAAACACTGCTGTGACCTGTGGCTGCAGTTCACTGGTCTCCTCAGCTCTCCAAGGAGGAGTATTCCCAGGAGTTTGTGAGAGTCTGTACATTACTTAGACCTCAACTCGGACACATTTTGATACTTAAAATATCAACTTAAATAGGCACAGAATGTTTGCCTGCCTTGGTTTCTAAGTTTCCGAGAACTATTTCTGTATTCCTGAGTGCTGTATTTATGGTCTACTGTAAAGACAAGAGGGGGAAAAATCTCACCCAAATTAGTCTGACTGCCATCCTGTCCATCTGTGACTCTTGTTCCAGGACTCTGATAATTGCTGCTGAGCTTCACTGCTCTGTTAGGATGAATATCCTGTAGAATCATCAAATGCAGGCAGTTATTAAGATTATAATGTAATGCTGCTATAATTTTAATGGCACAACACTGTTGCATATGAGAAAATACAGAGGCTTTGAATATCAAATTACCACAAGACATTATCATATGTAATTGAACTCTGTTTTAATTATGGCAAAAATTATGTATGAGTTTTTCCTGAACCTTGTGTTAGGTCTTTCTTTTGATTTAGGAAAAAAGTGATACAACCTCACTTAATGAAATGAAGATTTTCATCCAAATGAAAGTGTTTTTACCACTTGAGAAATTTCACTTCTGAAATTATGTGATATAGCTTTTCAGGCCTCATGTGACAAGGTAAGCTTTCCAAGATTCCACACAGGAGACACAGTCTGAATTCTGGATTTTTGAAATGGTAGATTTTCATCCTTGAAAAGCTGGAAACGTGTATGTTGTCATTTTTGGAAGATGGTAATACTTGAGATAGAGATTCCAGATTTTGCATAGAGTTAACAGGAGTTCAGACAAAAGTTATCTCCAAACTACTGAAAAATTACTAAGCTTAGTTTTTAAGAGCACACTTCACAGGCTGAAGAAAAGCAGGATCTGGGATCCTGCTAAGGGAAAAGCTAAGGGATACTAGAATCATCAAACATCAGCTGAAAGAAGAAAGTTAATACTAACAGCAAACTAACAAAACGTGAGATGGTAGCACCATAACCATGAATTCTGATTTAATCAGATAAGGATACCTCTTCATCCAGCTCCAACAGAGAAATAAAAAGATTTTTTGTCTCTGAAGGGATAAGTTAATAACCTCTGAATAAAAGCATTTATTGTTTAGATGTGAATTTTAAATATATCAGCATTACACTCCTCTAGTGACAGCTTTAGACCAGTTGCCTCTCAATAGGTCCCATCCCCTGAACTGACCTTGTTAATAGCAGCAAAATTCAGTGTAATAGTGACTTCACAGTCATCTTCAGAGATGGTGGCATAATTAATCTGGAGGGAAAGAGCAGCTGTTAGTATGTCTTACCAAAAAAAACCCAAAAACCCCAGAAGTACTTTGAGGAACAAGTCTTGCTGATGGCGTTTCCTGTGCAGCCAATGCACAAAATCACACTGTGGCCTTTGCCTACTTGTAATATTGTATCAATACTTCCCATGTCAATGAGAAAGGGGCAGGTGTTTTTTGAGTAACTGGAAATTTCACAGCAACTGAAACACCAAATTAATCCAAAACTGTAATGAGGCTGCATTTCATGGAAGTTCAGTCATTCTCCACTAAGATTTTGTAGCTGCATAAAAGGCTGTGTTGTTCCTGGGACTCCCAGATCCTGGAGAACTAGTGGCTGCTTTAGTGACACCAGTCTGGGGAAGCACAATCTGTTTTAAAACTTTGGTACCTTTGTGTATCAATTCCTTGAGACAGTATCGCTGGCAATAATAGACGGAAGTCATACAAAAATGAGTGCACAGGGGATTTTAAAGAAGTAGAATGAAGATTATGTTGCAGCTGGTTGAGAAATTTGAGGTGAGATTATATTTCTAATCCACATGAAAAACTGAAAAAGCAGCATTAAACCCAGATAGTTGGCATCTGCTTTGAACAATTTCTGTTACTTTGGGGGGCACTACTTTTGATTTTTTTGATCAAAAAATGTTGATTTTTTTAATGAAAAGCCAAGAAACAGCAGGAATAGGCTTCCTAAGCAATTTCATATTCTTCAGGCCTATCCTTTTGAGTCCTCTAGCAGAGAAAACAAGTTGCAATGGACTGTACCTCAACTCTATTAAGCAGATATTCTCTTATAGTCGCACTGCAGCTTCTGAAGATCCTGGTGGGCAATAGAATATAGAAATCAGCTGCAAAGTATCTACTGGAGTATCTACTCCTTAGGAAGGAGTCCTAGAAGGTTTCCAGCTTGTTACTATATAAAAGCAGCTGAGAAAAGGTTTTCTCATTCCCCTTAAAGCTCTTAGGTGAGAGAATAGAAATTGCCATTGTGAAAAAAGCAGAAAAAAAGTCTTCAGGAAAAGACTGATTAAAAAATGGAACTACCAAGCAAGACAAACGACACACACAAACAGGTCAACATCTAAAAAAAAGGGGACATTTATTTTTCCAGTGTTTTCCTGAGCATAGCAGCCATAATCATCTTTTCATGGCCCTCCACAAGTAGATATTACTCACAAGCTCATTCCTACCTTTCCCATTTGAGGTTCTCCAATCAGTGTTCTGAATTCACGGTTGTTCTGGGCATAGCTTCTGACATGAGCACAAACATGATCCAGCTGTTTTCTCCAGTAACCTGTTCACAGGCAGTTAAGCAGGAGAAAAATCCTTAAACTGTGATTAACATTCCCTCTAGTCAAGTGATGGAAGATTTAAAAGATAGCATAGTTTCACTGAGATTAAGAAAAAAACCCTGTAGAAAGTTCATCTAATCAAGAAAATGAGGAGGAAGTTATACCCTAAAAAGCCAGGTGAAAGACTGTTTTAGTCATAGCTATAATTAATCCTTAGGGCTTTCTATTCACAATAAAGCCATATCTTGGAATGATCCTTAGGAGTCAAAACTGGTCCTATGTCAAGGGAAAATCTCACACTGTTCCAGATAATAAGAAAAGAAAAAATGAAAATATTGCAATTAAGCAATTATGTGTTATTGAACTGATTTTTACTTGATTTGGAATAACTGACTGGGAACAATATGCCAAATCTGAAAACTGCAAACACAGAAACTCAGGATACACAACATTTTGGTCCGTGTAAATGATCCTCCAAATAAATTTCTTTCAATTATATATGTGGGAGCATATTAAAAGTTTAAGCATTCCTGCTCTTTTGCCTGTCTGGATCTCTGGATTCCTTTATTCTGACAGAGGGCACAAAACATGAGGGGCTAAATACCTGGATTAAAAACTCAACTTAAGCCTTTTAGAGCTTTTGCACTTCCCATGCAAGCAATTGCAGAGCTACATTTTGTTTTAATCTGAGAAAAAACCAAAAGGACTTGTTCTCTTTTTTTAACTGATTGTTTTCAGGATCTGGCTAATTTTCTTTTTTAGCATCCTCATAGTAAGTACAAAGCATGATTCATTTTGTTGTAAATAAACAGTGTAGGCTTGGCAACATTCAACTTACACAATGCAGCAGCTCTGACCTTATCCTTTCCTTCATGTTAAGTGAAGCTTAAAACAGTGAAAAGAGACCAAGGCAGAAAGAAAGTGCTGCTCTGGCTTTTACAAGACAAAGCAAGGGCACAAGGAGCTTTGTGCTTGGAAAACTCAAGGTCAAATCCGTAAGACAAACTAAACCAACAAATCTTACTTTTAAACAGCTTTAAATGAATAGAAAAAGAAGGATCCATAGAATAATATAAATCGTTCCTTGCTGTGGTCTCATATGCAAAAATGAATGCAAGCTGAAAGTACTATTTAAAACATCTAAAATAGACTACTTGTTGAGGGATCTCTCCATATAAGTCAGTGTTATTTGCAATAAAGTGGTTCATAACTGGCTCAGATTCCCAGATTTTATTTGAAAAAATCCAGATGGTCAGGAACATATTCTATCATAGTCTGAACACAGATACACAGAGTCAAAAGAGGAATTTCTAACATTCATTAGCAACCTTTACTACCCAATAGAAAATAAATTCTGGTTACAGCCTGAGGGGTTGACCGTCTGATTGCTGAAGAGAGCTAGATGAGAAAGTGGATTTAAAACAGCAACTGCTCCTCCAAACCAAGGTTTGGTGCTGTAATGATTTAGAGTTAACTCATTCTGTGGATTGCCCAGCTGGACTGCCTTGTGGGATTAAAGACAATTTTGCCCATTCAGCCATTTATTAGAACCCTGATTAATGCTGATGGACTGTCTTCAAGGGTTTGAGATCCATAAAGCTGAAGATTTCTCAGGATAGTAACACTAAAACTACTAAAATGGCAAGCATTTAACGACAGCAAACATTCAAGTGACTCCACAAAGAACACAGTGACCACAAAACTCACTGTTAAAGAAAGTTGTCTGCAGTACTGATACTGCTCCTACTGTACCACTGTGAGAAGAAAGACTCCCCAGTGAGTTTCATAATGCTATTAAGAATCCCTTCCTCTAGTTTAGTTTTCTTTGCTTCTGAAGCTTCTATAATTTATTCCACAACAGCATCCCAAACAAGTTCCTCATTTAGACAAAGCTTCATCATATTTTCAAAGCTCTGATCCCCTGTGTCTCAGAGTTCTGTTTATTAATATCCCTGCAGGTGCCATCACAGCTGTATCTGAAGTTCACATGGCAGTGGCTGGGGAGAGTGCTGGGAATTGGGAGCTGTTCAGTGGTTTCCAATTTAAATACAGGACACCTGCCTCCAGTCTTGTGGGATCTGAAGAAATCAAACTGCTACCAAATTAGTAAGGCTGCACAGAGCTCAATAACCCAATTTTTGATATTGCTAATAGCTTTCTTTTAGGTATTGGTAGAGGTTAAATCCTAAGACAAGTGGAAACACAGACTTGTAAAGATGTAAACCAGTGTCCTACTGATGCCACATTCCATAAACTATAATATTTCCAAGAAAAAATCATGGTCATAAATTGTTAGAAATCATGAAATCCGAACTTCTAACCTTTTCCAGGACTAATGGCTGTTAGAAGAGGTTTATGATCACTCATCTTTTCCACCTTTTCTTTTTGTGAAATCAGCTCAAGCTCCTTCTTTTCCAAAAGTTTGCTGGATGGGTAAAAAAGTCCAATGGTTTGGGTCCCTTTATCTTCTCTTTCTGTTAGTTCTGCCCTTGATTTGGGCAAGGAAGAAGGACAAGTTTGCCAGGCAACTTGAGCCTGTAGAGGGTGGAGGAGAAGGGAAAATGTAAGTAATATAGATACAATTCAATGGCTTACAAGCATAACTAACCAGAACAGTGCACCAAATTTAAAGGAAGTTAAAAAGCTAGCAGGAAGAGTAATTAATATTAAAAAATTTTAATTACCAGTCTCTAACAACAATGCAACTTATCACAAATATTCAAGCACAATCCAAATTCTTCACAATTGCCAGGGGAGATGTATGCTTTTGTAGGGTAAAAGCTGGCTTTGCTAAGTATTGGCGTCTTTCTTGATATAGTTTTAAAAACACTACTACATTTGTGTGAAAGAAGACCTTGTATTAGCAGACCACATATAATTCACAGCCAATAAGATGAAAATACTTAAAGAGCTAAGACTTTTGAAAGTCTGATTGTTTCTCACTTTGCCATTTAGAAAGAGGCTGGATCAAGGCCTTGGGCTGAAGGCTGCATTTCAGCAGAAAGCAAAACAAATATTTTTGCCCACCTTGTGCTCCCAGCCCACAGTCCACATTCATGTCCTAAGGAAATGAATGGAGCTGTGCTGATCCATACCCCCAGCGGAGCAGCCTCTCAGTTGAGTTCAAACCTGGCTTTGTAACACTGTGTGTCCTACCTGAGACCATCCCAGCGAGTCCCCTGGATCCATGGGACTGCCAGGAGAGCTCTGCCTGGATGGGGGCTCTATGTAGACACCACAGGACACGCAAAAGCGAGCATAGGGCTGGTTGCTGGTACCACACTTGGAACAAGTAAAGTAGGATGGAGGAGGTCCAGGCTGGAAAATTCAATGCAACATTTTTAGAGAAGCACAGGATGAATGACTCAGGAATGAGAAGAGCAGAGGAATGAATTTAAAGGAAGTAAAGTACTGTGCCCTAGTACAGTACAGGACTAATGGTTATTTATGCATATAGGAGAGTGTTTCAAATTTTATATGCATTCAGCTCATGGAGAATAAATTCTCCTTGAGTGTGATCTTAGGTAGAAGCACTGTACAAGGGGAAATTGTTTATATTGATTGCTACTCTACAGAGCAGCAGTTAAGTACTTGTCCTTACTGAAGCTAAGGAGGCCTTCAGTCAAAAGAATTGCATGCATCATCTTATATCTGGTAATTGCCTACATAGGTGATTATAGCCCAGAGTTGTTATAGCAAAACTTGCATTGGCTCACCCTATACTTTAACCTTTGATGGTTAAGTTACTTTGTCAGAGCACAGGGCTTTGCCAGAAAAGCCAGGGCTGTTGCATTTCAGCTGATGCAATGATCTGGTGCTTGCTGACCCATGATCATTTGTTTACAACTCTAAACCCTTGGGTCACTGACTGATATGGGGTCAGGATGTCTTAAGCCATTCATTTTTCCATACACCATCCTCTATGCCCTACACAAGTATCTTGATAATAACAGCATTTACTGAGTGACAGGAGTTTTGCACAGAGAAGTGTGGCATTGCTGCCTAGGAGCAGCAGCAGGTGTGTCCCCACAGACAGCAGGAGCACGTGCCTTGGCCCCACACCAGGCACAGAAGCGGGCGTCGCTCTGGTTCACACTGCTGCATTTCCAGCACTGAGCCCTCTTCCTTTGCTGGCCCTGCACGGGTGAGCAGGAGTCTCCTCCAAACATGGGCTGATAAAACAAAACAAGCTTTAGGGAGAAAATGCTCCTCATGAAGGAAAGTCTACAAGCCTAATAACGGGAAAGAGCAAAGCAAGCTGCTCTGACAACATAAAATAATATTCAGCCTAAAAGAATTATTGCACCTTAGAATGAGCAACAGAGTGACTTGGATCTAAGCTATAATTTTGTTTTTCATTACAAAACCATGGTAAAATGTAGCATTAATTAATTTCAAAATATTTTTAGCCGAAATAGCCCCCAAAAATAAAAACCTTATCAATGGTGTTCTTTTAAACTGAGTATTTATTAATAGAGCCTTCTATATAAGTACAGATTAAATTAAGATGGACGCTTCTCTGTTGACAAACTGTTTTCAAATCCAACACACAATTTTCTTTGTACCTTTCTTCTCAGTAGTATGGCAGAGAGAATGTGTTCAGGCAAGGAGCTGCCTCACAGTCTGGAATTTGCTGCATATATATTTTTTTGCACTCTTTTGCCTTGTGCAAATTATATATTACACAACTTTTTTACAATTAACTTATATGAGTAAGCAAAAGAAAACAGGTTTTTCATCTGAAACTTCTAGAGCTTAAATATAGATCTCAGTTAGGACAAACAAGAATTTAAATGTTTTGTTAGGTTTTGCCTTAAGGCTTATGCAATTTATTTTCTCTACAAGTCAGGAATATGGATAAGGGGCAGAACCCAAGGAAAATTATTTTGATTAGACCATAGCAGCAAGTAAGCAAACATAAAGATTAAACTGTTTTAATCTGTAGTTTGCATTGCAATTTGAACAATGTAATTTGGGGGTTCAGTTGGAAAATGAAGTTTTCAAAAGCACAAGTCTAAATATGTTATAAATATAAATTATTTAATAGCCATTAATAATAATATCAGCATTATTACTATTATTAAAATACTCTTATCACTAATTAATCACTATTTATTAGTATTTTTTTGATTACTACTAATTACTATTAATTACTACTCAAATTCAAGTCACATGCCTAAGTACATATGCAGCTACATAATATCTACACACATATCTGCATCCACTGAAGCAGCTTAACACATCTTTATCCTAGGTAAGTACAGAATCGTACTGAAATTCACTTTGAAATTACACTTATGTGGCTATACAAGCAACTTTTGCCTCTAGCTACCGTTTTAGATCCCAGAATGTTAATCTTTGTAATCAGGTAGTTTTAACTTGCAAACCATTATTGTTCTGTCATTTTTGTATTTACCACAACCTGGAGAAGTGAAATATACCAGACATTTTCCATACAAGACTTTTCAGAACTGAAAATAAAATCCTTCTCAGGAACCAAGCTAAACAGGGAGTTGAAACAGAGCAATTTTAGGGGTAATATTTCAGTGCTTTTCTCACCTCTGTGTAGCGTCACAGCCAAATAGAAGCATGCTAGCTGTATGCATGTAGAAGCACCAAGTGGGAATAAGAAAAATAATGTAAAAGTGGAGAGATGAAAAAGAATGCAAAAACGTATTCTATTTTCAGAAAGTAACTGAAATCAGTTGAATGATGTTCCTGATGTATATACTCAACTTTTCTATTGCAATTGAAAGTAATCTGGACACAAACAAGACTCCATTGGAGTGAACACTACCCATTTTCTAAGAGCCTTCTGAGCTTTCTCAGCAGAATTCACAATCCTGACTTCCATGTCAAAAACTTGGAGGTATATGAGACACTTCTGTTTAGCTGGACATTTGTGGTGGAGCTTCTGTGGGAGGACTGGGCTTAACTATGACCCTGGGGAGAGAATCTCTGCTTTGGTAAGACAGAGACATGGGGCCATGACTTCAGTTTTCCAAAGATAAAGGATGTTCTGCTGTGGTTTGATTCACCCAGGGGAATTGAAGTCTTACCATCTGTACTTCAGGCAGTTTGCTCTCACAAGTTGCACAGTGTTTATGGTGAAAGGGATTTCCTGTGCCACACACCTGACAAATGACTTTGCCCTTTTAAACAGAGAGAAAATACAGTTCATATAGTATTTGAAAACTGTCAACAAAAAGACAAAGAAGGCTTCATCTTACAAAGTGCTGTGGTTTTTTCAGCCCTACAGAGAGAGGATATCCTTCAAGTCTAGGCTGTTTCACACTTTATTTAGGCCAAGTTGCCTGCTCATCACATGGGGACTATTTTAAAAAAAATATGGTATATTTTCCTCAGGAGACTGAGTATCAGTATCTCCAGTTTCACTCTGGTTTCAGTTTGCTTAGTCACTATCCTCACAGCCCAGACAGCCTAGTATCTGCATACACAAATATTAATAAAAATATAATACCATAATACTGTGGGGTGCCTTGAAAGACTTCTGCTGGTGAGTTGACCCTGGCTGAAGACCAGGTGCCCACCAAAGCTGTTCTATCACTCCCCTCCTCAGCTAGACAGAGAAGATTCAAAGAGAGGCTCATGAGGGCAGGGAGAGATCACTCACTGATTACCATCAGGGGAAATACCAGACTCATCTTGGGTAAAGTCACTGAATTTATTAACAATCAAATCAGAGTAGGAAAATGAGGAAGCCAACCAAATCTCAAAACAAACCTTTCCCCCACCCCTCCCTCCTTCCTGGACTTCTTCTCCTGATTCTCTGTCTCCTGCCCTCCTCAGCAGCACAGGGAAATGGGGGTTAAGGTCAGCTTATCACACATTGCCTCTGCTGGTCCTTCCTTCTCAAGGGGAGTATGTCCATGTCTTTCTTGTACTAGGGAACCTTTAATTGCTTTTTCCATTCAAGCTGTTTTAAATCCCACTTATTCTTGAAACAGTCCATAATGTAATTATAAAAAGCCAGGTTGGTTTAAAATATTTGTAATGAAGTAATCTGTTACAAAAATACGTTTCAGGAATTAAATCGCTATTTTGTTTTACTTTTTCTCTATTACCTTTATGCAGATGTTGTTTTCGGGCTGCAGCTGTGGAGCTATGGGTGACTCACAGATAATGCAAGTGGGTGTATTCATTGGCACAAGATGTCTGCATTCAAAGCATGGTGCCATCTGAAGGAAAAGCCACATCACAGTTACGTTAAGGACCACAATGAGATCATTCAAGTTACCATGAGATTTCAGTATTTTCCTAACTGGAGTCTACATAAGCAGCAAGGTCACTGGAAACATAGCAACTGACAGCAACTGATGCTGATATTGATCCTTAAAGATCAAAGGATCATATTGAGAAAATATTAAGACATCTGGAAAGAGAATGCCAAATAGGTATTAAGGCAATTTTCAATAAAATTAAAATGCTACTATAAAATATAGTAGAACTGGCAAGGTGCTGCAATCCTTGAGGGGACCCAGGAGAAGGCTTTCCTTCTGTTTCCAAGACTAAAGTTACAATCCTGTTATTATTCCACTGTCATCCACTTCCTACAGGTAGTTGAAATTCTCCTAATTATGAACCTTACCTAAAGACGTGGTGAATCTCAGTCATTACATAAAACTACAGCATTGCCCAGACCAGACACCTTTCTGATGATACAGGAAGGGCAACACACCACTGACTTGTTAGATCAGGTTATTATCTCTTGGGAAGAGCTTATGGAAGACAGTCACATGCACCACTGCAAAAATTTGCCTACACATGTCACCATTTAAAGTTTCAGAATTGGTACTGTTTCCTAGCATAGGCAAATTATTTACTTTTTCATTGTTTTCCTTATTAGAATACATGGCACTTGAAGAAATCTATGGTCAATTTTGCCCATTGTTGGAGAATTTCATTGGGTCCAGTGCTAAAGATATTGAGCAGAACAAAGCAATTAGAGCAGAACTTTCAAATGGAAGTGTGAGCAGGTAACAGGTTTGGCAGCACTGACTGTGTAACTCGCAGAGGCTGTTGCTCTCTCTGGGGATGATGTGTGGATTGGTATGATGTTTTGCTCACCTGTGTTCCTTCAGGGACTGCGAAGCGCTGGACCGGCACAGGGGGGACAGGAGATCCACATTTCTGACAGAAGTGAGCCAAGGGCTCAGATAGGCGAGGGGCAGAACAATGTGCACATCTGAAAACAGGAGCAAACTGGCTGAGTTTGGTTTAGTATTGCACTGCTGCACAATCATGAATAATCTGGGATTTGTTGTGATAGCCCTTAGGCCACTCATTTCTCAGTTGTGGTTTCCAAGCTGTGGTGGGACACCAGACTATGCTCCAACATCCATGATAAGGAGTTCTGAACCCTAAACAGCTTTGCAAGGTAGAAAGCTCTCTGGCTGCTATGTTTCATAGTGGAGTTTCATACTTTCTTCCTCATCATGGGAGGCAAACAGGTCTCCTGACAGGCAGCCTGTGTCAGGCCTCAGTGCTGCACCACGGGGAGCCACTGATGTAGATCACAGAACCTTTTCAATATTGATAAGCACTAATGTTCTGTGAGACTACTCCAGTGAGGAGTATTCAAGTACAGCACCGAGGGTGTACCATAATTTGAAGACAGTTTATCCCTTGATCCTATGGGTCTAAGGAGTGTTTTTTTAAGGGATGATAAGATGGCTGATAACTGGCAGTTGAAAACTGCATTTAAGAAACAGAAATTTCAAAGTCCTACCTAGATTATATTCTCCAGTTATGAACCAGTGTCTTACTTTGCCTTCCTAATTTTTATAAAGGCCCACTGTATTATCAGCTTGGTTGCAAAAGACTCAGATACTTTCCAAAGGACAAATATGCTAAAAGGAGAAGTCACTTACTTCAGGAAATCTGTTTCACTCTGGATCCTTGACACCTGTGTGCTTGCTAAGCTTTTCTGGCTAGTCAATGCAGAGGAACTTGCAAACTGAAATAGAGGTAAATCTTTAGGCTTTAGTAAGGAAATATTTGCAAAATGGATATAAAGATTGAAACATCAGCTACAGATGTAATTTGAAATAAACTGCACTGAAATGCACTGCTTTGAGGAGTACTTATTGTCCTTGATTCCCCCATTAGCTGCATTAAGGACACATGGCTTCTTCCAATAAAAATAAATCAATGCCTTGCTATATACATCCACCACAGCATTATTGAATATTGAGTATTAAATATTAACTGGCTAACAAACAGCTATAAGTATTTGCTAACTGTGGATTCAGGAATATATTAGAAGAGGATTAGTAGGGATGCAGTCTGTGTTGATTTCCTTTGCCTGGTTTTGTCCATATTGACAACTGTATCCTCCTTTGGGCATTCCTATTCTAGTGCATCATTACCATTACATTTAAATCAGGACTGTAGAATGCAGGCAAAGGCATTAATAACTAAGAGAGATCACAAAACTTCACCTCTTCCTTTTTTTAGACCTCTGTCCTGATGACAGCTTTGCACAGTTTTCTTCAGCCTACCTGCAATGGCTCCACTGGTTGTGCTGAGGTAGATTCTTCTCTGTGCTCTGTGGCTCCCAAACAACTGGCAAGGAGCTGAGGTCCTTGAGGGGCCTTGTGAGAAGGCTTTCTGTCTGTTTCCAAGATTAAAATTACAATCCTGTTATTCTACTGTCACCCACTTCATGCAGTTAATATATATCTGAGCGTGAATGTTACATATGGGTTCAGATAATCTGCATGGAGTTACAGGAAATAAAACCAGAAGAAATCCACACATCTCTGACAGAGCTTACTTTTGTGTTTTAATTTATTAACAGTTTTCTTCCTTCCTGCATGCTCAAAATACCCCAGCTCATAAGAGTAAATTAATGAGTAAACATTAATACAATTCCCTGCTCTAAAAGAGTCAAATTGCTGTTGACATGGAATAAGAGACTTTGTCTACAGAGAAAATCTGGGTGAAGCTTTCATTTCTTCTTAGTGTATTTATTTTGGAATCTTTTTGCGAGGAAACATCAGTAAAGAAACTCTGCAAAGGATTTGCAATCCCATCAATTTAACAGCATCTTTTGGCACAAAAGGAAATACAGACAGGGCCTTGTTGTGTTGCTGAGGACTGAATGACATTTTAATATGTTTTAAGAAGTCATGTGAAATGTAAGGAAGGTAAATTTTGTTCTCTATTTGCAGTGTTGAGCAATCAAAACTGGAATTTCCAGAGAATGTTCTGTCTTCTGAGAACATTTTAAAATTACCCACATTTTACTAGTGATCCAAGAGGACAACTCTATGCTATTTTCTACTAGAACAAAAGAGTATCTCCATTTTATGAAGTGACACTGTACCTTGAAGGTGTTGGGGTGTTTCATCCCAGGCAGGCTTGATTTCCACATTCACTCTAGTCTTCCTAGGTTTTGTAGTAAATGTTTCAGCTTCCTTATTCTAAAATGTAATTCCATTGGAACTCCAAATAAAATTTTTGCTTTTGCTGTAATCCTCTCTTGCTACAATTATTTGTTAAAATTTTAAAAGCACATGCTTAAGGTATTTATTTTCAATGCAAGTATTTGAAAAGCTTAACTTATAAATGCATTTTTTAAGTGTTTGATCTCAATTAGTCATAAAATACTACTGGGGTTGGGGGGAAGTGTCCCCTTGAAATTCTAATATTACAAAAAGAACCAAAGCATCAAAGATGGACAAACAGAGAAAATAAGATATGTGAATAAAACTGGCAATCAAAGCTTAATCTCTAAATAATATAATAGATGCAACATTTTATACTCACACAAGGGGCTACACTTTCTAGAACTTACCTGTGTGGCCATATATTTTAGGAAATTCTTGTCATCATCTTCAACAGGGAAAAGGATGCTTGGCTGCTGGAACTCTACCACAAACACCTTTGTCACAATTGAACTCTCCCTGTAGTCCCTGGAAATCAATATTCACAAAGCTAGGAACCCGCCACAGACCTGTGTGCTGCAACAAGAAATCCACTGATGGATGTGGCTTATCTTTTGATAAAACAACTGTCATTCTCTGGTACCTATTAAATTACAACAGTAATTTATTGAAATTGCTGTAAATGTCCGAACCACTCTTTCAGGATTCACTGTCATTACAGTGAAGCTCTGAAAATGTCTTAATAAAAACAGACCAAAAAAAAATCCTTAATCTATGTGGTGATTGCAGGAAAATAAACATAGGCCTAAATTTTGTTTGTTATATAATGTTATATTCCAGTGCAGACATAAGCACAGGCTGGCTGCTGGTGCTGCTGACAGGGAACAGCAAACACAAATCTCCAAGAGTAGTGGAAGTTTCTGCTCCCTTGGAAATAAAAGATAATACAGCACAGTCAAGACAGAGAATTTATCTGTCCTCTCTGTCTCTAGGCATGAAGTTAATTTGGACAAAGTCAGTGGCTGTGCAGCAAAATCCAGTCTTCTTTCTATGTATTGTATTTTTGCTTCACCCAACGTTGTACTTAAGACATCCAAGTGCATCCAAGAGGTAATCCGACCACACAAACACTTGGTGGATAAATATTATCCTGAGAAAGCCAAGTCAGTGCTATTAATGAGGATAATTTAGATTGCAAACTGCCTGGGGAAAGGCTCACCTCTCACCTGCAGGGTATGGAGTGCTTTAAACAACACAAGCTATGACAGGGATGTCTGTCCCTTGCCAAAACAGGACTAAAATAAAACAAAACAGGACACTCACTTTGTAACTGCCAGGGCCTTGATCATTATTTTCCCCACTGGTAATTTGATAGCACCCTTGTACTCCAAAGTGTTATATGCCCCATAGCCAGGTTTCCTATTGAGTTCTGGTTTACTTCCATCTAAAGTGTAATAAATAGAGGCCCCAGGTGTATCTGAAAGAAACAGGAAAAGTAATTCCTCCGACTGTAGGCAACCTTGGAAAAACAAAGTACTCATTACCATGCTCGATTTTTCTCCCATAAAGAAAAAAAAGCAGTTCCATAAGTGACTGAATGCTTGGGATCAAAACTGTTTCTCCCATGAAATATCAGTTACTCAACAAAAACAATTTCATTGTCAGCAATACTTCTGAGAGCAAAGTATCTGTGAAATGATTCAGCATGAAAATATTGCAGCAGCTTGTCCATTCTAGTGACAGAAGGGGTATTTTCTGTCATACCAAAAGGTGAGAATTCAAAAATTACAATGACAACACTGGAAGTGAGCCTGGCACATGATTCTTTCAAGCACTGTTTTTGCAGTCAAAGCAAAATGCAACAGCTTAAAAGTTTGACCTTGGAAGCAATTAAGACTGCTAACACACATAACTTTTATGCCTGCAATATTGTTTAGATGCATAAAATTACATGCAAGTGTATTTGGTGCATCAAATCTGTTGGTTAGTTTTATAAGTTCCTTGATGAAATGCAACTCCAAAAATCATAATTAAATGAAAAAAAGTATAAAGGCCAAATATTTCAAATGAATACATAAGTAAAGGTTCGAGATGGAGTTAAAGCTCTAGTTCATACCTGATTTTATTTCTATGAGAGTATTTGTGTCTATTTCCCGTTGAGCTTTCCCTGGAGGTGGGATTCGAAGTGGGATGATCTGAGGAACTGAGACAGAGCCAGCTGTCATTTTTCTCAGCTGAGATCTTTAAAATAGAAAAGCAAAAAGGCAGACAATAATTTTCCTAAAAAGAATGCACTGAGAAATACCATCTTCTAGCATGACTCCTTGTCTTTGTTTCTCTTAAAAGAGAGAACACTGTATTCTTTAAACCATTCTGTAACAGTGATTCTGTGTGTCTGAGCTGGAGCAGTTTTAGCACCACAGGTCAGTGGCACATGGCAGGAGTAAGGGACAGGAATCTCTACCCCAATCCTGTTAGATGTGAAACCAGCCCCGTTCCACTATGGCCACCTGAGTAAGTACAGGATACCCTGAAAAGGACTACAGGAAAGCAGCTATTTCTTAAGCTTATGCCAGTTATCATGTGAATCAAGAACATATCCATAAAACAGGTGCCAAACGATTCATCCTGATGTACATAGTCATTAGCATGTAATATAATTCAAGGATAAAAAATTGCATTTGGATATGATGACATTTTACAAAACAGAGAGATGTACTCCAGATCTTGGGCATTGATGTTCGTGGGCAGGAAACACGTCTGTGCTACAAGGATTTGGCTTTGTAGCCAACTCTCCAGTGCTCCAGGAACAGCTCTTAGGCTACTCATCAATGCAGGCAGTGAGGAACACTCCCCACCCTCTCTGGGCAATCTGTCCCGGGGCTCAGTCACCCTCACAGGGGAGAGAAGTCCTGCCTCACGTTCAGGTGGACCTTCCCGTGTCCCAAATTCCCTCTTGTCCCATTTTTGGGCATCACCGAGCAGCTCCTGGCCCATCCTCTGACACACCAACCGCGGCGGATCAGATTTTCACCTGCCCTGAGGGGGCTGACAGCCTTTCCCTCGCGCTCCCGCCTGCTCTTGGCACACCGGCACCACAGGTACGCGGGGCTCCTCTCCAGCGGGGGAACGCGCGCAGCCCCACC
>VWZN01011831.1:208965-221153 GCA_013396955.1 Regulus satrapa
ACGCCCGAGCGTTAATCAGGAAATGAGTGCTGAAGGAGGGCTGTTGGGGGCACTGAGAATTTCGTGCTGAAAGGTGTTTAGGGGGCAGTGGGGGTTGGGTCAGGTCACTTTTGGCTGTCCCCGTGTTTTCCTGGTCTTGGAAAGGGTAATGGTGCCTAGGGAGCTGATGCCGAGATCCCTCAAGAAGCAATTGATGAATACTTTTCCCCTGAACTGCTTTTGTCACTCTCTTCCATCCTGACTCCAGTACTGTTTGGATTTGGCTTCGGGTGCAGCGGAGCATGGCTTTTAAAGTTGCTTCTCTCCTCCTGCAGGATCATTGAGCTGTGCCACCAGTTCCCCCATGGCATCACAGACCAGGTGATCCAGAATGACATGCCTCATATGGAAGCCCAGCAGAGAGCTGTGGCCATCAACAGGCTGCTCTCCATGGTAGGGACAGCCCACCTTCCTCATCTTCCTCAGCACATACATAACCACAGGGCCCATTAGGGATGGGGAAATAATTAGCTCTAGAGAAAAGGATGGATGTGAGCCCATGCTCTCTTACATGAAGGTGTTCTCTGAAGCCCTCATGAAATCCCAAGCTTGTGGAGTTCTCTGATGGCACACAGGTGAAACCTGCCAAATCTGTAACTGTAGGAAAGGATCAACAGGCAATGAAAGAGGGAATGTTAATTGAGGCTGTTATACACACTTGCACTCTTAGGCTTGTTTAATTGCTTTCCTCTTCAAAATAGGAAATAAGGACTTTTCTGGGCCACAAGCATGCAGAGCAGAACAATCTTTTTGTGTATGAGGTGCCAGTAATTTACTTCTAGGAGTCACTGCCCAGCAAACCTGGCAGCTTTCCAGTGATGGTCACTTAGTAAAAAGCAGAACTCAGCTGCTGGAACTTGGAATTGTTACAGAGCTCCACTGGGATTTCTGGGTTGCCGTGCAAATGAGTGCTTTGGGGGAAACTGAGAGCAAAGTATACAAGAACTTGATGTCCCTTCTACCACATGAAAGTCAGGAGAAATAACAGGAATTGTGTAGATGTTGTAGGAAGGATCAGGATCCGTTTGTTATTTCTGATAGCTGAGGATAAGTGGAAACTTTTCAGGGAAAAAAAAAAATCCTCAAGGCTGTTACTCTTTCCAGTGGTTAGAAATTTAGTTTTCATTTTTCTTTACTTAGTTGACATTAAGTAAAGTTTTTATTTTAGAATTTCAGAATATTCTTCTAAAACACCTCCTGAAACAATCTGCTTGAAGGAAAGTAAATGCCTTGTGCCTGTCTCTCCTAGGGGCAGTTGGACCTTCTGAGGAGCAGTGCAGGTCTCCTGTACAGAATCAAAGATTCCCAAAATGCAAGGTAAGCCTGCATTTGCTGGGTAACTATATTTGGAACACAATTTTTGTTTGTAGTTTAAAACAAATCCAACTTCCTTCAAATTTAGGACCTTTCAAAAATCCCCATGTCTTGTTTTACAGTAAAATGAAGGGCTCTGACAATCAAGAGAAGCTGGTTTACCAAATCATAGAGGATGCGGGCAACAAAGGTACTTTAAATTGTGATTGTGAATGGTACTAACTCTGTTTACTTATGGCAACATTCCTGCCCAGAGTCATAAATGCTTGCCCAGACAATACAAAAATAAAATCTAATACCTGCTTGGTTTTCCCCAATCCCTTCTGTCCATTCCTTTCCTTTTGCTGGGAGTGACAGGCAAGCAACGCAAGCAGTGTTCTGATGTGACTTTTGGTACATATAGAAACAAATGGTTTCTTCTATTTATTTCTGTTCATTTCTCTGTTTTTTTAACAGGTATTTGGAGCAGAGACATTAGGTACAAAAGTAATCTGCCTTTAACAGAGATCAACAAGATACTGAAAAACTTGGAAAGCAAGAAACTGATTAAAGCAGTTAAATCTGTGGCAGTGAGTGACTTGTGCCTTTTTTCTAATGATTTCAAACACCTGCTGCGTGCTTCATATGTTTTTAACGGGGGCCTGGGGGCAGAGAAGCCTCATTTTGTCTCCAGCTTTCTCTTTGACTGTGCACCAGTGTTAGACTTTCTGCCTTTAGTGTGCAGGTTTGAGGGGCAGCAGATATTGGGTCCACAGGTCAGCTTCTGTGCTGTCTGTCTTCAGTTATCTGGTTCACACAGGGTCTGGTAGAGAAGCTGGACATAGAATAGCAGTAGATTTTTCATGTTTATGGGAAAGATGTTGGCTTCATCTAGGCTTCCACCACCATGTTACAAAATGATTTGGAATCAAAATGGGTTGATCTTCTCTTTACCTCTGTGTTACCTGGGGGTCAAGTAGGTTGAGAATAGCTCGAGTCAGGTGGATTGCTGTGCCTTAGGTATAAGAGGAATAAATGTCTTGCAGATTATCTGCTGAGATGCTCCTTCCTTATGAAGGCTTTCAGCTGTTGAGAGCTGCACATTTCCCTTCAACAGGCATCCAAGAAGAAGGTCTATATGCTGTACAACCTGCAGCCCGACCGCTCTGTCACCGGAGGGGCCTGGTACAGTGACCAGGACTTCGAGTCTGAGTTTGTGGAGGTGTTAAATCAACAGTGTTTTAAGTTTCTGCAGAATAAGGTGAGTGCCAAAGTCACCTGCCATTTGTTTTGTAAACAGATGCCAGGCAAGGCTTAGGTTTTCCATAGGTGTTGGCCATTATTGCAGCTAGATTGATTGGTAAATCTGTACTGGACTATTACTTTTGTCACAGTAAGTGTGATGGTGTTGTATTTTAATGATGGATATTTTTACATTCTGGACAAGAAGGGAAGCCCTTTATCTCTGAGATCCAATGACAAACTGTCCTAGGTGACATCTGTGTATTCCTTATCTTCTGTATGCCAGCCTGCCCAGGAGTATTACTGTCCCTAAGACCCATCAGCCTGGGAAAGGGGAACTTGTGTGTTTTATCCTGAAAGGGGCTTTGGAGGATCCCTTTGAAAAAGGGAAACAGACATGAGAGGAGCCCTTTTGTTCTCCGTGGAAGCTCAGGGGGTTGCTTGGGGCAAGTCTCCAAGTTGAAACTGAGAAGCTGCATTTTGCAGTCCAGACCTGCTCCAGAGGGAATTTTCCCGCTTCTGCTGCTGCTGCTCTGGACAGTGGAGGAGGAGTCAGACCCTCTCTCCATGATTTTTCCAGCCCCCTGCTCTGTGTTGAGGAGGGGCAGAACTACAGCTTGCTGGGAAGTTTTTTTCCAGCAGTTTTTGCAGCATTGGAGCCTTTTGGCCAAAAATTGTTTGTTCAGGTTTTGTTGTGTCCCTGTCCCCCTCTGATTGTTGTTCGTGGAACTTCTGGAACCGCAGAGGCTGTTATCTTTTATTTGATGTTTTGTCCCTTCTCCCATTTTGTCTCTTTATTGGTGAAAGGAGATTGGTTAAAAAGGGGAGGTAACTTATTTTAAACCCTGTATAATGGTCTTAAACTATGATACAAACCAGGCAGCAAAGAGCAAAGGACCAAAAAATCTCGGAAAAGTCACAGTGGTTTCTGCAGAACACCTCATTTCTGAGAGGCTGTAAGGCAGCAATCAGTCACTTAGCTTTGCCTAGAAGGCAGTTGCCCCTAGTCTAAATTGTCCCTGGTTCATTAAATATGTCTGCAGATTGTAGCATTTGTCTTTTCCATCACAACATATTTTTATCTGGCTCTAGATACAGCAGAAACTCCTTATTTCTTTCAACAAAATGCCAAATTCTGGTATTCCTTCATATTAATCTGAATTGGAGTGTAAATTTTATTTCATTTATTATAAAATTAAATTTGATTGTGCACTGCATTGTCTCACATACACCAGTCTTAAGAATGTGGTTTTGAATGCTAAACATGTCCCAGAAATGGAAAACAAGTTTTCTTTTTGAGTCTGCCTGAAACTGAACCATGAAGGAGGGTCTTAGCAGTGAGTAGTGACTATAACTAACCTTTGTTTTTTCTCAGGCAGAGGCAGCTCGAGACAGCAAACAGAACCCCATGATACAGAGGAACAGCTCATTTGCCTCATCCCACGAGGTGTGGAAATACATCTGTGAACTGGGCATCAGTAAGGTCAGAACAGATTTATCTCACTACTGTTCACATTGTCAGTGCATGATTAGCCTTAGAAGCTAAATACTGCAAACCTGGTGAAGGTCTCAGAAGTCTCTTAGTACTCCCAAGGTTGTGTAGTGGAGGTGAGCTTTGTGGCTTCATCGCTTTATGGGGAGGGTCATTGATACTGCCTGGCATTCCAGGATAGCTTGTGCATGTGGGTTTTCAAAAATGTGTAAAAGAATTAGCATTCACATCCTTGTTAACTGTCTCAGCTGGTTTAGATTTCATAATTTTTCATAAGTTTACATATGCACTTCAAGGAATCTTAGGGGAGAGGAAAAAAAGAAGGGGGAAAATACCCCACCATTTCTGGTCACTATCAACAAGTATATTTTTTTGCAATCTTGACTTTTTCTTTTTTCACAATTGTTTTCCTGCAAAATTTGAACTGTATTGTGCTAGGATGATGGAGACATCTCAGGTGCATAGGGAAGTTCTTTTTGGTAGGACCAAAGCTAGAGCAAATTAAAAGTGTTCAACAGGTAGAAGATATTAGTATTTGCTTTTCTTTTTGCATCTTCACAACTCCATAAAGTTCCTAGTGAGATTGGTGTCTTTTTCTGGACTAGGTTAGAACTCTATGGATTTGTTACTCATGGTGTTTGCTCATTTCCTCCTTGCAGTACAAACTGGCATGCATCTTTCCTAACATCTATTTCACAAATTGTTTCTTAGGTAGAGCTGTCAATGGAAGACATCGAGACCATTTTGAATACTCTGATCTATGATGGCAAAGTGGAGATGACCATTATTGCAGCCAAGGAGGGGACAGTGGGCAGTGTGGATGGGCAGATGAGGCTGTACAGAGCCGTTAGTCCTCTCATCCAGCCCACTGGATTGGTCAGGACACCCTGTGGACTCTGCCCTGTGAGTAACTCATTCTGTGTATTATTAGTGGTGCGTGCAGCTCTTGAACACAGGCCTGCAATGGCCAGATGGCACATGGCAAGCTCTGCCCATGAGTCAGCCTTGGGCTAAGCTAGCTGTGCTTAAGAGCTGCCCATGATGCCTTAGCTGTGGTGCAGCAGGTTCTGTAGTTGGTCTAAACACTTGCTCTGCCAGGTGTTTCCCACTTCTAGCCTGTCTTTTTACTGGATTGTATGTGAAAGGATGCAGCCTGTTCCAAATTATGTTACTATATTTCTGATCCCAGCTTTGCCTGTGTTTTTACCAAGCTAAATTATTTCTGTCTAGTTTTTGGTTTCTCTTCCCTGGACTGTGAACGGGTTTGTGGGTAAAATTTGCCAGCATGTGCCTTTGTGGCAGGATCTGTTTTTCTTTTCTCCCTCGGAGCTGCATAAGCCTTCCTAGGTTTTGGCCTCTGTTAGACTAATGCTGATCTCCTAGGGAAGAAACACAGAACATGGGAGCATGTTACACACAGCAAGCACCATACAACTGGAAGTAATTACTCTTCTGACACAGGGCTTTCTTTTGCAGGTTTTTGATGATTGTCATGAAGGTGGTGAGATTTCTCCATCCAACTGTATTTATATGACAGAATGGTTGGAGTTTTAAAGTGAAAGAAAACTGTAAACTGGGTTAATCCTTTACAGCCAAAGTGACAAAGCAGCTTGCTTTTTATAAAAGCATACTTCTAAATTTGTAAGCAACTTCAGGACACGGAGTGACAAACCAGCCATGTATCAGTCGTGTGAACTATCCCGGAGTGGACTGGAAGTGGAGTCAGTGCTGAAGATCAAGGCTGAAATGTCGATCCATTCTTGGGATTGGAGATGACAACAAAGGTGGTTAACATTAAAACAGATTTCTAAGCAGCAGTTCAAAATAAAGCTCAGACAAGATAGAGACATTTTAGTCTTGACATTTATCAGAAATGATCAGATTTAACATTTATCAAAAATGGATCAGAAAAACTTGCTAACAAGTGGTACCAAGAATGAGATCACAAATTTTTCTTTAGATTAATGCTACTGATAGATGCTTAAGTTCTAAAGCTGACACTTCTCCCATGACAGCTTCTATCTAATTGAAGACTTTGAATCTGATGTAGGAAAGTTTCGGAATATGTCAAACAGTCACGGAATAATGTCAAACACTTATTGGTTCTTTATTATCTTTCTTACCTGCTAATTTATCATTAAATCCCTGATTTTTCTTAAGTACATCTGTGCTTCGTTTCGTGTATTGCTGTCTGGTGATGCATCTGCATCATCTGCATTTATTCCTTCATCATCAAATTTCTGGTGGTGTGTTCTGCAGCCGTGTTGTGTACATGGATATCTCCACTGAAATTTTGGGTAAAGCTGTTCTGGGAAAGTATGGTTTACACGAGATGAAGGGTTCCTCTGGCCTGATGATACAGAGAAAGTTTTTATAGATTCCAGCATCCCGAGTAGCAGAGGGCTGGAATGACACACAGGAGGCAGGGTGGGGTGCACAGGGGCTGTGCACAGACAGTCTGGGCCCTGTAGCACTTGCTGCCTGTGGCTTCAGCTGGCTCTGGCCAGGCTGCGTCTTTCCACAATTACTCAGTATCTTCACAACGGTCTCCCAGCACTGGGGAACAATCAGGGGGTCAAGCACAACACAGGGCTTGTTGCCCTCTGGCTATTTTCAAATGTACCTGGATGAAAAGAAGCCCTCTGGACACTGTGTTGGGAAAACACCTCTGTGGCTGAGTTAGCAGCATCCTGGGTAACCTGACAGAGGGTTAACATACATTTTAGAACAGTTTACCTCATAAGGGTAAGAGACTTTACATCAGCATTTTCAATACTGTCTAGGAATTTGCACTTTCTAAAAGCAATCTGGATCACATATGAAAGTGTTCAAATCTTGTTTGATTTCCAATTCCCTTCTTACAGCATGGATGGAGGACAGAGCCTAATGGGGGTAAGTGGTGTACAAAGAATAAAAAAACCTCCCATGGTTCCTGTTCCATGCAGGTAGGGTATGGATGCAGAGGCAAAGGCTCTGTGTGGGAACAGTTAGGTGTGTACTGGAGCAAACAATGAGCACTGATAAGCTGGAAAGTCCACGGAAGGACTTTGACTGTCCTAGTGAGGTGAGCACCCCCAGCAGGCTCTCCTTTTGCTGCAGCCTTGTCTCCAGGTGAAAGGGATGCATATCTACAGAGACAGAAGAGCTTTTACAAAAGAGATGTGGGGGTGAAATGACTGGAGCTTTGTTCTTCCTCTGCCCCCTTTAACCACTCAGCACAGAGAAGCCAAGGGGAAAATGCTGCTCTCTTCCCTGAAGGGAGCCTTGGATCAGACACCCTTTATTCCACCCAAGGTAATATCACTGAGATATTCGGCTGGGGTTGCCTTTGTCTTCAGTCTTCAAAGGGGATCTGACACAATGGGGTCCTGAGTCCTGCTGCTGCAGAGATAACACAATGTTTGTACTCTACTGCAGATAGAAGATAACTTCCAGGGAAACAACAGGACTTTATCATGCAGGTATGTCACTTTATGCTCTATAATCACATCCACTGTCAATAAGAAAAAGAAGATAATGCCTCTTCTCAGCAAATAGCTTTAGGAAGTAGAGTGATGGTTTATGAAGCTCTTTAAATTTTGGCATTGGATTTATCTGGCTTAGATGACCTTTGTGGTATCTGAAACTTCTTAGTGTTGAAGCTGTAACAAGACTTCTCTGATTTGGGAAGAAGTGCCTATAAGGAAAATTTCAGTGTTGTTTCTTACAGATGGGAATCTGTCTGATCTACTTCTATATGAATCAGAGAAATTATATTTCTGTCACTCTGGTTCTTCATGAACCTGGCTGATCTATCAGCCTGACATTCTTATCTGAAAAGGGAGTAAATGCTAAAACGTAGTGTTAATAGTGCCCTAAATTTTGTCAGTCTTCTCCCTGGTGAAGCTGTCCCTATTCCAAACTGGTATGAAATTAAATGTTTTGAGGAAGCTACAATAGTACCTCCAGTACTCAATATGAAAGCAGTTACGTGTAAAAAGCTGAACTAAAGCTTAAAACATGGATGACATATTGGAAGCATGATCTGCTCATTTATATTTGCAGACCTCATACAAGAGGTTCAGTTGCTGCAGGACCATGAGGTCCCTCCTGAGCTGGAGAGAGCTCATCCTTGTTTCCATGAGCCCTGATTCTGCTGTCAACCCATGAGCCTCTTTTGAGTGGTTGCCTCATAGTAGTAGCCAACTGTCCAAAGGCAAGTTGGAGGGTGGGAACACCCAGATGCCATTTTCACACACAGTCAATTGCAAAATATTTTTTTTAATTCTAAGAAAAATATTGACGATGATAGCTGACTGTACAGCTGGCAGTACAGCCTGGCATGTGTAGCCTTTACACTCCAAAGTTTAATACATTAGGATGAATAGCAAACTTGAAGCTTTGGTAATGAAAACATTTGCCCCGTGGCTGTTTAGTTTTTTACTGGGTGGGTTGGTTGGTTGGTTGGTTGGTTGGTTGGTTGGTTGGTTGGTTGGTTGGTTGGTTGGTTGGTTGGGGGTTTTTTATTTTTACTTTGATGGTAACGGATTCGTTAGAGGTGTGATGGGTAATTGCTGTTCCTCTGGTGCTGTTAGAGCACCATCTGCTGTCTCTTCCTGGGATGGCTCCTCCAGCGCTCCAACAGGGAAAAAAGCTCAGTCTTAAGCCACGCTGGTCTTTTTTTGCCTCCATATGCAGAGCAAATTTCGGGAAAAAAACCACAGTTTCAACTGGGTCTCCTATTGCTGCTAAACACCTGATGCTTGGAAACAGGATACAGACACCTCAAACAGAACTGTCCTCTGCCACACACAGACCACCTTTCCCTCCTCTAAACAGAATTGTCCTCTGCCACACACAGACCACCTTTCCCTCCTCTTGCTCCACTTGGCTGGGACTCTCTCTCATGTCACCTGTGAGAAATGCATGGCAATGCAATGCTCAGCCCAGCATAGCTCGGAGCCTGGAGGAGATCAGAAGGTACCGTGACAAGCTCCATGGGTGGTGTCCAAGTTCTTGTTGAAAATGTTCACTTCCAACATGAGAAAGCTGGTCATTGCACTCCACTCACTCTTTGGGAGATCTTCTGGGGAACGGGGAGGATAGGAACCAGAGCTCTTATCTTTCAACTGTTAAACCAAGTTGGAGCTTTTATAGGCAGCCTGTGGTGTTTTCCTTTCTCCTATTTTTTCAGCAAGCTTGTGATTCTTTCAGGAAATGCTTTTGGGAAAGCTTTTCCTTGGGTTGTTTGGCTCACCGACACAAGGCTTTAAGATAGTGCTCCCCTTCCAAACTTCTTTGGTTTAACCCAGCAGACAGGTAAACACCACACAGGTGTTCCCTTACTTCCTCCCCAGTGGGATGGGGGAGACAATTGTAAAATATATAAAGCTTGCAGATTCGGATAAAGAAAGCTTAACAGGGCAGGAAAGGAAGGGAAAATAATGGTAAGAGATTATGTAAATCAAGTGATGAACAATACAGGCGCTCCTCTTCTGGTAACCATTGCCGAAGGAGTCCCAGAGTAATGGGCTGGAAACCAGCAGCCAACTCCCCCCAGTTTTATTGTTCAGCATGACACCATATGATAGGGAATAAGGAATATCCCTTGAGCCACTTGGGATCAGTTGTTCTGCCTTTTTCCCCTTCCAAATTCTCATGCACGCCCAGTTCCCTGGCTGTCAGGGCAGCATGAAAACCTGAAAAGTCCTTGAATTAGCATAAGAACTGCTCAGCAAGAACTAAATGATCAGGGCATTATCAACATCTTTCTAATCCTAAATCAAAAATGCAGCACTAAACCAGCTCCAAGGGAGGAAAATTAATTCTGAAAGTTGAAAGCAGGACACAAACTCACAATAGTTGCTCAATATTTTAGTTAACCTAGTGTTTGCAGGGGGTGCACTATGGCCTTGAAGCCCTGGGTCCTGGTAAGGATCTTTGCCATTGAGATGTGGCAATGGGAAGAAGATGGAAACAAACAGGCAACTTCAGAAAAGCAGATTTGCTTTGCCTTCTACTTGGAGACCCAGGAGAGCCAGTCCTGGGTCTGAGAATGTTAGCAATACTAGTAATTTGAATTCTATACACTTTAGTAGACACATCAGTAGTGTTATGAATGGCTTCCCATATGTCCAATTCAATAAACAACAAAGTAAATTTTAGCAGCAATTTTATTGATCAGTAATTGAATATAAAATAAAGATATATATAAAAATTTAGCAGCAATTAATTATGAATTTGGTTCATATATAATGCATAAGCAAAACTGACTGGGGTACAGGGAGGGCTCCTCACCCTTGCTTCACGTATGACATAAAATAATGCAAGCTAAGCTTATATAGTGTATGATTCTACATAATCATCAATGTTTTCAGGAAATCTCCTCCCATTTTTGATTCTTGCAATCTATGTCACTATACTGCATCGAGCGTGCTCCACTTGTTGCCAGAGGTCTTTGTCTTTTTGGTGGTCTTTTCTGGGAGGCAGGCTTGATCCTCCTCATTGTATTCACTGTATGATCTTACAGATTGCACACGCACTCTCAGCTGTGTGTAATTAAGTCAGTACTTTTCCAAGAATACAGTTCCAAGAATATGCCTTATTATTTCATAGATAATACTACAGGTTACTCCCTACTATTGGAGCAGTATCAACTTTTGTTACTTCCAGGGTTGGCAACTCAAGCTCCCTCTCTGGACTAATTTCAAGGCCAATTCTACTTTGGGATCTTTGCTTATCTCAAGAGTATATCCTGTATCCTGTGTTTCACATGCAATGTCTGCCAGTAACATTTGCCAATGGTCCTTCTGTGTATTTCTATTTATATATTTATCCCTCTAGTCCTTTTATAACTACTATTGTAACTAATATTGGTACTGTTACAATTTAATATTGGTATAGTTACAATTTTGATTAGCACGAATCATATCCATTTATCACAGTAGTATGCTTCTACTTTTTTATTCCCACTGTATTTGAGATGTCGGGAAGCTGGGAAGGCAAACTTAATATTCATCTTAGACAGCATTTCATTTTGCATTGTTTTGAACCTGGAATTGTACTCTGCACTGTTCAAACACAGATTTCTGTTGCATTTAAAAGAAAGAAAACAGGAGAAAAACTAAAAACAACAACCCCAGAGCTGGACAGTGCATGGATGAGTAGACTTGATCACAGGGCAATAATTTCCTTTAAGCAATGGTGGAGTGGTGCCCACATGGAAGCTTGGGGCAAATTTATAAACTGACCACTTCATGAATGTAAGGCAAACACCCAAACTATTAGAAGCAGATTGAGATTTGTCACTGCCTTTGCACCTTGAATCAATGTAAAAGTCTGCAGGATTCAGAAATGTATTTGCATTCAGATACGACAAATACCACTTGCACAGCATCATATAAAGCTGCAGGAGAGGATTCCTGTCTTGGGCTCACTAGGAAAAGGCCTTACCTCCTTGGCTTTGGAAGAGTCTGGGAAGCAACACAAGATGGAAGCAATGAAAGAGGTAACATATTTGCCTAATTTCAAGACAGAGAGAAATTCCTGGGTCAAGTCAGGTGTACCAAACCTCTGCCTCATATCCACGGGTTCCCTGAAAATTGTGTCCATCCCTGAACCTCTCCTCTCAGAGGGTCTGGGCATTGCAGGGTCTCCCCAGTAGGCTGCGGTACAGATTTCCTGGCAGTGATGAACCACTGTGGCCTCACGGAGACGTGGGTGTAAAGCTCTGTCAGGGAACAGAGCAGGAGGAAAATCCAAGGGATTGCCCCTGCCTTGCTGCTGGGCTGCGGGTCCTCATGACTTTGCCCAGCGTTGTCGCTAAGCCAACGTGCCCGGGGACAGAACCCTCAGCCCGAGAGAGGAGCCGGGAACGGAGACAAAGGTGAGACCGCGTGAGGCCCGCAGTTTATCTCTTTAAAACGTGTCTCTGTGTTATTCGTGGAGTGATACTCATAACCACGACAGCGCGCTCCCAAGCAGCCGAGCCCCTTGAGGGCAGAGCTGCTTCCTTCATGCCATGCCAGAGTAGGAACGCGGCACCGCATCCCACATTTAGCGGGGATACCCCGTCCGTCACCATTCCAACCCGGAACCTGCCGCCACCGCCCCGCCACGTTTGGTCGGGGTACGCCTCTCCCCT
>VWZN01011831.1:221166-284611 GCA_013396955.1 Regulus satrapa
CCCCTGAGGGGAGGCGGTCAGCGATGGTCCCTGTGAGGGCAAGGGGTCGGGGCGCCCCTTGTGAGTGGGACCAGTGGTGTCTCCCCGGGGAGGGGGCGGTCAGTGGCGTACCCTGAAGGGTGTTGAGCATGGTCAGTGGTGTCCCCCCGGCGCGGGGCTTTCATGGGGCTCAGCAGTGTCCCACAGAGCAGCACGGGCTCGGCGGTATCCCCCCAAGGCGCGACTGGCGTCAGTCGTGTCCCCAGTGGAGGGTCGGCGGTCAGGGCTTTGCCCCATGGCCGTGCTGGGGATCAGTGGTCTGCGGGACGGAGGTGGCACCTGTGGCTGCACGGCGTGGCTGTGGTGTCCCCCGTAGCCATGCCAAACGCAGCAGCTGGGTGATGATGCCTGTCCTCCCCCTGTCCTGACCCCCAGGTAGGGCCACAGCCCATGGCAAACCCAGCATGGCTGTGGGGCTCTGCCTGTGGCAGGGAAGTGGTGCTGGGCTACAGTTGGAGAAAAATGGAAAAAAAAAAATTGCTCTGTGGCTGCACTGCATACCTCAGATGTCAAATGTTTGTGTTGCTGTTCTGATGTGCAGGATCTTTTACAGGCAGACTCAGCTCTTTCACCTTTTTCACATTGGCAGAACTGTTTGTGGTTGGGATGTGTTGTGAACCCTTCTTGTTTGTCCATCCAGTGAGGGGGGGTGGAAACGCGGGGCAATTCTCCCTAAGCTTGATTTGCATCCTTAATATCAAGGAAGAGGAAAATGTCAGTGAATTTGGAGTTCTGTAGGAAAATGTTACACCAAAACTTCCCCTCCTTTGAGGGAAGGTATTGCTTCTGATTTCTCATGTGTGTGGCCCTCCTGAATATCCCACCTGCAGTGAGGGCCAGGAGCAAGGTAATCCTGGAGCATCTGCAGCTGTAGGTGAACCTCTGAGTTTCCTTATCTTCTCTGATGTAGGTCGTGGAGCTGCTTCTTTTGGTTCTGCGAGTTGCTGCTAGTGCTGTGTGGCATTTGCGGTCTGGATTTGACAAGTAAGATTTTTGGTAGGCTTGTCCTTGCCTTTCTCAGAGAAATCAAAAGTAGTGATGACCTGGAAGCTCTTCTTTGTGTCTTATTTTGAAGAGTTTAGTAAGGCAACACAGAGAATGACTCCTCTGTTGTGTTGGGAATATTCCTCCTTGATGTTTTCTGAAGTCTTCTGGACTCTTGGTTCCTTCCTTACTGGCAGTGGGACAATGATGCCATGCAGAGTGGGTGTTCAAAAGACCTTTTTTTGACATTTTGTCATGTACTCCTTCGTGTACTCCTTTCCCTTTATAAGCAGGCTGGCAGCTTGCTGACATTTGTGATTGTTTTGGTATCAGACTTGGCCTCCTTTTCTCCCTGCAGCGATTTAGCTGAAGATGCCAGGATGTGTTGCAAATCTGGCCTCTTTTCCTTTAGTGACCCAGTAAGGCAGGATTGCCTTGAGGCCAGCAGGAGGCTGATTGGATTTTGAGATGTTAAATGTGAATCATAAAAAAAAAACCCAAACCCTGTTGCATTCTGACTTTGAGTGTCAGCTTTCCTTGTTTCTTTGTTGGATTTTGTGGTGTTTTAATTGTCTGTAAGGTTGATGAGAGCACTGGACAGAAGAGATTAATGGAGTCACATGGTTCATTCGATGATGGGATTAATTCATTGTGCTGTATTGGCTTTGTCCTGCAGTGTCTTGTGCCCCCACCTGTAGTTGATCTGCTGAGCTCTTTTGCAAGCCTGTTGTCCACACAAGTGGCTGCTGCCTGAATGTGCCTTCTTTTGTCCTTCCAGAGCTTCATCAGAGCCATGGCCACATATCTGGAGTTCATCCAGCAGAATGAGGAGCGCGATGGAGTGCGCTTCAGCTGGAACGTGTGGCCCTCCAGCAGGCTGGAGGCCACCAGGATGGTGGTGCCACTGGCCTGTCTCCTGACCCCGCTGAAGGAGCGTCTGGACCTGCCCCCCGTGCAGTATGAACCAGTGCTTTGCAGCAGGCCCACCTGCAAAGCTGTGCTCAACCCACTCTGGTAGGAATTGCTTGGCTGGGGATGGTGCAAGAGACTGGATAGTAGCTAATTTTCATCTGAACTTCACTACTTCCTTATTCCTCTTTTTTCTCTGCCCAATGTCTGGCAGCCTCTTTCATTTGGATGTGGTGAGCTTGTTAAAATCTGTATATCAACCTGCCTGTTACTATTAGACCTGGCAAGCAGAGAAAACAGGAGGGTCTTTGGGGAGGCTCTTAAGGCAGAGAGTCCTCTCATCATTGCAGAGAATTTCATGATGAATGAGAAAACTCAGAGAAAGATGCCTGTTATACTGATGTTGTGCTCTGGACTGTGATGTTCACTTGTTTTCCTGCTTCCTACACATCTTACTGCTTGTAGGTCAGTTCCAGTGTGAGCATAATGAAATCATTTTAGAGTAATATCTTGGTCCCAAAATCATGTGATGATCATGCTTACTTGGAGTGTGGTGTTTGGCTTAGAAAAAGCAGGGAATGCCAGTAAGAGGAAGTGAAATGAGATCAAATGGAGTGAGAACGTGGCGAGGCATCCTGCACTCGCAGGATATTGTCCTGGGATGAGGAGAGTAAACCCTGTGGGACAGGAAACAGCCTGTTCTGTGTTTGCACAAGATCTGGGTGGATGGCTCCTGCTGCTCTGAGACTGGAGCACTTGTGTGCTACAGCTGCACAAACAATAAGACAATGAGATGAACCTAAGTATAGTGAAAGAATTATTAGACCCAAGTCTGTGTCTGCCCAGGGCTGAGCTTCAGAGAGCTGTCAGTGGTCCCTTATGCTGACAAACCTGGAAATGGCAGGGCTGGATTAGCTAATGAACTTCCTGGTGACAGAATAGAAAGCGTCTGAGTCTCTGAAACACTTGCTGTTCAAGCTGGAGTGTCTGTTTCTTCCTCAGTGCTGTGAGCCAGCATGGATTAATGAATTAATTGTGAAGCTGTGCTGTAAAATCATTCCTGAAGTCATGCCAATATCTTATCTTTCCCTTGCAGCCAGGTTGACTATCGGGCCAAGCTTTGGGCTTGTAACTTCTGTTTTCAGAGAAACCAGGTAAGTTGGAAAAAGCACTTCCATCTTTTCAGTGAATGCTTTATTGATGGCCTTCCCTGGACATTAAACATAAATTCTGCCTCTCTAGATCCCTTCCCTTGGCCGCCTTCTCTTGCTGAACCCAGGCCAGAGTACAGTCTCTTTACCTGACATCTTGTCAGTGATTTTACTGGCATGCAGAGATAAAAGGGGGATAAAAATGAGATAAAAATGCTATTTTGCTCCATGTGTCTCAGTGTGTTTTTTGCATTTGATCTTTACTATTCCTGGAGAATATGGAATTAATTAGATTTGAGTAGACCTTTGCCATTAGAAACTATGGCTAAAAGGATTTAAATGAATATATAGTTGCTCCTGTAGCCTTGCCTTTTGTTTATACTGGACTGAGCAGCTGTCCCTCCTGCTGGCCACTTGTTGTCTGTGCCTAGGAAAAGCACTGTGGGTTTTCTGTCATTAGTTAATCAGGTTGGTGTAGTAGCAGTAAATAAAAAGCTGAATGACTACATTATCAGCAGACTCTGTGCTGCAGAGGAAAGCCCTACATTTTTGTCCTGCAACTTCCTTGTCCTAATTTTTTGTTCTCTTTTTTCAGTTCCCCCCAGCATATGCGGGCATTTCTGAAGTCAATCAACCAGCAGAGCTTATGCCTCAGTTTTCAACAATTGAATATATCGTGCAGGTAAATGATCCGTAGGCGAGTTTGAAGCTCCCAGAATTGTCTTGTTTGTAACAAATGATACGTGTATAAAATTTTCTTAGGATAATACAAATAGATACCATATCTGCAAGCTACTTAAGAAGGGGCTCATTTTATTCCTTGGCTGAAAGCTTTATTAAATGTAATTTCTTCCCACATCAGCGGGGTCCGCAGACACCATTGATCTTCCTGTATGTTGTGGACACGTGCTTGGAAGAGGAGGATTTGCAGGCCCTGAAGGAGTCCCTGCAGATGTCCCTGAGCCTGCTGCCTTCCAATGCCCTGGTGGGGCTCATCACTTTTGGCCGGATGGTCCAGGTTCACGAGCTGAGCTGTGAAGGGATTTCCAAGAGCTACGTGTTCCGGGGCACCAAGGACCTGACAGCCAAGCAAATACAGGTGTGCTCTGCCATGCCCAGGGCTTGTACCTCTCAGCTCTGCTGCGCTCACAAGCACAGGGCTCTCTGGGAGAAAGTAGGGCTTAGTGCTCTCAGCTGTGAACCTGTTGCCCTCCCAGTACCCGTCCTGTCTTTTTGCCTTTGTAAATTTCTTGGAAGCTTGTTTGAGATTTGAGTTTGTGTATCTCATGTAATGGACTCGTGATCCATTCCTAGTGGCAGTGCAAAGATTGAATCATTTTACAGATTTAAGTATATTTAATGTTGTAGGCCTCAGGGTATATTAAATAATAATATAAAAAGTATGTTTAGTGTTCGAATAGTACATCTCTACCTCCTCTTTTCTGTTCTTAGGATATGCTTGGGCTTTCAAGGCCAGCTGTCCCCATGCAACAGGGAAGACCTCTTCAAACTCCAGAGCAACCTGTTATTTCCAGCAGGTAAGCTTCACTAGCACAGCACACAGCAGGCCAGATTTTTATACCCCTTTATGCCTGTAGGTGAAGCTTCTATCCCTGTGTTTCCTGAGAGAGGAAAGAAGAATGGTATTGTCTTGTCTCAGTTACTTACCCCTGTTGAACACAGTTTTCTCTTTCTCAGCTTCTCTTTTTCAGTGGTAGCTCTCATGCCTTTCAGCAAGCTCACCTTTGAATTTATTTCCTGTTCTTTATGTGACTTTGCCTTCTTGTCAGTTCCTAATGTCTTGCTTTGGTCAAATTTTTTATTTTGCACAGTCTTGTTATCTTGGAAAATTTGGATGTAAGAAGACAACCTGCTGCATATCTCTTTACCTCTGATTACTGTCTCAGTGCAATTTATGCGTGCCAGGAACAAAGAGGCACTTATTTTCTTCTCTGAACTTAGAAGCACGAAAACGCTGTATTTAAATTTTTGCAGGTTCCTACAACCCGTGCATAAGATTGACATGAATTTAACAGATCTGCTTGGAGAGCTGCAAAGGGACCCATGGCCAGTGACCCAGGGAAAGAGACCCTTACGTTCTACTGGAGTGGCTCTTTCAATTGCAGTTGGCTTATTGGAGGTACTTCTAATGCTGTTGTTTGAGATGAGCAGGTCAAGGTAAAGCACATGGTCATGCTTGCTGAGATGAGTGCAGGTGTCAGTGCAGCTGAGTTATAGTGGGGTTCAGAGCTGCAATTTGTCTCTGCTGACATTTGAGCTGTGCTAGCACCAGCTGATGTAGAGTGGGCTGGAAGGTTCCATTTAAATGGTAAAATTTCCAGGTGTGTGTTGTTGCGACACAAGAGGTGATACTATGCACTGCTTTTATCTGAGTATAATCTAAGGTACAAGAGAACAGAAACTGCCTGCTTCCAGTTTTGAAGACATGAAGTGTGACATGATTTGAGTTTAAACTTTGTCTGAGTGCTGTGACTGTCAGGAAATGCAACACTAGGGAGGTGGCCTCTAGTGAGGTGGTTCTGGCTGACATTGCAGAAGCATGTGCAAACCCTTCTCTGAAGAAAGCATTGTTGCCATTTAATCAGTTTCCTTTTTTTCTTTCCTTCTCCTCGTCTCTGATACAAGTTTTTATTTTTATTTTAGGGCACATTTCCAAACACAGGGGCCAGAATAATGCTGTTCACAGGCGGGCCACCAACACAAGGGCCAGGCATGGTGGTGGGAGATGAACTGAAAACACCCATCCGTTCCTGGCATGACATAGAGAAGGATAATGCAAGGTTCATGAAGAAGGCCACCAAAGTAGGTACTAGGGCTTGATGGGTGTGTTCAAAAGCTGGAACTGAATGTTGTGTCAGAACACTACATGAGTTGCATGATTGTCCTTGAAATTATCAGAGTCCTTGTGTACGCTATATTATGAGGATGGCTAAGGGGAAGGGTAAAAAAGCTTCTTCCTATTTAGCTCTCCCATCATGGTGTTGTGCCTTCTCAGAGAAGTATTTCGGTGTTGTTTCTTAGCTGATAGTGAGTGGAGAGTTTGTTCATCCACATCATTGTATCTCCTTCTGGAGAGGAAAAATACATTTCCCAAGAACTGGTTATTTCCAGGAAGCCTCCTTTGTCTCTTGACATATAAAACAACCATTAAAATAGTAAAAGTATCAGATATGAAATGTGCCTGTCAGCTTAGAGAAAGCAGGATGACAGTAAGGGAATGCCAGTAAGTACCTGTTCTCTATCACCTGCATATCTTTGGGTTCCGTCCAAGTCCTCACAGACTAGATGATCCCATGTTATTTATGCACTGTTTTTGAGACAAAATAAACTCAGGCTCATCCAAATGCATCATCCCTCATCCTTGAAAGGAGCAGTGTAGTGTAGCCAACATCTCTGTAGTTACCACAGCACTGGTGATTGGTCTGTCTGTGCCTTGTGTTGGCCTGAGGTGGGGAGCAGCAGAAGTTGCACATGGCAGGCTCCTAACACCAGGTGTGTGTTCCCAGCACTACGAGACTCTGGCCAATCGCTCTGCAGCCAATGGGCACTGCATTGACATCTACGCCTGTGCCCTGGACCAGACGGGGCTTCTGGAGATGAAGTGCTGTGCAAACCTCACTGGGTATGTTCACAGTAGGGCAGCACACTGCTGGCACCTGCTTTTTGGGTTTCTTTTGGAGGGGGAGAATAGGAAGCGGTTAAGTGTGCTGTCAGGGCAGAAGGGTTTTTATCATTCTGTTCTAAACTGTGGTTTGAATTTGCCAGGAATTATATGGCAAGCCTCAACTGATCCCTGTCCACATTTCTGGAGTCTCAAAGCAGCATGTGAATTAGCACTGCTGTTAACAAACTCAATGGTGGGTAGAAGCTTTCCTTGTGTGGGGCAGATTTTCCTCTGCTTAACGGCTCGCTTATGCTTTTTCCAGGAATTCTTGACTTCCCTGGGTCCAGTTTTAAGTGACATCCCTAAGGGGTAAATGTCTGTGTTCCATATTGCTGGAAATGGTCTCTGTGAGGAAGGCTGTGTGTTAACCCAGGCCTTTTGGGGATTTGGCATGTCTTACTGCAAGTGCAAAGTGTTTGTAAATAACCCCTCAGTGCTGAGAAGGGAGAATAGAGATGGTTTGACCCCGTGGATGTGTTACAAAGCTGCATTTGGCCAGGCCTGGGGTTGCCAGGGCACTTAGGGGAGGCCCAGCACCTTCCTTGTGCTGCGGTGGTGCAGCCACCCCATGTGTGGTGTGGATGGTTCCAGCCCTGCTCAGGGAGAGCAACCTAAGCAAAGAGGTTGGGTTGAAACACAAACATTTTGAAGGCAGCTGAAGCAATGGCAAGAAATAGAGTTGAGAAAGCAAACTGACAAAAGGTGGAGCACTAACCCTTGTGGCTTTGTAGGAGACACCCATGAATCTGCGCTCCCTGGTGCAAATCCTGCCTATGCAAAGGCATGCTCTAAAGCAGTAACTGCATGTGTTTGCATGTGTCAGAGATTCAGGGATGTATACTCTGTACTTGTAGTTCCCAGTTGCTTCAGTTCCCTTGTTTTCTCTTTCCCAGAGGGCACATGGTGATGGGAGACTCCTTCAACACTTCTCTTTTCAAGCAGACCTTCCAGCGGGTATTTAGCAAAGGCTACAATGGGGAATTTCGGATGGCTTTTGGTGCAAATCTGGATGTGAAGGTGAGAGATGAGTTTGATTGGGTGACAGTAATGGGGAAATACAAGTGCTGTTGATTAAAAAATCAGTTTAGGTCTCTGGGATGTTTGGGGTGTAGGAATGTCTACCTGTTTGAGGTCAGATGCAGTGCTTCTTTGGGAGAAGCACTGTACTGGAGGGATTTTTATTTGGAAGCTTAGTAATTTTGTTGTTGTTGTTGGGGTTTTTTATTTTGTTTGGTTGGTTTCTTTTGTTTTATTTTAAAACAGCCTTTCCTTGCTCAACAAGGAACATTTCATACTGTTTCATCCCTATAAATATGTCTTCATTATTAAAATGTGTCTCTGTAGATTCTTTTACCTTCATTAATTGTAGCAGTGGATGTTGTGGGAAAATACCATCTCATTAAAGCTGAGCAACTAATTTAGACTGTGTATGTTCTATTTGACTGACTCCATAAAAAAAAAACAAAACCAAAAAATTAAACAGAACTTTTTTTTTTTTAACCTTGTTAAGACCTCCAGGGAGCTGAAAATTGCAGGAGCCATTGGACCATGTATATCCCTGAATGCTAAAGGGCCATGTGTCTCTGAAAATGTAAGTTTCTGACATAGAAAAATCTTTAATAAAAGAGTAAATATACAATGCAAAGTTTTTGTCTTGACCTACAGTTGAATTAGAATGTCAGAGTTTTCCAGGAAACATCTCTAGGAAATGACAGCTTTCGTAGACTGAATTCTTGCTTCCTGAGGCTTTATTTTAACTATATGGCCTTTAGTAACTTGATTCACACCCAAAAGATAAGAAATCTAGAAGGCCTGCCATTACTTATACCTCTGATCAGATTTTAACATAAGCTTGCCTTTCCTGGTGCTGGAGGAAAACGGCTTTCTTTTTGATTCTGTGCAGGAACTTGGAATTGGAGGGACATCTCAATGGAAAATCTGTAGTCTGGATCCCAGTACAACTCTGGCCATTTACTTTGAAGTGGTAAATCAGGTCTGTCCTGGCTTCCTTTTTTTTTTTTTTTTTAATTATCCTTTTTACTCATCAAGCTGCTTGTTACAGCTCTCGAAAATGCAGTGGCACCCCCTTTGTTGCAGGTGCATGGCTGCAGAGCAGCCAAGTGTTTTGTGATGAGGAAATAATTTCAGAATTTTTTTTGCATGTGTTTCTTTCTTTTATGTGCTGTGGGGGCTGGGGCTTGTTACAACTGGGAAGAGTTATGGAAAAGCCATCGTGTTTTGAAGGCTGACCTTGTTTCATTCGCAGCACAATGCACCCATCCCTCAGGGAGGCAGAGGGGCAGTGCAGTTTGTCACTCAGTATCAACACTCCAGCACCCAGAGGCGCATCCGCGTCACCACCATAGCCAGAAAGTGAGTACCCCACGCCAGTGCCCCGGCTGAGTGGCAGCAACTTCAGCTGCAGTCTGTGCTGGGATTGCTGGCTTTTTGTTGCACGCATGGATGGATGCACGTGGCGCTAACCCTTTGCTAACCCTGCAGCTGGGCAGATGCACAGACTCAGCTCCAGCACATTGAGGCTGCGTTTGACCAGGAGGCGGCTGCCGTGCTCATGGCACGGCTGGGAGTGTACAGGGCTGAGTCTGAGGAGGGACCTGATGTTCTGCGTTGGCTGGACAGGCAGCTCATCAGGCTGGTAAGACCAACACAGTGAGCTTGGGGGCATTCTTGATTTCAGTAGAAATGGAAGAGACAAAAGCAGTCTTGTTTTAGATTGACTTAATTTGTTTGTGTTTGGATCATGCCACATAGCTATAGCATGGAATAACTCAGAACCCAGTGTGATCAGCAAATTTAGGATGGCATAGGTTAACATCCCATCATGCTGAAAGGGTTAAACCTGGGATTGAATAAGGGATAGTGAACCACAGAATAATGTGGGAAGGTTGCTGGTTTAACCCTCCTGCTTAAAATAGGACCAGCTTTGAAGTTAGAGCAGGTTGCTCCTAGTCTTGTTCAGTTGTGTTTTGAGACCTCCAAAGATGGGATTTCTTAGGCTTCTCTTGACAGTCTGTTCCAGTGTCTGATCACAGTCACTGTTTTTTATTTTCTTTTCTCTCCCCCGCCTTTCTCTCAATCAGAATTTCCATTTCCTTAGTTACCAGTCAGGTAGACAGTGAGTTGACTCCTTGATCCCATTCTTCACCAGGCTCAACAAACCCAGCTTCTTCAGCTTAATTTTCTTCAAAAGATGTTCCAACCCCTGACTAACTTGGTGGTCTCTGCTACACCCAATCCAGTATATCCATGTCTGTCTTGCACTGAAGAGGCCAGAGCTGGACATAGGATTCGGGTGTGGGCCAAGTTCAGGACAGTAATATGAATTATTTCTGCAACCTCCTTCTGTCTCTTGCTTTGAATTTCAGAAGCTCAAATTGTCTAAGTCAGTGCTGGTCTTTTCCAAACATCCATGTGGGGTTGGTGCTAGCACAGTATGGCACACCAGACCCTAAAAAACCAGGGCCAGTCAAATAGAGATTGGAGCACGAGCACAAACAGGAGCAAGCTGTGTGCTGAAATGACCGTGGGATTATTTAGAGTTTAATTTCTAGAACCACTGATACTTGTACTCAATTAAACAATGAGATACTGGTCTGCTGCTGTTCTGCAAGTGTTCCATAGTGTACAGAACAGTTTAGGTATAATAGCCCTGAATTAATGGGGAAAAAAAAGGGTAGTGCCTTAGAGGCACAATTTCTTTAATTCTTGGACAATTTCAAATCTAGATTTTATTAGTATATATATCAAAATAGATTGTATCTTCATTCTCATTCCAGTAAGACAGAGATATCACCAACTTAAAGAAAAATAGCCTGTAAATATTGTAATACTTGTTCTTGTCAGGTTCACGCCTTGATTATTTAAAAATTAACAGAACACTATGCTAGAAGAAAAGGTGCTAAAAAAAACAACAAAAAAACCCACAAAACAAAAACAAAAACAAACCATAACCAAAGTATCCATTTTGCTTCCAACAGTGTCAGAAATTTGGACAATACAACAAAGATGATCCCAACTCCTTTAGGCTGTCAGAATCATTTTCTTTGTATCCTCAGGTAAGAATGTCACTTCCCACAGCCATGGGAGAAGTGTACAGGGGTGAGTGGGAATGATGATAAAACATCTTGTACTATTTATCAGATTCAGCAGGGGAGGAACAGGCGCTTTTTTAATTTAATGGACTGGTCCTGCAGTTCAGCATTGCAAGAGACTAATAAGGGAAGAAGTCTGAGAAGTTATTAAGGGAGAGACTTGTTCCCAAAGTATTTGCTGTTCAAAAGTACTGGACTTGGATCCAGAAGTTTTGGCAACTTTGGCTGACATTTCTTGTCTCCTCCTTTTTCTGGTGCAGTTCATCTTCCACCTGCGACGCTCCCCATTCCTGCAGGTCTTCAATAACAGTCCAGATGAATCTTCCTATTACAGGCATCACTTTTCCCGGCAGGATCTGACCCAGTCCCTCATTATGATCCAGCCCATCCTTTATGCTTATTCTTTCCACGGGCCTCCTGAGGTGAGTCTGTGTTTTCCAGGAAGAGGTGAATCAAGCCAAAATAATGAGTATTCAGTCGAAATAACCCTATTTCAGCCAAAAGACCCCTATAGATTAAAAAAAAAATATATATAAGACAAGATACCTTTGTTCAAGATCATATCAAATTACACTTGGATGAGCATAGAAATTGCTCTCTGGTATCCTGAGATCTGAGGGCTTAGGGGTGCCTGACTTTATTCTTTATTTTCCCCAGCCAGTGCTTTTGGACAGCAGCAGTATTCTTCCTGATAGAATCCTGTTGATGGATACTTTCTTCCAGATAGTTATCTACCTTGGTGAGGTATGGTGAAACACATTCTCTCTCTGTTTGTGCTCCTTCCCTTCTGACACGCATGCAGACAGCTTTGCTGGCCGTATAAAATACTAACAAACTAACTTCTTGCAAAGCCCACACCGCATAATGAGAGTGTCATGTACACGCTGCCTGTTGGAATACATTTCCCACCACTGTCAGAGTAAAAAAAGCACTGGAATCACTAAGGCTATGTTCTGCACTGAGTAGCAGCTGTTGTATTAGCTTGGCCAAGAGGGTGGTTCCTTACTGTGCCTGGAGAAGGCCAGAGAAACTGGAAGTGAAGCAGGGCAGAGTTACATGATGATACATATTTTAACAGAGTTGCAAGTATTTTCGGAGAAGTGACAAGACTTTGCTTGCTGGGTTTTCCCACTTAAGATCTGTGGCTCTTAAAGAAATCAGGCAGTTTTCCAGATTTTGCTTTTAAATAATGGGTGTTTTTGGAAGCTGCTGCTATATTTCTTCCCTCATGACTGAAGGAAGTACTTAGATACTGGACCTTTCTAAAAATCTTCCAGAGTGAAAGAGTTTCTATTTTCTGTTGCAGAGCAAGACACTGGGTAAAATTCAGACAAGGGAAGAGTTGAGTGTGTGACCTGTATATGTAGAGAGGAATTGCTACATATATATGGTACTCACAGTGGATACCTTGAAAATACTGTAAGGCCAAGTCAGGTTAAAAATGTCAGTGATTTATAAATGTTTCATTTCTGTGTTGGCACAGGCTGAAACATACCAAAGTTTTTCAATAAATTGCTCTGGCACTGTACAAATTGCTGCCAGCTTTTGTGTTGGCTATCTGTGCTTGAGTTCAGGGACAGAAAGTAATGTGTAGCCAGATAGCAAAAATATGTTTGCCCCCTAAGCAGAAGCACATGTAGCATTCTGCTGCCTTAAGACGGGTAAAAAGAGGAGGGAGGCTTGTAGTCATCTCTGCTCCATTTTCATTTCTTTCCTGTCCCATCAATAGACTATTGCACAGTGGCAGAAAGCTGGATACCAAGACATGCCTGAATATGAAAATTTTAAGCATCTCCTGCAAGCCCCACTGGATGATGCCCAGGAAATCTTGCAGACCAGATTCCCAATGCCACGTTACATCCACACTGAGCATGGGGGAAGTCAGGTGAGGAGGTTTCTGGAGGAACTCTTTCTGTTGTTGCCTACAGCAAATGGCTCATTCTCCTTTTCTAAATGATGATTCTGGTAGCCAAACACAGTTTAGCTCTTCAGAGTACAGAGCTTGCATATTTTCTCATCAGCTCTTACAACAACTCTGTCTTTTAATAAGCTGATTACTTGATGGATATGCTTATGAAATCTGAGGGTGAAAAAAAAAAGGAAAAGCTGACTTAAATATGTTTTTATTCACCAGTAAAAAGATAGGAAGTAAATGATTTGGTTATGTATCTATAATTAGCTTGCTAGGGCAGTAATGCTGAATGATTGACCACCTCTTTCTACATTCTCAAACACTGAATGAAGATATAAAATTTTTCTTATTTTTGCTCTTCCTGGAATTGCTATGTGCTGTGCTTGTTTGTAGCAGTGAAGAGGCAGGAACTCCAAATGGATGCTCCAACTCAGGCTGCTCCAAACCAAAGATTTGGGGTTGAATTTTGATGTGATCCTGTTACACTGGTCTTGCACAGAGCCCTTTTTGGAAGAGCAGATGTGGCATGGGGAAGAGAACAGTGCTGGTGTTTCCTGTGTCATGGATTCCTATCCCATCTCTAATCAGAGCTGCCCTGCCAGGCAAGCACAGCCTGCCAGTGCCCCTGGGAGACAGGTTGTCTGTGGAGCAGGGATTTCTGGACTTGAAACCTGCTTACATTAAATTAGTACCTTGCAAAAAGCAGAGAAACATTGCTGGTCATGCATCTCAGGTGAAATGAAGCCTGAGGGAGCAGACAGGTCTCTCATTTTACCAAAGTCCTCCTCTTTTGTCTTTATAGGCCCGGTTCCTTCTGTCTAAAGTGAATCCTTCTCAGACCCACAATAACCTCTATGCCTGGGGCCAGGTAAGCAACAGAAGAGCTGCTTGTGTTTGGGAATGCTGTAAAATACACATGGATATGTTTGTGTGCACAGTAACCATCTTGTCTCACCAAGTGGCCACAAACAGTGTCACATTTGTCTTTGCTTCATTACCATGGTTGTTGATAAGATAAATAGCACTGGATGATAAGGATGGAGTTTTCAAGCCTGGATGTCGTGCATTTCCAGGATTCTGGAAAAAGCAACTAGCATATGGATACATATAGATCTAATTTCACTGAATACTAGACTTTTTATATTCTCTTTGCTTACCTTGTTAGTGTAAAGGTTTGGGCAGTAAAATTCCTAGTGCTTTAGGAAGAAGAGACTTCCCTGCAGCAGTTCAGACTGTGTAAGAGGATAATGTCAGTGCTGTTGACAAAGAGTACCATCTGTCCTTTGCAGGAGAAAAAGGTGGTTGTTTTAGCCAGAAATAAGTTCCGAGTGTTGACATTTGATTTGCTTTCCTGTGTTAGCAGCAGAATTTTAGGCTCATTATTTCTTTATTTTTTTCTGCAGGAATCGGGAGCTCCAATCCTGACAGATGATGTGAGTCTCCAGGTATTCATGGACCACCTTAAAAAGCTGGCAGTTTCAAGTGCATCATGACGATCAAACTGAGCAGCAGGAGCAGACCATTTACATGGATCGTGTTGGTGACAGAAGTGGAGCAATTTATTTACGTTTCCTTTTCTCTCTTTTAAACTAGGGATTTTAACTGTTACAGGAAATAAACATTCTGGGAGAGTTTTTGACTTCTCCCTTCTAATTTACTTGTATTCCTCTTTGTCTCTATTCTGTTCATTCCGTGTTGTCCAGAGATCGTAATTAGAGTTGAAGGGTGTTTTCAGCCAACGGAGGTTTTTACAGCCTTTCGCTTAACTTTTACCGTTCTTAGGCGGTGTCTCAGCAAGCAGGCGGCTGTATGAATGAAAAATAAAACCGGGTAGGAGCCCTTTTCCGCGGAGTTGTCCGCAGACCCCGCCGTCGGTGCCATGGGCGGGTCTCATTCCCCTTTCCGGTCCGTCCCCCCCAAGGGCGGGGCATGCCGGCGCCCGCGGCCCGCCATGAAGCCGGAACGCGCCGCCCTGTGGAACGCCAGGGCCGCGCTGCTCTACTCGCTGGGCGGCTGGACCACGCTGGGCGCCCTCATCTACTACAGCCGCCAGGACAGAGCCGGTAGCGGCGGCTGCGGTCACCTCCGGGGGCTGGGGAGGGAGTGACCCGAGCGCGGTTTCGCTGAGGGAGAGGCAGGTCTCAGGTCATGTCCGGGGCGGGGCTTGCGTGAGGGGCAGCTCGGCCGCGGGCGGGCCCTGGGGCTCTCCTGGCGGCCAAGGGTTCCCCCGGTCCCCGTCCCACCGATTCCCCGGCCGGGAAAGGTGAGGCTGGTCACCCCTCGGGGCGCTGCGCGGCTGCCGGAGCGCAGCCTCCGCTCGGGCCGCCTGAGCCACCCGGCTGTCCGGGCAGTCCGCCCTCGAGGAAGAGAATTCCCGTGTTGATGGGAGAAGCTCCTGCTTTATCTCAAGTCACAGGGACGGGGGCTCCGCTTTTACCAGCCTGTTGCTTTTATATGCGCTGTGGGAATGGTTCAAAGGTGTGCTGGCGGAGGATTAAGCTGCACATTAGGGAGCATTTATTTGCGAGAGGGTGGTCAGGCAGTGGAATTAATAGGTGTTTGCACTGGGCTGCTTGAGCTAGCTTTAATGTGGATAGCTTGGGAAGCCTGTTGTTACTGATACCGTAGTACTGTAGTCCAGTACCAGTGCATGTGTCTGACTTACCCTAGTAAAGGGTTTTTGTGGCTACAATTAACAGGTCTTTGCTATCTGGTCCTCAGAATGCAAGGAAAAGGAAAAAGAATACTGAATGCCCATGTGGCTGCCATGATAGAGGGATAAAGCATTTTTATTGCTGTCCTCTTTTTTGTCTTCCCCTCCCTTACTTGCCATCCTTTCTATTCTTTAGAGAAAGAAAATGATCCTGAGGCAAACCAAGAGACCCGCAAGGAAGTACGCACTAAGGAATATCCTTTTGGATTGACAGTGACAACAGAGATAACATACAAAGAGGTTCAGCCTCCTATTACTCGACTGCTCAGGCGTGTGGTATCATTCTTTATTCCCAATGATGGCCCTCCTTCTGATAAGTGAGTTGTTCGGAATGTCAGAACGTTGTGCTGGACATCTGAGAACATCATCCCAGTGCCTGGCACTAGACCACTGCTGGAAAACTGTCCCTTGTATTGCTGAAACAGCAGCTCTGCCCAGCTGGTGTGAAGTTGTTTTCCCAGCTGGTGTGCAGGACGTACCTGGCTGATCCAGGATGGACCCAGGATGGCTCCTCAGCTGGGCAGCTCTGAGATGGACACTTGAGGAACGATTAGTAAAAGGGAAGGAATGTAGTTTAACGTTTTGGGTATGGGAATTCTTAATGTCCTTCAAATAAAAGCTCACAAAGGATGAGTTGTAAATGTGGAAATGGTTCTGTAAGCTGAAAACTTACTGAATGTTCTGCTCCATGCTCTCGTTTCTTTAGGGGTTTTCCTGATCCTTGCACAGGCTGTGTCCCCTTGGAGGGTACAGTCCCTCAGCTCCGTGGCCAGAACTAATGTTCATTCTATAGGGTTTTCCTTAGTCCTTATGGACATCACCTTCCCTGTTTCTACTGGGGCTCTCCCTACAGCCCATTTAGGCTGCATCTTGCCCTGCCAGACAGGGGTCTCTAGGGTTCCCTGTCTTGCTGTGCAGAAAGCTGTCTCCATCTCCTCTGCCCACACATCTCAGCTTCCAGATCCTTCCAGTTTCTGAAGGGAGTCCTGCAGGGAGAGGGACTCTTCATCAGCAATCGTGGTGATACGACAAGGGGGAATTGGTACGAATAAAAAGGCGGAAATTTAGGTGAGGCACTGGAACAGGTTGCCCGGGGAGGGGTTGGATGCCCCAGCTGTGGAAGTGTTCAAGGCCAGGTTTTGGATAAGACCTTGAACAACCTGGCCTAGTGCAAAGTGCCCCAAACTCACACCTTTGATAGCTATAGGAGCTTTTACAGCCCAAGCCCCATGCAGACCATGCATGCACCTACAGACCCACCCTTCTCCATGGGCTCCTCAGGTCCTTACAGCCACCCCCTCCTTCCGAGTGCCCCTCCCAGCCACAAATTTTTACGGGCACTCCTCTGTGTCCCTATAGCTGCTCCTACAGCGGATGCCGCTCTGCTTACGTGCATATTCTCCTGTTCGTAGGCACCCCCCTAAATCCCCACAGGCATTTAGAAGAAGGCCAAAGGCCTGGGCGCACCTGTCCCTCTCCCGCAGAATTCCCGGTCGCGGCGGTGCCGGCGCTGCGGCGGCGCCTCCCGTGCGCCGGGGGGCGCTGTGTGCGGGGCGCGGGNGCTCGGCGCCGGCCGCGCTGCGCTGCGCCATGAAGGCGATCGTGCAGCGGGTGGCCCAGGCCAGCGTCACAGGTCAGTGCGTCCCGAGCGCGGAGCTGCAGGGGCCGGCGACGGCCGAGTGCGTGTCTATGTACGTGGGTGTCTGCGGGCGCTCCTCTCCCCGTGTAGCCCGGCGTGGGTTCGGCGTGGGTCGGCTCGCTTGCGGCTCCCCCCGGGGGCCCGGCCCCACCGTGGGGTGTGCGTGTGTGTGGGGTGTGTGTGTGGAGCTCTGCGTGCAGCCTTGCCTGGCAGGCGTGGGCCGGCAGTCACGCTGCCATCGCCTCCTCGAGCGCCTTTGTGTTGGCAGCAGAGGCGCAATCATCTTGCTTCGCAGGTGTTCGCGGAATCGCAGAGTGTTCCGAGTTGGAAGGGACTCACAAGTCCATGGAGTCCGGCTGTTACACCTGCACAGGACACGCCGAGAGTCACTGCCGCGTGTGCCGGAGAGTACTGTCCGAACGCTTCCTGGGCTCTGGCAGGCTCGGTGCCGTGGTGCTGTGTTAACGGGGCTGCCCTGCTCACGGTTTGCTGTGCGTGTGGTGGCGGTGCCGCCCGTGTCCCTCTCCGTGGCTTGCAAGCGCTAGCACTACAGTACAGCCAGCTCAGTGCATCGCAGGCGTGTTGACAGCGCAGCCTGGATCATCTCTTTGCACTGCTTGTGCGTGTCAGTGGTGCTGCCACCAGGGTCTAGCTGCTTGCCCGCGTCTAGCCCCGCTTCCTATAGGAGTGGTGTGTCCTGGATGGAATGTCCCTGCTATTATTGCACCGCTTTGGACCTTCTGTGCACCTTCAGCGTGCTTAAAACCTCCAAGAAGCTTGCTCGTGAGGCAGTGGGTGCCCGCTGAGGAAATCTTTGGTGTGCAGCAGGGTGGCCTTCCAGTTATCACACAGCTTCTGCCCGTGTGTCAGCGCTGGCAGAGCGTGTCTGTGAGGGCACAGCTGGTCACACACCCTGTCAGCACTGAGGTTCTTGCTGGCCTAGCACCACTTTTCTGGACAGTATTTCAACGGTTGTTTCTGGCAACTGTTTTTGAAGAGTTTGGGAAACACTGCTGTACTTAGCAGAATAAATGTCTGGATTGGAGGACTCATGCCCTGATCCAGCCACTAGTGCAAAGACCCTTTCAGCTTTCACTGGAGACCTGATCTCCTTTCATTTTGTGGAATGTTTTTGTCCCAGTCATGAGCCTGGATACAGTTTTAACAGCTGGGTAACTATCTGGTGCTTATTTCAGTTTTAAGACTGCATTTGTTCTTACTACAGTCACCTCAGGGTCAAGCACATTAAGTTAATCTAATTAAATTAAGATAATTTAAGATATATGATATGTACATAAAAGTTAAGATAATTTCTTAGGAAAATACACCAGATCTATGATAGTTGGCGTTTTATTGTAAATGTCATTAAAGGGATTTTTTTCCCAATTAGGAGGGTGGAATTTTCAGATTGTTGTAAGTCATGTTTCAAAAACATTTCAAAAATTAGGACTCTTATGAGGTAGGAATCACCTGTTCAAAAAAAAAAAGGCAAAGTATGAAGGGAATGGTGGAGTAGAAAAATCGAGTGTACTTAGTGGATAATTTTTTCAAGGATTGTGGAGACTTTTACCACCTTTCTGTTTAGGACAACTGATCCAATTGTAGTATAAAAATCTTCATATCATGTTTTTATGCTCTAGTAAGTAACCCAATCTCATAAAGCAGTAGTGGAATTGTAAAGCTTTTGAAAGAATGCTTCCATGTGCTCTTTCAAATCTACAAGCTTAAGACAGAGGGAACAGGGTTTAGAATGTGTTCTTTAGTGGTTGGACAGCTGAAACCAGTACTAACTTGTGCCATAAAACAAGACCTTGCATTTACCCTTATTTTTCTTTTCCCTCTCTCCTTTCTTTAGTGGGTGGTGAACAAATCAGTTCAATAGGACGAGGCCTCTGTGTGCTGCTGGGCATTTCTTTGGAAGATACACAAAGAGAGCTGGAGCACATGTAAGTCACTCTTTTCCTTTGTCTTGTAGCCTTCCATTTGTGTATTGCTGATACCTGTGCAGTAGCAAAACAAATTGGGTATTCCTCTTGGGAAATGTAGGTTTGCCTGCTAGTTTCTCTTCAGATTTTACCTTGAGTACAGGCTTCTTAGAGGTTCCTCTTCATGTTCCATTGAGAAAAATCTGTTCCCATTTTCTCCTATGTGTTTTTTATCAAGAGCGGACTTTTTTAGGTATCTGTCCTTTTTGAGTCCAAAAGAAATCCATCCTTCAAGGATGGGATTTATGAGACTCCTCAAACTCTCCTTTTTAGCTTGCACATGAGTTTTGTTCCTCCTAAAGGTGGGATAGTCTTGTCAGCTGCTTGTCTGCAAACAGGAATCAGTTTTGGCAGCCTGGAGGACTGGCTCTGGCCATCTGTTCAGAATAATGGGATTCAGCCAGCAAACACATGCAAAAGAAAGCTCTCCAGGGGCTTCTTCTGCCTCTTTTGGACTGGTTATTGCTCTAGGGCTGACCTCAGTCCTTGCAAAAGCAAAAAAAAACCAAAAAACAACCCAGGTAATGGAGCTGACTGATATCAGGAAGAATGGGTTTTTATTCTCACATGCTCCTTTGGTTTGCCTTACTGTTTGTCTCCCTCAGTCTGCAACATCTGCTCTGCCATCACTTCCCGTTCCTACCTTGGTGGATGTGGAAACGGCTTCTGAATTTTGCAGGCAGGAGATCTGTAGCTAGGGTGCTCTCAGCACCAGTTTGTTGGGATGGCTGACACAGGAAGGGCAGGAAGCCAGCGTCTGGGCAAAAGGAGTGAGAGAAAGCAGCTTAACCAGGCTTTTAAGGTCCTATTAAAGGAAACTTTAGTAATCCTGTAAATGAAACATCGAACACCTCTGTGAAGAAAACAGAGAAGTGATGATGATTTAAGCCTTCTGCTGGGGCCTTCCAGTGGATGCTTTCAACAGTCATCTTCATTCAGGAGTTAATTCTGTTTGCTGTTAACACACGCAGATTGGCAGTGATGTTCTTGTGACTGTGCTTTAATGACGGCAAAGCCCTGAAGCTAGACCATAACAACCATTGCCTGCCTCACCTCTGGTGCACTACAAAATGCCTGGCTGATGACTGCAGTTGAAAGCCTTTGCACTTGATAGGCTCCCTTGATGCCTCTCCACGCTGCAGGCGTGGAGATGCAGAGAGAAGAAACTGAAGACAGGAGTGTGGCTTGGATGAAGTCCTGTTAGCAGTCAAAGTCCTGACATGGTCTGGGTTGCAGCTGCCTGCTGCTTTTCAGGATCCGCTTGTGAAAGTTCCCTTGTTGCCTTGAGCCAGTCAGTGCTGTCCCCTGTCTCTAGAAAATGGGCCTAAAATTCAAACTGCTTTGCTGCCAGCTGCAGTTCTGCCCTGTTCCTTGGATTCCTCCTCTCATCCTGATGAAAAAGTGTTGTCATCTGGCTTGTGGGGCCTGGTCTGCGAATAGTGCTAGGAAGTGACAAAGCAGGAGGAGTATATGTGAATCATGATTGGAAACAACAGCCCACAGTTTTAAACACAGTTTAGGGTGATTTCACTTCCTACTGAGTGCGATTTCCCGGTGTGGTGGGAGTAATAAAATTCCCAAAGCTGTTCACACGTTAAACAATGTTGTGACACATAAAAGCAGATATTAAAGATTGAGCTTTCTTATTTCCTGTGCCATCTTTATGTCGCTGTGTAACATGCAGTTATTCTGTCCCGGTACCACACTCCGTAAAATGATGGTATGGATTAATGACCTGACACTGTTGTGTAGCTGTATTAGGGCCCTCTTGGCTAAAGTGCTGCCTAATGTGATGAGATTCCCGTGGTGCAGAGGGATATCTTGTTATATGAGGCAGACTGAATATGCATTTGTTACCTCATTTTGTATGATACTTGTTGATCCTACAGGGGACAATTTAAGAATTATCTTTTCCTCCTCCCAGGGTTCGAAAGATCTTGAACTTACGAGTATTTGAAGATGAAAGTGGGAAGCACTGGTCCAAAAGTGTGATGGATAAACAGTATGAAGTGTTGTGCGTGAGCCAGTTTACTCTCCAGTGCATCCTGAAGGGAAACAAGCCTGACTATCACATGGCAATGCCCACAGAGCAGGCGGAGTCTTTTTATAACAACTTCCTAGAGCAGCTAAGAAAAGCCTACAAACCAGAGCTTATTAAAGGTAAGGACAGAAGGTTGGTAAAGCCCTTGCTGTAACCAGTGGACACTTATTGTGTGTGTTCTTTCCTGGTTGCTGCTTTCTATATTCTGTGATTTTGTGTGGCTGAAAGGATGTTAACACTATTTTCACTAGAGCCTGTCAGGGTGATTATTCCAGTCTTCCTCTAGCCAAGCCACCTCCTGGCCTTCCTCTGGATGACATATAGACACCATTCTTGTATTCCTACTGACTGCACAACATGAGCAGCGCAGAGAGGCTGCAGCTATGAGAACAAGCTCTGAGGTCAGACCCCCTCAGAGGAGTTTTCTGCTGTATAGGTAGATTAATCCAAGAGAAGCATTTTCTCTGAGAAGTGTGTTTAGTGCAGCTTGAAGGTATCACCAGTGTGTGATGGACAGCACAGTTCCATCTGTCTCTTCCACATCCTGTTAAATGGAACAGTAGGAGGTGTAATATGCTACTTGAGAACAGCTTTTGATTTAGACTCTCTTTCCTCAACTCTGTGTCATGTGTGGAACAGTTTTCTCTTTACCATAAAATGCCTGGCTTCCCTATGCATTTGTACTCTGTCCACACTCAGTCTTTTCTGTTTGGTTTTCTGACTGCTTTCTGTCCATTTTCATATCCAGATTTGACTTTTTGCTGCACTTGACAGAAGACAAGTTTCTAGAAAAGTTTCTATTTTTTAAATTGTATCTGTTAATAGATTATGGTTGGCCTTACTTTCCTTATGAGGAAAAAAAGTAAAAATAGACAGAAAAGTGATAGCTGGGGAAAGATTTAGAGGCTACTTTTCATATTGACTCTCAGTTAGGGTAATTATTCCAGTGCTTTCCAAGAAGGCACAGTGAAATGCACACATGTCCACATGTCCAAAAATGTCAAATTTTCAAGCTTTTCTAGCTTGATATGTTCTTCCAGCATTTGTTCCTGATAAGGAATGCATTTCTGATACCCCCTTCAATCAGTTTATGTTTTGACAGCAGCTTTTTGAATTCCTCCTCTCAGTGAACAGCAGTTGTATACCTGAAATGAATATTAAGTGCCCTTATTTTGGCTTTTTTTTTTGTTTTTTTGTTAGTGCTTTTTACAAAAAGAGCTTTCACTTCTGCATTTTTTTTTTCCATGCTAAAGGCACAGATTTGGAAATTCAAGAGTGCTATTGTGTCAGATAACACAACGCTTTTAAAACTGCTGGCAGCACTGGAACTACCTGTCAGTTTATGATTTTGCTTTCTTATTAAGCTGTGCCAGTTATGGTTTGTTGCACCCAAGTCTGCTAAGATTCTCTTAGGTCGCAGTTTCTGCTGTGCCAATTGCTGTGCCAGCGGTTTTTTTTTTTTTTGCTTCTTTGTTGTCTGGAAAATCTGTACCCACATTGTCCCTGCATACACACAGGCACACACACAAGAGTTGCACTTATTGGGAGATTAGGTTTTGATTCTCTGGATTGCTGTAGGCGCCTTTCCCTTTGATCTTGCAAATTACTTAATGCATTTTAGAGGAGTAATGTAATCACTCCTCTAAAGTGGAATTTGTGTAGCGCAGGCAAAGACAGATCAATAAAGGTGTTGTCCTATCTCCTAAGAGCCTTGTGTTCTCTGGTTCCTCTTTGTGTTCACTAGAGAATTTGGCTGTTGGAAGTTGTAGGTGCTAGGCAGGCAGCTCCTCTCTGCTCCCTGGTCTACCTGGAGCTCGCCGGCCAGGAGCTCGGAGTAGGAAGTGTTCACCAAAGAGAGGCACAAATCATTTTTCCCACCAAGATCAGTGGGACACTTGACAGACGAAATCTTGGAGAAAGTGCAAAGCCATGGTTCCTACTTTAGCACAGTTTAACACCTGGGCACCCGCATCTAGGAAATGAAAGGCTGCATCAGAAGTCCTTGCTTGTTGTGCTTCAGTGCTTTCTTGTGTTCTTAAACATCTCACTCCCCTCTGAAGAGCAGAGCTGCTGACTGCAGGCCTGAGCACTCTTGTTGTGCAAGCTTGTGTCCCAATATCAGACCTACCAAGGCTCCTCTTTACGTTTCAGGGCCTTTGCTCTCTGTCTTGAATGTGGATTTAGTCTTCCAAGATAGTAAAGATTAACATGGCAAGGAGTGTGAAATGTCTTACTCCCTTAGCAGTAGTATCTAAGTAAATATGAGAGGATTGTTCCACAAGGAAGAGTTTAACTCAGATTAAGGTTTGGTACAAGTTGAAAGCACAATTATTCTCCCTGATTAATTCCCTTTACGAGTGTTGTCACTTCACAATAAGTGCTCTTATCTGGAGCAACAGTATTCACACGAGGTTAATTAAGAATAACTTTCCAAGTAGACAAGCTTAGAAATATAAAACCAATGTGAAATTTCTAGATCATAAGGCTTGAAATATGTCCAAAAATATTCTGGAAGTAAATGCTACCCTTTTTCAAATCTTTATGGCTCAGATGTAGCTTCTCTGACTCATGTCAGCTGAAGATCTTCCGTCTGAGGAAGGCATGTGCTGGACTTTTAGATGCAAGGGATTTGGAGAGATGTGTGTCCGGCAGAATGAACTTGTCACTTTAATAACACTTCTGGAACCCAAGATGTTGCAAGATGAGTTTATCAGTCCAGAAGTCTTAAAGTGGGAAAAGATGAAGAGCAGTAACTAGAAATTTAAATGTATGAGGAGAATGGGAGGGAGCTCTTACAGAAAGCTGTAACAGTAGTTCTGGTGCCAAAACAAGGTAGAAAGTGCTTATGACATGGGAGTACTTTCAGTGTTCTGGTAAAGGTGGGGGTTTCTTTGACCACTTTATCAGCCTCTGGAAAAAAGGGTTTGTGGAGTTTACTTTTTTAGGTGAATACACATGAATGGGAAACGGAAAAGACCAACCCTTTTTGTAAGTGAAGTACAGCAGAGGGATGGGATGATTGTAGAGAGGAATTTAAAATTATGATTGTAGAGAGGAATTTGTATTCCCATTAATAAAGTTTAAGATAATATTCTTTGTTTATTTATTTGTTAAAAAAAGATGCGTTCGTTTTGACTGGGTTTTGTGGTCACAGGGTTACATCTATGTAACTATCAAACACCAGCCTAGGTTACAAGCAGGAATGTAGAAATGGCTGTAGCAGATTTGGACTGAGCTGCACCCCAGTGTCCCCTGCTCTGCAGTATTAAATTGTCAAATTGTCAAATGCTTCAGAGTAGGTCCTAGCTCTTCTTATCTTTTGCCTACATTTAATGTTTCTTAAAAACATCAAGTGGTCAATTGGACTGGATCCCTAGGCTGAGCTGTGGCATCCTTAAATATGTTATCTCCTGCCAATGAGAACTATCCTGCCTATCCTGAACTGTGGACACCCTGATTATCTGTAGACTTGGTTTGTTTTGAGCATGTTCCTCTACTTAGCTGTGTATTTGTGCTCTCTGAATGTCAAGCTACATACCTGGGTACACATACACTGTTTTTTTCTTAATAGCTTTCTGCAGTTCAATAGTTGGCTGCCCTTTTATGTATCTTTTTCTTTCTTTTTGGTATCACACTTGGTAAAAACTTGTGTGTGTGTTATCCTCCCAAGCACCCTGAGCACTTGTTGTCTCTTCCCTTTTCAGATGGCAAGTTTGGTGCCTACATGCAGGTTCACATCCAGAACGATGGTCCTGTAACAATAGAACTGGAGTCCCCAGCAGCCACTGTTGATCCTAAACAAGTAAGTGACCCCTAAGGTCTGCCTGGAAAGGATGATGTGTACCCTCTGCAAATTTGTAGCATTCCTGTTATGAAGCAGTACAGCTTCCATTAGGTACAAGGACCTTGTCCTTCCTGTGCAGCCTTTGGACAGTCAAATAACTGCATTGTTTTCTTCAGCTCTGTGGCCCGTTGATGGCTGCCTGCTGTCCTGGGAAAGGCTGTGTGTGTGATGTAGAACAGCTTTTCAGAGTTTATTCCTCCTCCTCATTAAAGCTCTTGTTTAATCATGACTCATTACCCATGTGTTTAGTAAGTCTGGACTACCCCCCCACCGCCTTTAGTGAAGTTTCTTGCCAGGTGGGGATTGAAGTGGGGAGGTGCCTCTCTGTCAGAAACAAGGGATTAGTGGATTTCAATCCCTAATTTAAGTCTGGAGAGGACAGGTGAGTGAGTTAGCTCTGCTGAGGAGCAGCACAAGCTGTGCTGAAAACTGAATGCAGCGATGAGGCTTCCTCTAAACACAACAGTGGCCAGCTTTTCCAGACAGAAAGAAAAGGGGAGGGGATTGCTGTGCTTCAGCAAGGCCACACCGAACTTATTTCTGCAGTGCTTCAGTTAACCTTGGTGAAATTGTTACTGCAGTTTATAAAGGGCGTGAGGGAAGAACCAGGAAACTACAAGCCTGTTAATTTAATCTCAGTGCCTGGAAAAATTGTGGAGAAGATCATTCTGGGTGCTACTGAAAGGCATTTAAAGGACAATGCACAGTCAACATGGATTCAAAAAGGGAAGCCCTGTCTAACTGGTTTAATACTCTTCTACAATAGGGTCACATGCCAAGTGAAGGAAGGGAAGGTGGTGGATTTAGTTTTTCTCGATTTTAGTAAAGCTTTTGGTACTGTTCCTCACATCATCCTTCTCAACAAGTCCTCCAGCTGTGAAATGAGCAGATACAAGTGTCCTGTGTTGCCTTAAATAGCTTGGTTTGAAGTTGGGTTCATTCTTACCTTTAAATTCTGTTCTAGGTTCTTCTATCATGTTTTAGCCTCTGAAAAATCTACTTCTGTTTCTAGTCTTTCTTTCTGTACCCTCACAGTTCTAGCCCAAAGAGTTCTCAGGCCAAACCATGCATAATTAGCAGCAGCAGCAGTTCTGTTTTTGGAGTGAGAACTGCTGCCCTGTGTGTAGGTGTAAAATAATCAAGGAATTACCAAGGTGTGCAGGATTCTGCAAGGTTTAATTTCTTTCTTGGGAAATATTGGCTTGTTTAAGGATTTTGCCTTGAGAGTTTAAGGCTGCCTGCTTTACCCATCTGACAACACCCTCCCGGTGGCCACAACATGGGCTGAAGACAGGGAAGGATGCTGTTTTTAAAACTTTCTCTGGCAGTGTAAGGCCCAGAACTGCCCTGACAAGCCTCTTAAAAGGGCTTAGGGTTTTTTTAATGTTCCCAGAGTTAGACACAAGGGAGAAATTCCAACAGGATATATTATCAAGAGGTCAAAAAACCAAAAACTTCACTAGCAAACTTCAGAAAATCAGGCAGCTTTGGCAAAAATTTAGAACACCATCCAATTAACACAATTTCCCAAAGCATTGACTTAACCCATTCAACTTGGCAAACTCCAAACCCATCCAATTTTAAGTTGCTCAAAACTCAGAGGAGAGGGCATTAGAAGAAGAAAGAGACAGAAAAGATACAGAAAAGCATGAATATAGCTCCTTCCAGTCCCAGCAATGTTCAGCTGATAGAAATTCCAAGTGGAGGTGGGGTCAAGACATCCATCATGCAAAGTGTGATGAGGGAGAGCCAATTTAAACTGTTTTTCTCTTTCCTCTTCCCTTCCCATTGCATTCTGTTTTGCTGTCAAAAATCTGTTGATTTGTTTGTAGCATGGGAACTAAGGCTTAGGGATGGTGTGGTTTTTATATTTGTGCTTTCAGCTTTAGCAAGAAAAGATAACAGAACTATCCTGCAGTGTTTTATTTGATGTTAGCAGGAAGAGATTAGACAAATAATTGCTGATTAATAGCTCTTTTATGTCATTGGATGTGACAGTGAAATACCTCATTTTGTCTGAGCAATTGTCTATATTTGTAATTGATAATCTGAACTTTATAAGTAATTTGCAATGTAATTGACATTAGCCAATTAAAATATATATTTTTTGTATTCCTTGTGCTAGAGGAATATAAATGAATCACTTCTCTTTTATACTTGGGGTGATCATGTTATCTTATGATGATAATTCACTGTCTTTTCTAAATTTTTTAAAATCTCAGCCTTTAGCTTTTTTTTTTCTTTCTTTTTTGTTTTGTTGATACATGTATTGGTGTTGTGAATCTTAAGTTGCAAGTTTTATACAAATGCTCACATTTACAATATTTTAAGGAATGGATTACTGAAATGGTTTTATTACATGATGTATTTTTCCTTACTTTGTAAATAGCTGACAAAACTTGAAAAACAGCAACAAAGAAAAGAGAAGACCAGAACCAAGGTGCCCTCTGAGTCAAGCAGAGAAAGAAATGCCCCCCGAAACAAGGATGACCCCAGTGCCAGCAGTGGAGCAGAAGGAGATGTGTCCTCAGAAAGAGAACCTTAGCTCATCTAAGGCAAGCCTCAGGTTTGGCGTCTCCTCTCCTCTGTAATGCTTGGCCCCCTGCCTGTTTTACTGAAGCAGCGCATGCAGAGAGTGGCATTAGAGGTTCTGGAAGGTGAACTTCTATAATCTTGCTGGTTTTATAAATTCTGCAACCTCTGCTCCCACCTGCAGTCACACCCCAGAGTGCTGGGTGAAAACATCTTCCCAGCTGCGTGCTTGGCTGGAGTTGTGGGTCTGGCCCAGTCATGACTTTCCATGTTGACTCAGGAAATCTGAAAGTTTGATCTCATAACGCAGCAGTGACTTAACTCAGAATCCTGCCTTGTGTTCTTCAGATAGACAGAGACACAGGGTTGTATTTCTGTCTGTCCTCACCTGGTGGGGAGCTCACTCTGGAACAGCCCAAATACAGCACATGTCTCAAGCTCCATTGTCCCCAGCAATGGAGGTGGAAAACAGCTCAGAAGCTGGAAACAGGGCAGAACTGCAGCTTCCTTTCATGGTTCTTACCTGCCCCTCCTCAGTTTGTTCTTTCTGATGATGAATCAGTAACAGGCTGTTTCATGGACCTTCACCACTGAATGACATTAGGGCAGGCATTGAGAGCCAAACTTGCCTCAGCAGCAGGAGATCTTCTCTCCCTTCAGGCATTTGATCTGCAGGACATGCCTAGACATCAGTGAATGGAATTAGGCTGAATATAGACCTGAATCCTTTGTAATGGATTATCTGCCTATGTAGATATGTATTTATCATACTCTTCCAGTTAGTTTTAAGCCTTCAGGGGACAGCTTTCATTACCTTCCCTCCCCCTACCTGCTCCCAAAAAGCTATATTGCTGATTTTGACTTTTCAAATGTGTCCAAGCTCTCAAGAAAATATTATTATCCTCTGGCTGTGCAGTTTAATTATTAACAGCCTTACAAAGTTAAGGTTTAACCTTTCTCTCATTTTCCTGTCCCCAGAGTTTAGTCTGGCTGTGATTTATACAATTCAGCATCATTCATTGCCTACAAAGTTCCTGACTTTTTTTTCTTTTTTAAATCCATGAATTTCCCAGGTGGTCAGACACTGGGTGATGATTTCTGTTCTATACCAGGTTCCTCCCCACTGTTTCTGGGTTGTGTGTTGAAATAAGTATATTTTAGAGCGTTTGCAGGCCTTCTGGAGTGCTTTGGTCAGTCCAGTCTTTCTAATAACATTTGGATTTCTAAGAATCTGAACTTCTCTAAAATGTGGTATACAGATAACCTAGCATTAGTTTTCACATTGTGACAGTAAGCAAAAATTATTTTCTCTATGGGATTTGAAGGAATCCTGCTGTATTTCTGCTCTACCTAACAGAACAATAATGTTCCTGTTTGTTTTCCTTCCACAGTTCCTTATACAAAAGCTACACTGAATTCTTGAAGAAATACCCAACATTTGCCTCAGCAACACTCTTCAACGACTTTGGAAAAGGATGGAAAAAGAGAAAGCAGATCTGAGACATTAGAAACTATCATTCTGTATTGAACCAACCAAAGCAATGCTATCAGATTCAGTTGTTAATGTGTAGTGTCAGTAGTGAAAAGGACTTGTGACATTTCTGTGTATGCGTTCTCACACAACTGCTGAGTAAAGGGTGACTGTAGGCAGGTTGTCGCAGAACATTTCACTCTCAGTACATAAGCTCCATTTAAAGAATATATCAGGGTTTTTCCTTAAACTTACACTTGAATTCTGAAAATTCTCTGAGCACGCTTGTGTATTGATTCTCACTCCGTGGTGTCATGTGCTACCTGTTTCCATTGCAGTGTGCAGATCTGTGCATATTTTGGTAAGTTGTTAGCTGCTGCCTAACATCAGGTTAGGCAGTCCAATCTTTCTGCATGGATTAAGTTATTACAAGGGAAGATCAGCTTCTAGTTGTTTATCATGTGGAACACATCTGTCTTGTAAACTTTTTTAAAACCAGAAAAGACTTTATTAAACAAATTATGCCAGCTGAGTGCCTGTTGGTGTTTGTGTGTTGCATTCCTTGAGTCATGCATGGGTGTTATAAGGGGGAGACACAAAGCTAAAGTTGCAGGCCAAGAAACACCTACTGCTTCAACTCACCCAGCTTCCCTGTGGAAGGTTGGAAGTCAGGCTGCTGGCCTGCAATCTGCTGTTTCTAACACATGTAAGTAATTTATTTTGTGGTGGCTATCAAAATGCCACACAGCTGCTCCACCTACTGCATCCAGGGCTGCTGACATTTCTGTCAGATCCATGGGAGGAAGAAGAGCATTTGGAAACTACCAGCCAATAACAAGAGCTGAGAAGAAGCTGCAGAACTGCCAAGGAAGCTTCGGGGGAAAGACTGCAGGTTGTTACACTTCAACTTCTTTTGGAGATGATGGCACCTTCTATATTTGCTATTGCCCAGGTCTGCCTTGCCCTTCCAGTCTGCCCTGGGCACCTGCTGTGGCTGCTACCAGTGCACAGTTCTCTCCCTGATTGGGGGGAAAACTCACTGCAGGTGAGAGTTAATCCAAATGCATATCACAGTTACAATGCTGCAGGTTGTGTAACCGCTGTGGTTTTGTGTTGTTTGTTGTTTCTTTTAACTTGTAGCCTGCTTGTATTGAAAAATACCTGTCAAACCAAGATAGGAAGTTTAGAACTGCACCTTGACATGGCTTTTTAAAAATCATGAAGCTTAAGTAAAAATTTGTCAAGCTACACAGCTGGCATTTGAACAGGAATGGTGAGTGGGCAGCAGAGGTGGAAATGTTACACTTAGTCTTGCATTTAAGAATTACATCATTTTCCATCTGACCATTACATTCAATATAAGGAAAAGCTGTATGTTTGAGACAGAAGCTTCCTGTTGTCCTGTGCCCAGAGTATTTTTAAGTATCACAATTAGTTTAAAGAAAAACCACCAACCAGCCAAGCCCACTTAATTAGAAAGTACTGTTTACTTTAACAGAAGTTATTGCCTTATTCTAGCAACAAATCTTGGGCAAGACCACTTTTCCAAGTGCAGTTACCTGGGTTTGAGCTTGAGTATTTATCCCACTGATTTTTCTGCTTGTAGAGAGATGCAAGCAAAAAACAGAGACGTGAATTCCTGTCTCTTGTTCCTCTGTTTGATATTTCTTAGCAAAAAATATTTTCTGAACAGAAGACACCTACAAAGAAAATGTGCTGGCAATTGTCATGGACTGCTAAATATAGTTATTATAACACTAAAAGCTTTTGCAGGTGCTTTTCTAGCATCTCCATTCAGATACTGGCTCTAGGGGCTATGATAGTTAAAAAAATAGGATTTTAAGAATGGAACAGTCAGAATAAGTGATGTTTCTTACAAAACTACTTGGACAAAATGATCAGAGTATTTTATTTTGGGGTGTAAATACATCGTCAAAGTCAAAATAACATGACTTGATATAAGTACCCAGTGGCTAAGCTCATAGTTTAAAAGCTGTTGTGGACAATTAATTTAAAATGTCCTAATTTACAGAGATGCCCATTCATGGAGCACCCCCTCTCTGGCTAGTGGAGTTTCTTCCTTTCAGTACCTGCCCAGCAAAGGGCAGACAGACCTCCCCAGGCAAGTTTTCAGCTGGTGCAGAGTGTCTGCTCTTCTCTGGCTGTCAGTCCATCCTGAGCTGTCCCATAGTGTTCTCAGAAATGCCCATTTTTGGTTGATTTTTCACCTGAGTGTTTAGAAATTGGTCTCTTATCAGCTGAGCTGCATGTAACTATGGACTATGCAGACAGCAAAGGCTTGGTGAAAATTTAAGAAGAGATTTCTGAACTCTGCATGTATTTAATTCTCAATGGAAGCGAGATGGTAGGGCCCTGGCAGGAATCAGAGCAGATGCTGTGAAAATACAGTGCAGCCTGGTCACCTTTCCTTATTCTGCAATACACTTTCATTCCCATCTCAACCTCAATTTTATTGTAAACCATTCTATTCCCAATGCCTTAGGAGGAGGACACCCTGTCGTCTCTCCAGTCCATGGTTTGCCAGGGCAAATCCCAGTCCTTCCTATGAAAACTGGCCTCCTGTTCACCCTGGCTTAAATGGCTCAAAGCTGAGCCCTTTCAAAGGGATGAGGAGCCAGGTTGAAGCTTGAGGGGTTTTTGACAGTGGTCTTTGAAAATAAACCATGGAAATGCTGAGCTGTGGCTGATCTTGGACTTTCTCCTTTCCTCTGATTTAATAAACAGTTTAGTACTTGCAGCCAGCAGTATCAGAATATGTTTTTGTTCTTTGTGAGTTTAATCTAATACCCACAATATTGCTCCTTGTATTTCCATGCAAAAAAAATTATTATTGATTTAATAAATATATTATTAACATATTGGTATATGGGGAATGTGCCTCAGTCATGACTTAAGGAGAGATTTATACTTTTTGTAAGAGTACTCTGCTATTCATGCAAAAGTGTTTTTTCCTCTTGTGTTTAGGCTGGGGGATGATGACCAGTGCCAGAGGAGCTGTGATGCTGATTTTTTTTCCCTTTAAGAACTAGAACTCATTTTATAAGGGTGGTTGAAAAACTTCTCTCTGTATAGAGCCAGAGTTTTTTTTTTATCTTTTTACTAATCCTTTTGCACTAACACAACTGTATGCACATGGTTGGAGTAGTTGGGGGTGAACAGTTCATATGGCAGATGTTACTAACTTGTAAAAGCCTTCCATAGCATCTCTGCTAAAACTTTGAGTGTATTGGTTTTGTAGTAATAGTAATGTCAAATCTTACTCAGAGAGGGTGAGGTGTGATTGGCTGTTGGAGCAGGACCAGAGATGTTCATTGCTTTGTGACTATTTTCTTTTGTGCCACCTGGTGTCAGCAGAACCTAAGAAATTGAAAACTGTTCCAGTGGATTAAGGTGGTTTTCATTAAGGTCTCCTTCCTTAAAGAAAAATTATTATTTTAGTGATGACTGGCAGTGGTGTTTCTTCAGAATGTACTTGGTATAAGAATTTGTATTCTCCAGAGTTCAAAAACTGTGCAATGCAGTATTTTTTTCTGTATATTAACCCCGTGATCTGCATTACATTTGTGCAAACCCCTTGGCCCTGAAGAGAAGCTGCAAGGGGAAGCAGGGAAAGTTACCACACAGCCTTGTGGTGGCATCAGCATTGTCTGTGCTGCCTTTTTGAAGCCTCAGACTCTGAGCTGTCTTTGGTTCAGAGCATTTCTACCAAGTTACACTACTGCAATTTTGGCAGCACCAATAGGTGTATTCTGGGTGTCAAGATAGGAGGTGGATTTCCTGAAATGAGTCCAATGCTTACAATCACTCCTTAGGACTGACAAATATCTGCCGGTGGAAATATGTGGATGCCTTTTGAATGAAATTAGGGTATGGTCCTATTCACTTTTGTGTGTACAAGTCTTCCTTTAGGGGAGGAGGTTGCTTTTGCTTGTGCAGTTTGAATCAGAATAGGAATATGTCTTCCATTCTGTCATGAGTTTGTTTCTTTGAGGTGCTCTCATTCCTCAGGAGCCAGACACTACTGTACAATGGATTTTTGTTTGTATGTCTTGATAGGCCCAAGTAAGTTCTCTCTAATTGCTTTCTTTTCTTTCTTTGGGGTTAGGGGGACACAAGACAGGAATGTAAGGAGCAAACACAGTTGTTGTCAATCCTAAAATACATTCACCTTCTAAAAGCTGTTGTTTCAGGGGAATGCTTCAAAAGGGCAGTCAGCTGGAATATTTCTCCCTATGGAGAGTTGATTAATGTGTCATGGTCTCACAGTGCTGAGGTTTGCTGTCCCTGAAGCAGGCACAAACAGCAGTCAGCCGGGCAACATTCCCTGCTGTGCTTTAGGAAGTGGAATACTGTAGGCTGCAACCTTGTGGTGCCCAGCCAAGGAACTCCTGGCCAGTGTGGAAGATTTCCAAGAGTTAGATAAATATCTTTAGAAAAGACACCTGAACAACTCCCCCTGAACCTGCTAGAATAGTTTATGATATGCTAATATGTTGTGAGGACTTGATGAAATGGGAGGAAGGGTGGACCAATGGAGATGTTTCTTCTGTATTAAAAAGAAGAACAATGAAAAGTTTTAGGAATATAGCCAGTAGGCTTCATAAGTTGAAATATCCACTGCAAGCATCAAGTTGTTGTGTGCCTGCTGAAAAACTGCCTCTGTGTTTCAGGGGAGAAGAAAGAGGTGATAAACTCTTTTATTCCATATGTTCCATATATTTTTAATGCCTCTAACAAAACATTTTATAAATAAATTTCCATTTCCCCACCTGTGTTTTGGGGAAGTTCATGTTGTTCTTCTATAAAACTGATTAGAAACATTTCTGATGGTAGGAAAAATTGTGATTTTTTTTCCATTATACTCCAATGGTGAAAGTATACTGAGCTAGCCAGAATGTTTCTGCAAATAATTACAGTGAAATATAATGTATTATGGATTAAAATCCATAAAGAAAATTGATCAGAGCATTTAGATTCAGAGTATTGTTTCTTTCTAATAGGAGGTATTGTTGAGAAGTCCATGGAGTCATATGCAGATAAGAATGCATATGCTGATAAGAAAACCATCTTGAAGAGCAGCATAGTGCATCCTTGCAAGGATAAAAGTGCTTACATTAGAACTGAAACTGATTATATTCAACATGTTTTAGGAAAGGATTGCAAATCAGCCCAGAAGTTCTGCCTACAACCCCTTAACTTCAAATCTTGTTTGCTGTTGTCTACTTTGGTGTTAGAACTGTGCTCTGTGTTGATGTGTTTTCACTTGTTTTTTGACCTGTGCCAGCTCCAGGAATCTCTCAGGGCTTGTAGGATCTCAGGCTGGGAGCAGCTGTCCTGCTCCTATTGTGGGTACCCATGTTGGTGATCCTATAGTCTGCACCAGACACGGCAGGGAGATTTTTGCCAGGTCAGTCACCAATTTTTTCCCCAAATATTTCCTACCTGAAATACATGTGTTTGTAAAGATAAGCACAGAATACATTTAATTGCTGTTTCTGCCTTGTGCCTCTTAAGGAAAGTGCCAGATGCACCGCTTTTGAGCACATTTTATCTTGCCTTCCAGCATCCCTTCTTTTCTCATCATCAAGCTGATCAGCTCCTGCTCCTTTGTCCTGTAACTCCATGCTGAAAAGAGGACCCATCCCCCCTGGGGCTCCTACATAAGCCCAGTTTCCAGCACAGCTTGCAAAGTGGGCTTTCTTTTGTTTTTGGAAATGTTCAGAAGGATGTAAAAATAAAATAAAAGATGTTGAGAAGGAAGAAAAATGACCCCGTTTGCTTGTGCAGGCATAAATCCCTTTGAGGTTCCAGTGGGGAAATGGGGAGTAAGGGAGAAGAGGAACAGCTGGAAGCTCAAGTTGTATCTGTGAGGTTTTTTCCTTGGAGCAAACCAAGTGCAGTAAAAGATGCCTCATGTATGAACTGGATGTTTCTACACTGATGGCAGCATGCCCAGCATTACCAAGTGCAAATGCCGTAGGAGATTAATTAAGTGCACCAGAGTGGTGTTGCCATGCTGTTGTAAATAAAGCATAAAATACATTGACCTGTAATGTGAAGAGCTCTGAAGTCGAGCCTGTAGGCTGATCATCTGTTCATCTCTAAATGTACATGAGGCACAAATTTGGGGCATAGTTTTTTGCATCTTTCTGGCCTGCTACATTGGCATAACACATTATTTTCCAGCCATCTCCAGTAGCTGTAGGTTCTCTGAAATGTCATGTTTGAGCTCTGAGGTTCATCCACTGTCCTCTCTCTGCTGTTTCTGTTAAATCTGTTTTATACCAAACCACAGCCTTACTTTGGACCTACTACAGTCAAGGGGACTGGTGACTCCTCAGAACAGGAGGACTGAGGAACAACACAGACATCCTGACTTTTGTGCCTAGCAGAACAGATTCTGCTACTGGTCCCCCATTCAGAATGTAAAGAAGATGAGGAAGAGCTTTAGGGTCATGGCATTATTTGCAGGATGATGGTTTTCATCTCCAACTAGCTAGTCTGGTCATCAGATTCACTTAATTCAGTTTTCTTACATCCCCAGCATCTGGGTAAAGTGGAGGTCATGAGTGTGGGTTGTCAAAGGATTAATTTAAATAAGTTGAAAATTATGTTTCTGATGGGGAAATCCAGAAACACTGGAGAAACTGCAGCAGCTCTTTGTATTCAGGAAATTTGTCAAACCAGCTTGGATTACTGAATGTAGTTATTTTATGTCCTCAAAGCAACAGGGTTTCATACAGAACTTCTCTTTCTGGTCAGTTTGAGATTTGCCAGCTTTTCTCCTTCAAGCCAGATCTTGTTGAAAAATGAATATATATATACACACATACATATACTAAATAAAATTTTTAAAGTGGAATTTTAAAAGTGACATTTAAAACTTTATATATATATGTGTGTCATTTATATAAATACATTTAATATATAACACATACATATATTTCATATATGTATATTTCATATATATACATATATATGTGGATATATATATGTATCTGTGTCCTTCAGGGTCTCAGAGAGACAGTAACAATTTTGGACACAAAGAAATATGGAATACAGTAACATTTTGGGTTACCCTCGGCCATCTGTCACATCCAACCAGGGATACTTGATATTTTCTTATTAAGATCAACCTTGAAGTTACCTTAAACTTTAGACAGGAGCAGGCCCAGCAGGTTTTTGCTTCACAGGGTGTGTTAAATGTTGTGTGCTTCTGTTTTCCCAGATTGATTTGATTGTCAAAATCCTCACTCATCAATAATTTTACTTCTACCCTTGCTGGAGCCTCCTGAGATGGGTATTTTCCTGAAGTGGTACTACTCATTTCTTGGGACCACTGCCTTCAGTTCACCTCATCCAATTCTCAAAAAAGAATAAAATAAATTTACTGTATAATAAAACACAGTGTAATAATACTTAATGAGATTTTGTCTAGATCTGAGTTCTCATCCATAAAAACCCTGTTTACAGAAATCTTGAGCAGTCTTTTCAGTAACAAAGTGGAATATATGCAATATATTTAGGCCCTTTAGGTGTTACTGTACAAGCTTCACAGTAAGTGAAGAGAGCCTATAGGAGTAGTTTTATTTCTTCCTTCACCCCAAATTTGTCTCCTTGAGGGGTGCAGGGCACATTGAGGTTTGCAGCATCTCATTTCATGATGTTGTCATGTAATACCTTTTTATTGGCCTCTCTGGGAAAGCCTGCAGTCTAGGAGAGGTCTTATCAGAGGAGAATGATCCCTTGCCTTGCAATCCCTTGCAAGATTTTGCCTTTTGAATCTCTCCTAGTAGGTCCATGAGAGCTTAAATGGGTGTGGGAAGTGGGGAGTCTGTGAGCCATCCACAGCTGTTAATGCTCTTTGTGTTATACAAGGCACATGCTTGGACAAACCACTGGGTAGAATGACATGGTTTCTTATTATTTTCATTTTTCCTCCCCTTTTTTTAGCTCCTTGAATTTAGGAGTGTTTGATGAGAGCCTGTGCTGGTGAGCCTGTGAGTGAGCAGCTTGTCGGAACACCTGCAGCACTCCAGCTGTCAGCAGGAGGTGCTCCTGGAAGCAAAACTCAAGGAGGAGAAATGCTGCATCAGGAGTACTTAACTCCAGGTGATTTCTGGGCAGTTATGCATACCCTTGTATTCTGTTCTAATTCTTTGTTGATCTTGCAGTGAAACCTAAGCCTTCTTTGGTACCTTAGAGACTTATTGGAGTTACAAGAAGTAAACCAAGCAGAGGGTTCTTAACTTCCCTCAGAGACTATTTCTGGTGAATTCCTTGCTTCTTGCTTTGGCTGCCAGTACTTTGAATTTTACTTTTTTCTAATATAAACTACTATATTACTACATTACTACTGCTAGTAGTAGGGGGTTTTTTGTTTGTTTTTGTTTTTTTTTTTTTTGTTTGGTTTTTTTTTGGTTTGGTTTCTTTTTGTTTATTTAGACATGTGCTTATATAAACTCCAGAAATGCAGCCCAACAAACCAAAACTGTAGTTAGACTTCTACTATTTCAACAGGATTTTGAGACACTGGAGCACGTGTAGAGAAGAGCAACAAAGCTGCTGAAGGATCTAGAGAGCAAGTCCTATGAGGAGAGGTTGAGGCAGCTGGGGGTGTCCAACCTGGAGAAAAGGAGGCTCAGGGGAGACCGCCTCACTCTCTACAAATCCCTGACAGGAAGGTCTAGCCAGGTGTGGGCTGACCTCTTCTTCCAGACAACCAGGACAAGAGGACACAGCCTCAAGATGCCCCAGGGGAGGTTCAGGTTAAACATCAGGAAGAATTTCTTCATGGAAAGGGCTGTCAAGCATTGGAAGGGACTGCCCAGGGAGATGGTGGAGTCTTCATTCCTGGAAGTGTTCAGTAAATGACTGGATATGACATTCTGTGCTATGGTTTAATTGGCAGGTGGTGTGTGGTGAAAGCTTGGACTTGATGATCTTGGAGATTTTCTCCAGTCTTCATGGTTTTGTGATTGTAAGGGTTACTCTTTCTTGTCAGTGATTGCATTTTGGGGAGCTGACAATTTGCAGGTGTTTTGTTATATATTGATTTATATATCAATTTGTATCAGCAAGAATGTTTTACACATCCTTTCTAAGGTGCAGGTAAACAAGGAATCTTTTCTATGATTCTGTGCTCACCACCTATGGTGTAATCTTTTTACTCCTTGTTATGATGTAACTCCTTGTTAACCTGGAGTTTGCATTGGCAAGATCTGTGCGACCTAAATTGTTACTCCCCACATACTCAGACCATTACATCCCACACCTAGGCCTGAAAAGTTTATACAGCTTCAAATTACCTTTTATGCCCATCTGCTGAAATTCTAATTAATAAGAAAACCAGCATTTTCTTATGAACACCCAGAGAGAATGATGTTCTAAGTGCTTCTTAAACATCATCAGATGGTAAGTTTAACACTAATCCCAACTGCTTTGCACAAGTGATTGCTGCGTCTTATTTGCAGCAACTTCCACATTTCAGTGTGTGTGGGCACAGTGAGTGTATTTTAAATGAAGAGCCTTAATTCTGGGGGTAAGAAGTCAGGTACTGAAAAGTTTATCTGTGGTTTCTATTGCTGTGCCTCCTGAAAGGAGGGGAATGTGCTTGTCTTTTGTCTAATCACTGCCTACACCTTTAGTTTCCTCTCAGAGCCTGAAATATTATGTCCTGTCCCTAAGCAATGTTGCAAAGAATTTGTTTGACCTGAAACACAGTAGAAGTCAGGGAGGGGGTGCATGCTTGATTTTTAGACCAGACCACAAACATGGTAACCAGCACTGTGTGATCATTTAGGACAAATTAATATTGACTTGTGGAGGTAGGGTGGGAAGAGAAGCAAAAGAATTATGATTATTGCAGTAAGAATATAGTGAAAAAAATGAGTTGTGCACTGAATTCTTTAATTATATTTTCTTTATGAGAATGACTTATTTTTTCCTCTTGGCCTCGAAAGTGCTGAAAATGCACACAGGCAATGCACATAGGCATTTTGACCTGTTCCAGCATGGATGTTGGAAGAAATTCCATGCCCCAAGCTTTGTGTCAGGTACCTTTGGAGTGTACCACCTCATTTTCACGTAATGTCACATTCTGAATGACATTTTATACAGTTTTTCTATTGCTAGGTGATTTTTTTCCTGCCCTATCCTGCCAGCTGTAAGGCAGTCTGAATGTTAATGGAGTTGGAATGCACTAAAAAAGTGCTAGACACTACAACAGCAATAATTCTTTAGGTATTATGAGTATTGTGTCTATTTATGAGTTCATTTGTTATGTTTGGGAAGGGAATCTGCTAAGAGATTTTTTAAGAGAAAGGCTTCTATATTATAACTCTTCATAAGTGAGACATACGGCCCATTTCCAGAAAAGAAATGTATTGGCTCAGTGATTCTAATAAGCTAATTTGAGTTCCACTTCTGTTTATTGGGTAAATGAGCAAATATGAAAAAATGAAATTAAATTTGTCTAATTTGTTCCACCACCATTTTTTCAGGTTATATTTACAGTACTGAATATACTGCATTTTTTTCTAATTTCTGTTTGTAATGTGTGGGAAAAAAATAGGCTGTGTAAATTCTCTAGCATTTTTTAAGAAAAAAAGCCCCTTATTTTAGGGATATACTGAAAAAATAAAAACAATCCAGGGCAAGGGAGCAGCTCAGGAATGTGAGGATAATTTTGAATTACACATTTGTTTGTTGCTGCTCAATGTGCAAAGCTGGAGAACTTAAGAAAGTTTCTACCCCTTGGTAATGGTCGTCACTCCTTTAGTCTGGGTTTTAAGATTTTCACTGATTTGTGATAGAGTTTTACAGGTTTAGTTGTACTTTTGGACATTGTAATACCAAATTTCAGTGTTTTCAATCTAATTTTAGTTGCAAGCAGGTGTGCAAAACCGTTTGAAATAGGAGTAGAAAACCACATGTAATACTTAAGTAGGACTATAGTAATGAGCTATGAATATGATTTATAGTTTAACTTCTAACATATTTTTTTTTTTTATTATTAGCAGGCAATATGCCACTAATAATATGTGTCAGTTGAGGAAGATTATTGGCATGTAAATAAACCACCGTGTCCTCTACCTGGAGGAAGTGATTCTCCCTTGTATGATGTTATTTAGTGCAGTTTTAATAGTGCAGCAGAAAGAACTAATACCAAAGGATTACATTTTTAATATTTTATTATTAACTGAATAACAGGGTGAGGAATATGGTGGGTCTTCAGCAGACCATTGTGCTGTTCCGGAGAACTGTGCAGCTCCAAATCTTTAAAATGCTATTCTTTGGGGTAAGAATTGCCACGTTTAGATCTTGAGGAAGTTGGTTGGGATGTTACTGCAGAGGTCACCTGGGAATCCCATGACTTGCACCTGACTGGTAGCACTTAGGAGCAAAGATATTTAATAAAGATTAAAAGTGTTTAAAACTGCAAAATAATGAGGAGATGTTTGATCTTAACCCTTAGAAAAAAGGGGATCTTTGGCTGAGCTATCATTGAAACTGTATCAGACTGAGGACCATTACCAGGCTGATGAGGGTTTTCCTTAAACTCTTCATGAATAAAAGAAGGGCTGGCAAAATTGTCAATACCAGAAATGTCTTTTAATAAAAATCAGACTTTGCAACTTTTCCAGCAATATGAAGTTTGCAATCTCTGAGCAGCATCAATAAATGAGTAGCAGTGTCTCTACCCCACCCCTCATTAGCTGGGGAGGATGCAGGTCAGAGGGGTGAGTTATGGAATAACATCATTTTTCTGCTTCAATATCTCAGTGTTCAGAAGGAAATAATAATTTTAACTGCAGCTCACATGCTCACCTCTAAACTCCAGGGAAGTCTGGATCTAAATGCATACCACGGGCACCCAGTAACACTGTAAAAGGGACTGCTGGGTCGTATCGAGTACCTGTTTCTGGTTCCAATTAAAACACATTTATTGCTTGGTTACTCAGAACAATGGAAAAGAGGGTGTTAGAGGCACCTGAGCCTCTGCATGCAGTGTAATTTACACAGCCAGTCAGAGATGTAAATCAGCGCTGAAGCACACGTTGTTACAAGAATATTACTAAGAAATGCTGTTCTTCAGAGCAATCTCAGTCATGAGAAAAAAATTAAAATGTAGTTGTTCCAAAATGTCGCACAGATAATTAGAGACTCCAGATATTTGAAGTAATCTGGAGTTGCTAATACTGGTGACAGAGCTACACCTTTAATACCTGGATGTTGTGTGGGGCTGGGGCCACCTGAAAGAGCCAAACCCCCTTGCTGAGACCTCTTAGGGGAAGCTCAGCTCTTTGAAGAGGAGCCTTGTAGAACATAATTGCAGCCTAGATTTTGTGCTTTCAAAAGGCCTTATCAGCCTCATCTCTTGTCTTCTGGGAACTTGGCACGATGCTGTAATTGAATCAAATTGACTCTTAATTAGTTAGATTCTATTCAGGAAGGATAGGCTATTGAAAAATACTGACTGACTTTCTCTGTGTGCTGTGCTGTGCACAAAGCCAAAACTGCACAGCTGGATGTAAATCCTCAACCAGTTCCCAGTATTAGGATAGTCCCCGTATTTGAGATGCAGTTCTTCATTATTTCACAGCTTGAAGGTGAAATCTAAGCAGGTGGCCACGGTGTTGTCTGTCCCTAGGTTTCTAGGGTATTGATTTAATAAATATACTTGTGAAACATGCAATCTCCCTACTTTGGATTAATTTAGGATACTCCTTGTAACACGAGAAGTTTATTTGGATGATTCTTAAGTAATGCAACACATTGAAGCACATGAGCTTCATGAGGATCATCTGCCTTATCTGCTGTCAGGTGGCTTTAATCCAGTGAATTTACTGTGCAGGGCACCTGGTAAGCAGATAATGCTGTGTTGCTTATTTAAATAAGGTCTGTTAAGCTCCAAACCTCTTGCCTGGCTAGTCCAAAGGATGGCATGTAGTAATTAATTACTGTGATCAGGTTTAGTGAGGGTTATAGAAAATCTGAATTAAAGAAGTGAGTGTGTGAAGGCTAAATTCAGTAAAATCAATTGCTTCCTTCTCTATAGGAAGAAAGCCATAAAGAAAAATTACTTATTACTACCTTGGAGAAAAACATTTTCTCTATTCTTATACCAAGCATCTCATATTAGACCCCAGATTTTTTGAGCAATAATAACTTCTAATGGATAGAAAGAGGTCTGAAGACACAGGAGATGAAAGTAAAGCTTAGGAGGGAGGGAAATGGGTTCAATTAGAGATTGTATGAGACAAAACAACAGGGCAAAAATACCAGTCTGATTTAGGTATTTTATCACATAGAAGTAATTGTGTAGTAATGTGTAGTTGTAGCTCTTAACTAGGCCCTATAGAATTAAACTTGTATTAAAAATTATGGAGTATTTGTATTTTCTTCTGGTTTTCATTATCCATTAAAAGATGCTTAGACTTCCATATTTATGAACTTTTGTCAAAATAATTTAAACCTTATAATATCATTAAAATTACTACTCAGTTACACAAAAAGTGCAGGATTTTAAGATTTATTTAAAATATTTATATTTCAGATATAATTGAAATGTCAAATGTATTTCAGTAAATTTTTTTTTAGTTGAATGTAACTTTTAAAAGTGTCTACAAGAGTTTGATGTCGTGTTCTTTGCAGTTTACCAGTTACCAGTGACATAGTAAAATCATAATTTTTTTAAAGAGAACTGGGCTTTTGGGTGTCTCCCCTGTATATTTTTTGGTCATCACTTAAAAATTATTTTCTTCTGATAGAAGTTAAACAGGAAATCCCTTAATGTGGAAACAGGAAAGAATTTTTAAAAATGACACTAAAGTGTGTACAAGAGAACCTTTCTCTTGTACAAAGAGACACAGATCTCTTGGAAAATAGCAAATTGTTAAAGATATTTTGCTTTATTTTAAATTTTTTTTCCACTTAGCACATTATATTTCCCATTTAGAAGGAAATTCAGGAATGTTTGTAGATCTAGGCAGGAATTATGTGGCTTTTTATCCTATGTAACATCATAATAGTTTCTCATACCATGGCGTTCCCTACTTACCCAATTAAGCCATCATTAAAAGTTCTCCACACACCCTAAAGATTTGAAATGTAAATTAAACCAATCCCTGAATATGTATGAATGCAATCTCTGGTGGAGAGTTTGAAATGCTTGTTAATTCTGTATTTAAAAAAAAGAAAGAAAACAACAACAACAATAATAATAATTAAAAAAAACCCACACCAACAAAACAAAACAAAACAAAAAACCCCCAAAACAAAAAAACCCCCAACAAAACCAAAAGGTAAATATACTTCATCTGAGGGTTGTTTTTTTTTTTTTCTTTTCTTATTCTCCAAAAGTGCCTCCCTGGTAGCAGGAGAGCTTGGAATTAGAAGTAGGATAGCAAAATCCTGCAGAGGGATGCTGCCTGAGGCTGAGGCATTCCCCTTTGAAAGCAGGTACAATTTCTTCCAATTTGTTTTCCTTCCAAAAAGAAACAGGGATATCTGATTGCCTTAGCAAGAGTGATACCATCAAATTGACTTTAGATTTGGTGGTTTTACTGTCCTTATGATATAAATTGGGTGAGAATTTGTTAAAAAGTAGTAAAGATGTCTGTGTATTGTTTCCTTTATTATTTTAGTGCTATTGTGTGCAAAATTCTATGCCAAAATTTGAGATGAGTGTTTGGCTATGTAGGATTTACCCTGTTGATAAGGATGCCCTTAATTTAATTTTGGAGTCAATGAGCTGGGAGGGACTCCCTCCAGCTGCGGAGCAAAACCTCTTAGGCTGAGTAAAGGGTGCTGCCTGGCCTGCCAGCAGTCCCTTTGGTGAGCGGTACAGTTGGCAAAAACCTCTCTGTATGCCCCAATTTCCAGAACTTAAGTGGGAAACAACTCTTTGTGTTCCTACCTGATAGCAACAGAACGTCAAATAATCAGCAGTAATGATCCAGAACCCAGGGAGGGGCAGAAACAGCTACCTTTGCAGAAAAATTATATTTGAATGAATTTTGCTGATTGTGGTGTTTATTTCATATATGTCGTGTTTAAAGGAGGTATTTTTGATACGTGTCCACTTCCAAGTAATGTGTGGGCCTTGTGCTGAATGCTCCAGAAAAGTCCCTGAGATGCTGTCACATGAGCCCCGGCACAAGTGACAAGGTGATGCTGAGAGCATACACATCAAGCCCTGCTCCCAGTTCAGCTCCAAGCTTAAACGAGGGGAATAACTGCAAGATGGTGACATGGCCTTGCTTTTTAGAGACTACCTTTGATACCCAAAGGGAGCTGGGACCCACTCTGGGAGCTGAGTAGAGGAGTTCATGTGGGAAAACCCAGGTATGGGCAGGAAATATAAATGAGCACTGCACCTTCCTAACATGATTTGTTCAGCCTCTTGGAAATTTTGGGAGATGATAATGAGTATTATTTGATTACATTTTCTAGACAATATCCCACTGACTTTGTTTATTAGTTTTGGAATTTGATTTGTATTTACAGCAGTGTCTACCCTGCTATCTTAGCACATGATAGCAACTAAAATGCAAACAGCATAAATTATCATAATAAATATTTTCAGCTTATTGTCAATTTTATAATCAAAACAAGGTCAGTCAAAAGAAAAAAATTCAATGGTTCTTTGTCTTCAAATGCTACCTTCCAGAAAAGTGGATTTAGTATACAGAATTTATGATACAATATACATATTGTTCTTGAAAACTTGAGCTCAAATGCCTTAGAACTGACTCATATCTAACAAAATTCTTCTTTAAAGGATGGTTAAACTGTGTTAATGTTATTAGAATTTCTTTGGAATATTATATTTAGTATTAATTGGCATAAGATTTTTGGAACGACAAAGGAGGTTGCCTGGGGAAAATTTAATTACAGTCCTTTCTTTGTTTCCACCTCCATTTGAAACTTTAAATATGAAAAGCATGATTACCTCCTTTCATTGTTTTTATGTGTGCAAGTTGCCTGCCTCTGGACAAAAACTTGACAGCCAGTGTGTCATTAACATTTCTGAAGGAATGTGTTTGAGGAGAAGCAAAGATGTGATGAGCAGCTGAATTGGCCAGGCTTTTGGGAAGCATCCCTGGTCTTGGTCTTACTGAAATGACAGCAGATGAGCAGCTCTATCCTGGCTCAATTTCCAGTGACCAAACATGAAGAGGGAGAGCAGAGAGGGAGGGGAGGAAAAGGTCACAAGTTTTCCCTTTTCCTTTCTCTCAACTAGCAACAGGTAGGGAGGGCAGCTCTCTGCTGAGATACACCCTTTCCCACTCCAACAGAACCAAGAGCTTGAGCTGAGCTAAGCTCATTACGTGGCTGAACATGGGAAATTAAAAGTGGATTGTTCATGGTTGGCATGTTCAAGAACTGGTGTTCACACCTCCAGCTGGCATCTGCCCTGGCACACTGAATTTACTGTTCATTGTGTCTCCCTTATAACAGAAACCACCTTTTTTCCCCACATATGTGGCAGAAAAAGGGGACATAATTTTTTTTTTTTTTTTTAGGAAAGCTTTTTCTTTGAACCCCTGTAATATTGTAAAATATTTGCTTCAAGAAGATGCTGCCTTAGCTCACCATCATCCTTGTAAAACCAAGATTTACATTTGAGAAGCTGCTGTCTTCTTTTGTTTGAAAACAACATCAAAACTATGAAGGTGAAATAGGTTTTAGTGCTTTTTAGAGACTACCATAAAAATCCCATTTTTATTGGTAAGAATGTGCTAAAACATTTAATCTCACTGCCTGTGTCATTAAGGAAGATGTAATTGAAGATTAGGATAATCTTGTCCTAATGTCTCCAGTGACCAACTCTAAAGCTTTCACTTATACTCTTTCCCAGTCCCTAATTGCTTTTACACCACTGATGACAGGAGCAGTTTTATTTCAAGGTTGAATTGGTGCAGTTTTATTCCAGCCACATAGTTTTGCTAGCTCACTTTTAGCCACATCCCCCTCAAGGTATTTAAACACACCTTAAGATAGGGAGAAATTCTGCATTGCTCCACTGCATATTTAGGATCTGTGTCTCCTGGATTGACCTTCTCAGGTTGTTTAACTTTTAGAAGCTGATTTTCCAACAAAATGCTTCCAGGCAGTAGCACTGCAGAAAATAAGTGACATCAACAAGACACCCTACTATAGGCAACCAAAACGAACATGCATAACAGGAATTGGCATGAGGTGTGAATAAAATTCCTATCCCAATGTCACAAAGAATGGTATCAGGCTTATGGAACCAACAAAAAGCAAAATCTGTTTCTACTGAAACCCCTTTGAGGACCTCCACCTTTCCACCTGAGTTTGTTGTTAATCCTTGTTGTTAATCCTGAGGGGGCTTTTTTTCAGTCTTCAGTAAAAGGTGGCTCATGCCAACTAATCTGGGGCTGGACCAGATTTCTGAATTGAAGCAAAGTCTTCACTTCTTTCTTGTCTGTTATCTCCAATGTCTTCACTGTGACAGCTCCAAAGCCGAATCCTGACGAGTGACAATACAATATTCTCCAAAGAGAAAGGGTAGCAGGGCCCTCAGCTGTGGGGTTCAAACAGCATCATGCAAAGTAAAGTGAGATCTCATGGAGGAAATTTATGTAGATAAGGAGGGACTGAAGCAAGGAGTGTGTTCTGTGGAGGGCTCAGCTCAAGCCTCTGAATTCTGTAGAGGATTTGCCATACAGAAAGGTGCCTTCTGAAGAGCCTGAGAGAATACTCAGCCCTGTTCAAATCCAGGGACTGCCACTCACGAAGACATCTCAGAGTTCATTCCAGGTCTCTCCACAACAGGGCCCCGCCTGTCCATAGGGAAAATACAACAAAAGCGTACTCAGAGCTTGAGTGACTTTCATACCAGCACAACCAGTGGTTCTGAAATACATCACAGGAGATTACAAATTAGCAGCATTAATTCCAGGTGACTTCAATGAGCTCTGCTAATTCGAGAAACAGTGAGGAGCTCAGCATTGCTCCTTGCTGGGGTAGACAGAATAACAGTGGTTGCAGAAAAAATTAGCAGCTACTCAGTGGGGAGGGCAAAAGTCTAAGGAGAATGGCTGTGCTTCCCTTTCCCTCTTCTTAGCTGTGAAATCTGAAATGGCTTTAAGAGTTCCTGCTATTTTTTTTCTTCCAAAATTATGCCAGGTTAATATATATATATTTAAATTTTTCTTGACTTCTCACATTTTTAGAGAAGAAAGGCTTTCAGGCTTAGGATGAAAACTGTGCTCCAGCACACACACCTGCATGAAGCTTATGGAAAACATGGCAGTTGTGCTGTGCCTGTGTGGCAGAGAGCACCTTGGAGCATTTGGCCTGGGAAACACGTCTGCTGGGGAAATAATTTCTCCATTTTCTTTGCTCTGGCAGCTCTGTTGTGAAGGATCACTCCCAGGAAGGTAATCTGTCTTCCAGGCTCTGAGCTAAACATGGGCAGGATCCTATTGATTTTTGTGGGAGCTGGATGGGCTCATAAAAGCACATTCTTAGAGATAATTTGCCACTCTCAGCTCTGGTCAGTGCTTTCAAATATTTGGATTTCATCGAATCAAGAGTGTTTTTGAAGAAGAGATAGTCTTTACTAATTCTGGCTGAATGATCTTGGCCAAATCATCGAGGCAAGAGCCTCCTATTTAATATTTTTGGTCCATTTTCAGGTGATGTTAATAAACTGTTTGACTTTTCAAGGTGTCAAATGCCCCCAGGGTAACTATCCCATGCTTTAAAACCAGGAGAGGATTTCTTGACTATACAGACACCGAGTTTGAAGGACTGTGCCCTGTGTTCCTTGTTGAACACATGTTGAGGTTATAATGGTGAGTAAGGATGTGCAAAACCAGAGCATCTTCTGCACAGGGAGCTTGAAGGAGTTTGGTAGGTAGCTCACAGAAGGAAACTGTCCCTGAAAGGTGGCAAGAAATGTTTCTATTTTAGCTTTTCTTAGTAGAAAAAGTTAACTGAAATATCTCAAAGTACTGCTTCTCTAGAACATGTAAGAAGCACCTGGGAGGGTTCCTGGTTTCTAAGGTCTCGTAGCTGTTTTTTAACCTTTCTTGCTATTGGGTGCTTAACAGACTTAATGCTTTTTACCATCAGAGTCTCACAAAACTTGTATGAAATTAGTGTCATGTGTGCTATTTGCACCTGAAAAATAATATGTCTTGGGGTTGGGAATAAGAAAGGAGTGGAAATAATACACCAAGCAAACTGAGAGTCTTTTTGAACAGATTAATTTGAAAGTTCAAATTTTCCCATGTGAAAAAAACCCAACTTATCTCCTTTTAGTAAGAAAAAAAGCAAACCCCACACCAGAGTGAAACTTTTGCTCTGCTGCATGTTCTGGCTCTAATCACACAATTTCTTTGCAGGTGCCTTTCTTGCCTCCCCTGATGTCAGCAGGGAAAAGCTGCAGCTCCCACAGCTTGGCAGAGCCCATTCACGCCCATGTTTGAACCCATCTCAGTTCAGCCAGGCCTGCTAGGGATTTAGCATCAAGCATATATTTAAAGTCCTACTGAGGCTTCATTTTGGAATAAGACCACTGGGATTTTAGCTTGTGCTAAATTTGCTGCTGGAATGCCTGGCTAAATGTGTGTTTGAGTTGTGGCCTCTGAGTGTGTTTGTATAGTGCAATATCCTTATTTGTGAAAGGAGGGAACATGACATTTACTGGGATACTGCAGGAGTCAGGGTAATCTTTGTGCATCCTGAAATCTTCCTATGAATCCCTGCAAGACTTTGGACTCAATGACCCCTGTGCTCAGAGTGCTGCTATGTGAAGAAAATAATCTCTAAGTTTTTTTATTTAGCAGAGGCAAGGAGTTCCTATCAGTAAATGATGCATTTAGAAAAGTAACAAAAACCCTAAATTTATGCAGCATAGTTGTTTTGAAGTAAGCAGGCAGTCTAGACACCTACAGCTGTTACATAAGGATGCATTGAAGACTCATTAATATTTCACTAAACAATAAAATGTTGTATATTAAAGTATTAAAATATAATGTTATCCATTTTGTTGTCTAGCAGTGGGAAACAAACCACAAGAAGGCGTATCATAGGACAAAAACCACCAGGGTAGACTTGAAAATTATTTTAGATGTAAAGCTTTGTGAGTTTAAAAACTGGGCAGAAGGGGAACAATTTTCAGGGTAAACCCACACCAGGTGATTTTTGTGTGTTCACACTGGTTATGGCAGTCAGGTTCAGGACCTGCTGCTGGCTTTATGCAGAGGTTTGGGAAGCCTTATCCTTTATATGTCACCAAATATTATGTTTGCTTCCCAGCCAACTGAGTTTTTGAAAGTGCAGCTGTAAATTTGGATTAAGGCAGCTGCAGGCTTTGAAGTGGTGGTGCTTGAAGGAATTGGGTGCTTAGCTTGCTCTCCAAATCCTTTCAGTGTGCCTTGGAAAAGGCAAATATCTAGGGAGACTTTCAGATTGAAGTGGGTTGACTCTGGCTGGATGCCAGACATGCCACCCCACTACCAAAACCTGGCCACACAAACCCATCACAAATACAAGGTATGCTTATTTCCATTTACAAAAAACAAAGCAAAACAAAGCAAAACAGACCCAGGAAAACCCCAACAAAATCAAACGACCAGGAAATACAAGTGAAAACCCACCTCTCTTTTTGGCTTCGGAGTTACACTAAACAGTTAAGAAAAATAGGGCTGTTCTCAGTAGGTCTTGAAGCACTGTATGAAAAAAAATCATCTGTGTCATCAACTTTTAGGCAGAAAAAGTGAGGCAGTGCAAATTCTTCCCCTGCCAAGTCTCATCTCAGGCTGTGGGGGTGAGGGATAAGGTGACTGTGGCTGTGTCTCATTTGGCTGTCAAGGGAGCCAGCCTGTGCATCAGGCCCTACAAACAAGAGTGCTTGCTGTCAGGAAATTCTGATTTGCATTAGCAGGCCCAAAGAAAATAAACTCCAAAAAAGTTAAAGCTCTCAATACAGAGAAATGATGGGGGGTGGGGGAGGGGGTGTGTCTAACTGGGATATGTTTCTAGTTTTATAGGGGAATGGTTGTACCAAAATCTTCTGGGTTACATGTATGCATGATTTTAGATCAATGCAGGGGTGTGTCATCCTTAAAATAAATTTTGATGGGGTGAAAACCTTGCTTATACTTAGGTTTTGGCAATGAATTTCTTTGAAAAGGTTGGAAGCATTTATATTATTATTATCCTTATTATAGCTCTTGTAAGATGCTTTTCATCAGTGTTTCAGAGTAAAAGTGTTCTGTAAAGTGCTTACACAGACAAGTAATATTGATTACAATTAAAGTCTCTCTTTTGAATTTGAGTTTAAAGCATGCCAAATATGACAGGAGGCTGTGATTTCATTACTGATACATGTTTTTTGATGGCTGATATCAGCCTATAGCTGTTTAAGAAATTGATCTCCCAGAGTACATAAATATTTTATATGACTCACAGCCACATTCTGGATAATGTAGTATTAATTTATTGTTGGTTTAATTTTGTAGTAATGGAGATAAAGTTGTGTTTGGTTTAATTTACAAACTACTTAAGCAAACATGCCCATTATTTAGTTGTATGAGGTGTTGATATATTTTTAATTTAACTTTTTAACGCCATCTGTATGTATGTACATTTAAAGGCTAATGTTGCTTGTGTTTAAAGCTGCAACAAAGGCAAATGAGGACTTCATTTAATTCTGTACAAGATGTCCCTCAAATGTAATTAAATCTGATCTCACTAGAAGACAAATGAATAATTCATGGAATTTAGGCATAATCAGGTTATGAACTTCCTTAAAATTTCAGATGATGTGCAAAGGTTAATCTTTATTTTAGAAGAAGAAAAGCTGGGATAGTTGTATCTCCAACATGAAAATCCAGGTTGCCTAGGATACCATATTAAAGAGACAGAAAGTTCAGGATATATATACATCCTCTCTACACCGAGTCAAACACGACCTGGTATTTACTTAATCCAGGAGATGTATAGATTTTTGTGTCTGAATAACTCATTTTTTTCCTCTTGAAAAACACAACATAGAGGGAGGGAGAAAGGGCTGGGGGAGCCGCAGAGAGAAAGGAGAGTGGCTGGGGAGTCGGAACGGAAAACCAGATATGGCAAACATCCAAGAAGGCAGAAGGAGAGACAGGACAGCCGTGAGGCTGGGAGGAGCAGCAGATGCCTGGCAGGTTTAAAGAAGCCTGATGTAGATAAGGAGGAATTAAACTGACCGGTCCTGCCTTGGGCAAACAGCGAGGATTGCTGGCGGAGCCGTCCCATTCCCCCGGAGCCCACGGCAGCTTGGGGGAGCTCTTCTCACGTCGGAAAAACACAGCTCGGGATGGGGTGAAATCCGTGACCTCTCGGGAGAGAGGAATCGGGTGCTGCCGGCCATTAGCACCGCAGTGCCCGTGCTGGGCAAAGCCAGCGCCCGCTCCTTCTGCTGCCAGGGCATCTGGCTCGGGCTTCGCTGCCGTGCTGCTTCACCCAGCGTCTCCCTTTCCTTTAGTCCCTCTCCTTGCTGCTCTTAGAAATCACCCACTTCCGAGACATCTTTCCACCGTGGATTGGATTGAATATATCCGAGCAAGACCCCAGTGAAAAAAGGTATCAGGGTTTGCTCAGCTAAGCAACAAATAGATCTTTCATTAGAAACGCAAAATAGATAGAAGTAATACACACTGGAAGAAAAAGTGTTGTCTTTGGGATATGTGCCTGAAATAGCAGCATGTTAGTGTCTTAACAGAGGGGAAAATGGGCTTTGCTATAGTAAATCTCAGCTCTGACAGCTCTCACCCTGTGTGGCACAGAAATCCCACTTTTTCTTTAGCCTGCCATGTAAATTTGCAGGTGCTGTGCCACAAGAAACTCCAGTGCAGGCTCGTCTGAGATCTCCAATTTTGCTTGGAGGCCTTAGCCTGGAATTCTTCCTGCCTTGATTATCTGTATTTTTGCAGGAGTATGTGGACATTAATCCCTTCAGGAGGCGGTGCTCAGACTTTCCCACAAACCAGCTTTAGAGGGCTCCCTGTTCTGCATGCAGATGTTAGGAGTGCCAGCACAGGAGTGCCTGTCTTCCTCTGCCATCCAACAGCCTAGGAGGGCAGCCCCGAATGACTTTAACCATCCAGTCACCAGTGTGGTTTTATAGAAACAATTTGTTTTTGCTGACTTTGTAGATATGTTGGATACGTCCACCACCATGGATTTTTTTCCCCTCCATATTTTAGGCCAGCTGTTATTTCTGCCTGCAGACTGTTGCTGACTGAAGCTGGCAGCACTCACAATGCATTTGCAATGGAATGAGGAGCACTGTCACCCAGGGGCTTCCTCCAGTTTTTCCCATTTCCCACTTATTGAAAGAGGCTTTGTTTGCACCTATGTCATCACCAGGACCCTGTGAATTCAAGGCTCCTGGGTTATGCTGTCTGAGCTCTGCTACCTCTGCAGATTGGGGTGAAGCTGATTTTTTCAAGCAGGATTGAGGTAGTTCTGATAATCTGCTTGAAAAGCCTTAGCAAGATGGAAGAGTCCTGGACCAGTGGTCTGGAACTTCACTCCTGAACGCTGCAAGATCCTGCTGTAGTGACAGGATGTTTGGAAATAATAACACAAAAAAAACCCCAAAAAATCCTGTGTCTACTCCAAAGCAACACAACTTACAGCACTATGCTGGGCTTTGGCTACTTCTCTGCACTTTTTGAGCAAAACCCACTAATTTGCTGATGAAAGTAATAAAGAAAAGGTCCTCTGACATTATAATGTTGGTCATTTGCTTCAGACTGTACTTGGCTAACTGCATTATCCAATTTCTTGCTGAGGTAGTTGAAAAGGTAGGTGACGCCAGTGAAATGTGCCCTGGCATGCCTGGAAGGGAATTTGGGTGAAACATTTAAAGCCATTTATCTCCGAGCCCAGAAAGCTGAGGTTCTGAGGTCAGCTAAGCCACCAAGTGATGAGACAGTTTAGCACCAAATCCCTGTGCTCTAATTAAATGTGGAGCCTTATCTTGGTATGAAGCCTGGTATCCACTCCTTTTTCAAGGAGCACAGGGTTATTTCTCAGGCTACCACCTGGGCAGGGGACGAAGAACAGTTTCAGCAGGCAGGGGGAGTGTGAACTCCCTGCTGTTTGCTCTCTTTTCTCCGAGGCTGCTGCTGCCATGGGCTGAATCAGTTGTTCAGGTTACACGGATCAGTGATTGATTGATTTATTAAAAGCCTCATTGACAGTCCAGGAATTCACGAAAAACCATTGTCCTGTCTCATCTGAAATACTTGCTCAAATACCAATTTAAGAAATAAGGATTATTTTCTTAGCAGTTTCTGCTACAGAAGGCTGGGGGAGGAGGGCATCCTCCCCAAAGGCTGAGGATGGAAACAGAATGAAGAATAATCTCTGCAGACATCTTTCTAGGAGACTCATGGGACAAAATTACTCTGGCATGTCGGCAAATGCACACTATACCTTGTACAGGGAAGATGTATTTTGGGGCTTGCAGTTAACCCTCAGCCCAGAGAAGCCTTAGCACAGGACAGACATCCTGTTGTTTATCTGGCTTTCAGAGGTAACGGTTTCTGTAAACTGCCTGTTGGCATTTTATCCTCTGACTTTAGCACTCACAAGAAAATTTTAATCCAAATAATTTATACATCCCAAATAATAGGAAGGGAAAGCTGCATCAGGGCTGTGTTTGCTTTGTGAAGCTCATGGCTAGAGGTCTTGGACTGAATTTTAATATGTAGAAATCAGGGATGCTGTTGATGCCTTCCACTGACCATTTGTCTGAATGCAGGGTGTGTTCTCTGAGGAACACAACTCTACGTGACAGTGGCCATGAGCAGCCATGAGTAAATGCACAGATATGTTTCTGGATTAAAATATTTACTGCATAATGACAGATATATTCTATATAATAACATTTTAATATTCTATTCTAATGACATTCTATACAGAAAAAGAGTTTGCAGTAAATAATTTTGAAGTACAGTACTTCAAACCCAGCTATTGTGCTGATTCCTAAAAGTACAAATATGCTCTCTTGTTTGTAGTGGCATATCTTCTTTGAACCGTAGACATTTATGGAGTGACCATCTGTGGCAAGAAACATTTCTCATCTTGTAAATTCCTTTCTTCCTGGCCTCTCAGAGCTAGGATTTCAGAACCCTTGTGCTTGGCAGGTTCTTGAATTTGTTATGCTTCTTTCTGTGCCTGGAATTGCATTTTTAATTGCTTGGCAGATGGTGTCCAAACAAGAGTGAGTTTTACACTCACAGTTCCCCTGGTCCTGTTAGGGCATTTATTCTGAGGAGCACTTTTCTCCCCAGTTACACCACAGTGCAGGCGTTTTTCCCCCTTTCCTCAGCAGTAGTGAATTTTGCAGTTTTAGGTACGTTGCACAGTTTGGAGCAAGGTGGAAAGAACTTCCACTGACCTTTAAAATTGTGTCTGTCCATTTACATTATCTTTTCTCCTCTGAGGAAGGAACCCTCATTCCTCATTGTTTGCAAGTTCAGGACTTAGAAGGTAATTGAGTCTGACCAGTTTGCATTTAGGAAGTAGTAGTAGCAACAATAATGTGCAACCTTATGTAATTGTATTACAAATTTTAGGATGGTGGAGGAAATAAAATGAGGTCTGAATAACCCTTGGTCTGATGCGGGTACAGCTGAGCTGTTGGTCTCCATTGTCCACAGGAAAGGACAACTGGCCTAAAAAGCAGTGACTTCTTTGAACCAGAGTTAGATTTAGCAATGCTTAGAAGTGGGCAGCATTCAAATGCAACTTTTGAATTCCTGGATTGTCACAAAGGGAGGTATTGATTGTTGGATGATTATGCTGAATCAGAACAATGTCGACTAATGTAAGAATCTGTTTCTTAGCTGTTAGTAAATGCTGGATTGTACTTCAAGTGAGCATTTATGTTGATTTAACACTTATTTTCTAGTAGTTTGTCCTCACAGCAGCCAGAAATGTCTCAGGGTGAGGTTGTTCCCCCCCCCCCCCCCNGACAACTGTTTGAGGTACTTATCATAATTTGCCTCTTCTCCATGAGTTAATCCAAGACTTGAAATGTCTAGAGACCAAAAGATTAAAATAACTGGATCTACCATTTCACTTGCAGGGCCCTCTCCACTGGGTTTTGGGGGTCTCTTAGACCTGTCAGATCCCATACATCCTGGCAGCTGCAGTGCATTAGCTTCTGTTCCCCATGATGGTGGACACTGCACTGGCAGTGCAGCAGAATTCTGTCTTTAGCTGCTGCTTTTCCTTGAGTATATTTAGAGTGCCAGCATAAGGAGAATTAGACACTAGAACCACATTTGCAGGCCCAAATTAGTCAGTAAAATAAGTCAGGAAATTTACAGAAAAGTTCCAATGCTCTGAGGGAAGGTGAACAACATCCACAATGCTGTAATGTTAAAGCAAGCTGCAGTTCTTTCCAAGGGGAAAGGGATTTTTACAATTCCTATGTATGCACTGTGCAAAATTCAGCTACAATTAATAGAAAGAGGTATTTAGAACCTCACCAATATTTTAGTCTTTTGAACTAGTTCCCTCCAACCTCTATTACCTTCAGTACTGCCAATGCTGGGATTAACTCTTTAGGACTCTGAGCATGCAACAATGATCATGAGGGAGGCTTGTTTGTGAGGAAGCTTAGTTGATGGAAAGAGTTGGTGTAAAGGTATGGAACAATATTCCCTAAATTCCTGAGAGACTGGAGTGTGCATAAATGGCCAGTTCAGAAGACTTTGTGCAGGCTAAGAAAATGAGGATGAACAAGAGCAAATATCACTTGAGCTCTTTTGACAGCATGTTTCTTTTTATGAATTCTTGACATCTAACTAACTAGTCTGTGATTACTGTGGTTGTGTTGTCCTTACCAGCCTTGGGCTTTGCAGGTCTGTCTTCTCCTCCTGGATAAAAACTTCCTCCTATCATCTCTGTCCACTCCCTGTGCTCATCATGGAACACAGGGAGATATTTATCCCATTTTCATTTGTCAGAGATGGGCTTCCAGAATCAAGGGACAGACTCAATATGCATTAACACCTTGTTCCACTTTATTAGAGAGAGACCACACTTTTTATAATAATGAGTATGTGACTAGTATCAGTAATCTATTAGTTAAAGAAAACACATGCACACAGGTGTCAGCCTTGCAGCTAATTATGTCTTTGCTTTGGCATCCTGTTTACACAGAGAAAGCTGCAGGCTTCTTCTTTCTCATGGTTCAAGGTCTAATTAAGGGGAGGCCTAAGGTAACTCATAGTCAAGAGCTATGCAGATGTTCACAGAGCTAAAAAAATCTATGTCCACGTTCTGAGTTTCCAGCATTCCTTTGCAGTGTCCTTTTGAATACTGGAAGGCTCTTTCACAGCTCTCTTCTACCTTCCTGACATTAAAACCCAAGTCCATTAATCCTGTGATTAATCCTATGAGACTTTGATTCCTAAAACCTTGATCTCTCTTAGTCGGGGTCTCTAGATGCTTTCTCATTAGTGTGTATCTTTTGTCTAGGGTGATCCTCAGAAACAGACCCTATTTGAGCTGAGAATTAGCAAGAGACCCCAGGCTTGACTCTCAGAGCAGTTTTTCTATCAGCCATCTGTAATTTGGTGGAGATTCCCCTCTGTGAGGCTGTTGAGAGGCTATGGGAGCAGTCTTGGAGTGAGAATTGAAATGTAACCCTTCAGTTAGAATAACATTTAATTTTTAAATTAAATGAATTAATTTTTATTTATTTTGGTTTATTCTGTGAATTTCTACTTTCTACCTTGTTTTAGCTCAAGGGATGTTTTGATGTGTGTCTGCTGTGTGTACTGGGAAGGAAAAGATAAAATTGAGTGAGTAGTCAGCATTTCTGCAAATCTCTTCACCTGTGAAAAGCCACTGCTAAAAATGCTTTTCAGTGCTCCCTTTGTAATCTTGCAAAGCACAGGCTGATACAGCAATATTTGCATCTCCAGGAGGCATGATGATTTTCTTATGAAAGAGTAAATCAGAAGAAATGCAATTTGTCAGCTTGCCCCCTGAAGCTGGAATGGGGCAATTTATTATCAGGTGACTTGGCACTCTGTGCTCTTGAAATGTACAGGAAACAGAACTGCCTTCCCTCCAGTTTTCCCAATTCTGGCTCTTTTCTGGCTCCCCAGGTCTCTCCAGGAGCAGACCAGGTCCTTGCTTGAAAGTGCAAGGTGAACTCTGGTTGCCGGTGCCTACATTCCTTGTTTTCATGTCAAGTCACATGTAAGCCTCATTCTGGCAGGGAGGAGGAGGGTGTTTTTCCTAAAATGACATTTAATTGTGTGTATCCATTCCCTTTGCAATCAAGACTGAAAGTGCTCTATTTACCAGTGACTCTACCAGTGACAGCAGCCTGATGGGGAGTTACCTGTGATTCTGAGGTGCTGTACTCTGTTCCCACTGTGAAATCCATTATATCCATCCCATTTTAATGTACAGGGATTGCTGTGGCATTCAGCCTTCCATGGAATTAGCTCCTTTTTTAGTTCAGAAATCACTTCTATTGCCGAGTGCAAAGCTGCCTTGCACAGCCTTATCCACTGTATCTGAATAATAGCCTAGAGACTGCTGCACTTCAGAGCATCAGAAATTCTTGCTGAGCAGCAAAGTATCATTCTTGCACTTAGCATATTTCCCCACTGTCATTAGTTTATGTCCTATTGAAATGATATATCAGAATGCTGGAAGTTTTTATGTGTCTGACCTGATAGCTACTGCAGGTTTCCAGCATCTGGGAGGTTTCTTGGCATACACACTGCTTTACTTTGTACCCTTATTTTAATTTGTAAACAGAGAGCTGATTTTTATGGCTGATCCATTCCAGGTTTAACTGGAAAACTTGATAGTACTCATAATAATGGGTAGATATGCTTCCCAGATTGTTGCCTACAACATGGGCCAAACACCTGAGATTGTTTTGAGAAAACTGGGAATATTCTTCACAACACCACTGATGTTTACAGAGGTTAGCCAATCTATGCTTAGTACAGGATTCTGCCTTATCAATATACCCTGGATGTTTTGGACAGATGGACATTGCTGTTCGGGATTGCTGTCTGGCTTGCTTGTCTGCATGTTTGCTGCTTTCTCTGCTCTTGCATATAGATCTTAATAAATTATCATATTTAGCCTTCTGATCATGGAATCCATGTAACTCTATTGCCCCAATCAGGGGCCAGAATTTTCCTTCACTGGATAGATTTTTGTAGTTCTTTTTTCACCTTTTTTTTCCTTACACAAAATGGCTTAATGGGACCCCCCTCTATTACTGTTGAGCAGCCAAACCTTCAAGTGAGAGCTCTCAGATTCTCATTGTAGCAGTTTGTCTTCTTAGCCCGGCTCTGGGAATTCGTTACCCTGTGATAAACAAATTCCTTATTTTTCTGTTGCTGGTATTTTTTTTTTTTTTTCTTCCCCCTCCAGAGAGTGTACTTATTCAGCCTGTTTGCTGTCACTTTGAAATGTCAGAGATGCCATTTGGACATTAATTTTCAGGAAAACAATGACAGGTCAAGAAACACCCACAGGTCTTAAAGAAGAGGAGCTCTGGTACAGTCCAATGTTTTTCAGTATATAAATGACATCAGGTACCAACTGAGACAAGGCTATAAATTTCACAGTAACAAAGAGGAAATGGGTGAGTCAGCTTGTGCTGTGCCATCTCACCCATTTTAAGGGATTTTAAAAAATATTCTGCATTCAGATTGAAGGATAATTCATGGCATGAATATTAACTGTTCTCAGTAAATCAGAATATCTCTGAAAATTATTACTGTAGATGTATACGTCAGCTTTTTGTCTAAGATAGACCCCCCTAACCTGAATGGGCTAATGAACATCTATCATTGGTGCAATCCTAACAGATCCATAGAATGGTTAGGGTTGGAAGGGACTTAAAATCATCTAGTTTCAACCCCTCTGCCATGGGCAGGATCGGCATCCCTTCAATTTCTTTTTACTCTATCAAATAGCTTTGAAAGTCTTTCAGTGTTTTAAATACTTTTCTTTTAAACCAAAGACTAAAATAGGGAGTAAGTGTGACTAGGAAATGAGAGTCCAGACAGGGAGCAATTACATATATAAGCTGTTTCAAGAAGTGGGTGGACGTAACTCAAGATATGTGAAGAGTTTGAAGTCTGGTTTGTCTCTGGCCAGGTGTGGACAGGTCACTGGGTGGTGCTAACAGCAAAGCACGGCCTGAGATTTAAAGAGATGTGCTTGCTTGCCTGGCCGCATGGCTTCTGCTTGCAGGAAAATCCCTTTTATTAACTATAGAAAATGAAAGAAATTGAATTGCTTGAGAGCAGAAGAGAATTTTTACATGGGAAAAAGAAGGGAAGTGTGTTTGACAGCTTTTGATGTTCTAATTTGATAGATGGTTATGTGTGACCTTTGTCTGCAGAGGCACTGAGAAGAAAGTTAACGTGTAGCTTAAAACTCAGGAGAAACCAGTGGAAGAAGAGGAAGGAGCTAATGTCCAGGGCTCTTGGCAGCCTCCCCAAGGCATGGCAGCACTGCTGCTGTGACAGAGGCACAGCTCCAGCCTGTCCCTGATTCCATCACAGGCTTTCTCAGCCAGGGCAAGAAATCTCCTGTTGGTCAACCCAGATACTCTTTGAAGTTTTAAAGAGGGAAATGGGGCAAGAAAGAATTGCTGGAGAGCTGCCGAGTCTGCATGAGTATGTGTCTCCTGTGGGAAGTTGTGCTGGAGTCTGGTGGCAGCCAATGGAGGTGGGATGGTTTCAGGTCAGTCTGTGGCCTGACTGTGCTGGAACAAAGGACTGGCTGTAGTAAATATTTGATTTATGTGGGTAATGGAGTGGCAAACAGTGATTAAAAACCACTCCTCTAAATCCGTCTGATCTCCTGAGTGATTTGCCACAGCCCTTCTTTCCCTCCAGCAGTGCTTTGTGTTTCTGAAAAACCCCCTCAAAAGTGGGATGGGCTTAGAAGTTGCTTTTAGTTAGCAATGAGATCTAATATCAAATTCCCAAATTGTAGTCTCTGAATTTTCATTCTCTTGTATCTTAAGTTTCCAGGGGCTATATTAATGTAATGTAGCAGTAAGCCTTTTGTCTAAACTAATTTGATAATCTAGTTTTCTTTATAGAATTTCTGCAGTTACAATTATCTCTCTTGTACTCTAGGAAATAGCTTTTGTTTTGAATGCTACAGCTGCTACATTTTATTTTTGCCATGGTGGAACAGGTTTTATGTAAACAGATCTCCAGATTCACCTCATTTACTCCTCACTTCTATCAGTTTCTTTCTGTTGCATCTGAAGCACTGTAACCTCATTTAACTGAACTGTCTTGCAAAAAGACAGAACTGTCTCTGGTCCTGGTCCTAATTTGGGCCCTTCCTTGTGAGCAGCTTTTTCCAGTGGATAGTTAGCCTCCTTCTCACTGTTCCTAATGATACATACAAAAACTCATGGCTAAGTGCCGGGAAAATTAACTGAACTGAATTATTTTTTATTTAAACTCAGGGTAGGATGATTTTTATCACACTCCTGGTATGGCTGCTTGCTGATCTATATACAAATTGCTTCTCTGCTGGGAAATGCAGATTTTGTGTCATGCTTGTGCTGTTTAAACATCTAATCACATCCTGTTGTGGACAAAAGGAGTTTTCTATCTTTTTCAAAGGTCCGATTCATTTACTTCTGGAAATTAGGCTTAGGTTTAGGTGCAGCATACCTGAATATCTACAAGGGTTGAACTAACACCTCTAGAGAAGGGGGTTATAATCTCTGTAGAAACTGTAAAATCTGAGTGTGTTTTCTTCTGCAAAGGGAATACAATTTTCTGGAAAACTCACTGCTGACTTTGAGATACCAGATCCTTCAGTGGCCGGAGAGCAGCCCCCCAGGTTTGAGCAGAGCAGGGTAACAGGGTAACAACAGCTCACAGACAAAGAGGAAACACACTGGGTATCCAGGCAATCAGCAGCAGGAGAGAGGACAGGAGCAGCAGGGTGAGGATGGGGAGATGGATGACTCCAAGGTAGGTTCAGAGTCTACATCAGGACACAGGGATGAAAACAATTTCTCAGGTGAGGAGAGGAAATGCAGCCCAAATTTATTCTGCACTGTGGCCAAAGGTTTGGTTGGGGGTCCCAGGTGAGGATGTCAGGGTGATTTAGAGCCTTTGAGTGCATTCAGGGCTCTGACACTGTTTAATTATGCTCTGTGTGTGCCTGTGAATGTGTGTAGGGAAATGTTTTCATTAGGTCAATTAATTGTGATTGATTTTCTGATTGCATTTAGGGAAAGAAAATTGATTTTAAAAGGCCTAAAGAGACACAGGCTTTTTCTCCCTGTGTGATACATAGGGATCAGTGATCTCATACTACCCAACTCCCATGCACCACCTTGCCCAGCTTCTGTGAGTGAGCTGCTGTCTGCAGTCACCAAACTCCCTGGCTGGCACCAGGAGTATCAGCAACGTAAGTGCTGAGACCAGACAAAAAAAGAGATTCAGTGTGAAGCTGTTTGAAAGAAACCGCACTTGAGCAGAGCGAAGGAAGAGTGTTTGAAGTCAGGTGGAAAAAGCAGGGTGTACTGATTGCAGAAGTGTTAATTTGGTTAGTAATGATAGTGGCTGTATTTTATACTGGTTCTTTGACTTGTTTGCAATTACAAGTTCTGCTTAACAATTCTGGGTTATTTTGCACAGTCTGAGCTAGACCAATGGGCCCTCCTTTGGCTTTTGTGGAACCTGATGGCATAAGTAAGTATTTGTGTTATCCAAAGGTATTTCAGACAAACAAGTACAAGGAAGGAAGGAGCAAAGCCATTTTGGTTATCAGTAGTACAATGTAATCCCTTCTTCAAATAATTACTGGTTTCCACCTACTTCTCTTAGGGCTTGAACTAAATGCTGTGTAAGCAAGCTGCAGGCAGAGTTCAAGGGATTAGTGCTTATGCAGCTGATTCTGGAGGGAAGGAGTAACAACAAAACCCAAAGGCAATGAAAAGGAAGGAATTTTGGGATTATGTTGTCACAAACACTTGACATGAGCAGTTGTGGTTGATTCCCAAAGGAATGGCTCTTGCAGATTATTGCCAGCTTTCTTTTATTTTGGTTTGTCTGCTGTTTTCAGTAACAGGTGGAGTGTTGTTTCTTGCTGTCCTTTTGCACAGCCACTGCCACACAGGTCCCTGCTTGTTTTAACCCCACCCCCCCCAATAATACATAACTCACCTTGCTGATGCTCTCAAACTTTATGGGGGTGCTGGCAATGTATAAGGAAGGAAATAAGCCCCAAGCTTTGCTACTGAAGGGACAGTGTTTGCTGCAAAAGCAGGGAGCAGAGAAAAAGTGCAGCAAAAGCAGCAAAGATGAGCATTTAGCATAAAATAAAAGAACTTGAGCTGACGCAGTTATGAAACTTTCAGAAGCAGGGTTATGTTGAGGGTTTCAGGATGCAGGGAAGAACAGGATGCGCATGAGGTGCTCCATTTCAGTGTCACATCCATGCGTGACAGGCAGGGTAAATAGTCCCCAAGAATCTAGCACTGCCTCTGCAGCCATGGAGGGCTTTGTTTGGAAATGATAGTGCACTACCAACATGGATCCACAGTTGAGAACATTTTAACTTAAATTAGCCTGGGAAAGGGCAGAATACTGTGGTAGCTTGGGAGATATTTTGGACTCTTGGGTAAACACCATTTAGACTTGTGTAAATTTGTAGGAGATATTTTGACAAAAGTATTATTTACCCAAGTTAATATGTGCTTTATTTTGCTGCGTGTGCCATAGGTATTTGATCAGTCAGCACACTGTTTACTTAGACTCTGCCTCTGATGGTTTCAAGACGTCTATTCCACTGGATGCAGCATATTTTCAATTTTACTCATATTTAAGACAACTCTAATGGATTGATATAATCTAACATGAGTAATTTTGAATGACACATTGCCTGATCCATTTCTCCCTAGAGTTGGGAGAGGCTCCTTAGATGTTTAATCCATTGGGTCAAGGCATCTCTGCTGATAGAGAGAAAAGTAAATATACATAGGGTAATTGTTTTCCTTTTAAAAAATGTGTTATTTGCTGGGTGCTTGTTAGAAAGATGTACTAATATTTTTTGAGGGGTGCTGCTGTTTACTCTGTTTTTCCTGGAAGTACATTTCCTACTGATGGCCCTTGGATCCTCCTGGGAGTCAGGAGTAGTCTGTTTCATATCTAATAAATATTCTTGGCAGTGTAAAACTCACTAGAGCCTCCTGCAAGACAGTCTTGACAAGCCATCCATGAATATAGCTTATTAATTATTAATTACTGGTTGACATTTTTTAGTGTTTTTTGGTGGGTTTTTTTTGTTTGTTTGTTTTGGGTTTTTTGTTTTGTTTTGTTGTTTTGTTTTTGTTTTTTT
>VWZN01011831.1:288571-306910 GCA_013396955.1 Regulus satrapa
TTTTTTTTTTTTTTTTCTTTTTTCCCCATGCTGATTTTTATCCCTCCCTTGACCTGTTTTCTATGGAGAAGGCTTCTGGGCTGGGAGGCAGGAATCACAGGCTTGCTGAGCTCAGTGGGAAGCCCCATGTCAAGCTCAGTGTGTGTGAGGTGCTCAGAGAGGGCAAACCATGGCAGGGACCTGATGAGGCAAATCTCTGCCTGCTGCTCTGAGCTCCCATGCTGGAGGGCCTCTGCTCTCCAAACCAGCTGCTTCTTATGTCTCTTTTCCCCTCTGAGAGATCTCTAAGCCTCCCTCTCACCCAGCAGTTACAATGAGTAGAAACCTTTTATAGGCAGTGGTGGACCAAAGAGCTGCTAGGAACAGGGAAGAAGAGGAAAGGGACAGGGAGATGAAGGATTTGCTTGCTTGTCTTCCTTGGTAGGATGCTGCTGTGTGAAGTTTAGATGGCAAGTGCACAGATTTATGTGGATACCTACACCTGGAAGCTGCCTGACAGCCTGGGTACCTCTGGTCCCCTGATGCGATTGTGCATCACGTGAAACCCATGGCGTTTTGGCTGGGAAATGCCCCAAACACAAAACTGCATTTATATCTCCCTGCTTGGGAAGTATGCATCCACTTGAATTTGAAATCTGGGAAGTCTCATCTGCATTTACACTGACAGGTGACATACAGCATTACTAGAAATAGACTTCATGACAAATGAAATATGTTTGGAAAGGAGCAGCTCACCATCTGGTTAGATTTTTGGGGTCTGGCACATATTGCAAGGGGAAAGTGGGTGCTGTCCTTGAGGTTTGATGCCTTGATTACATGTGTGCAGCGAGGTGAGCTCTGAATTTCTGGTCACCTTGTGCTAGATTGCTCTCCTCTGACCTTCATCTGTACTGGCAAAGGAATGCAGGAGAACAGAATGGTTACAGAAAAACAAAGGAGCCTGGAGTATCTGTGGGGGAAAGAATTTTAAGTGACACCATGGGGCACTGTTCATTTGCAGTTGGACTTACTGCAAACCTTTGTAACTCAAAGATGCTGTCTCTTCATAGCTAACCCTTCTGCAGGCCCAGTGTTGTGGTCACCTCTATAAAAGAGCTAAATGTGATTTCAGATCAAGGTTAACTTTCCCAGCTGCTGCCTGACAGTGCAATAGGCTTATCAGTGGAGCATGCATTTAATGATTTTCTTTTAGCAGATTTAAGGCTTGAATCCTGCCTGAGCAGGGCAAAAAGGGAAACACAATCTCCTTGCTCTATCTCCGGGTGCATGGAGGATGCTCTTCTGTTGGAAAAATCTGCTTGTATGACAGAGGCAGAGATTTCTTCCTGAAAACAGGGGACTTTTATGCTCAACAACCTAATTTGTCATGCATTACTGAAAAAGAGCATGTCAAAGAAGAGAACAAAATTCTGCTTTTCTTTGTCTACTTACATATTAAAAGATTTGGGGTTTTTGTCATATAAGCATAAAAACCAGAGTAAGCCACTTATAGGCTTACCTAGAAGGCTGTAGCTCTTAGACAGCCATTAGTATTCCACTTGTTTTATTCTGTTTGAGCAATTATTTTATCTTACTGGGCCATCAGTTTGGGACCAATTTCTTGACTCTCAAGCTACTATTTCTCTCTTTCAGACATACACATTGCATATACCTTATGCTTTCAAAGAACCTCTGATGCTAGAAAATCAGACAGAATCATTTGCACAGCATTGTACTCTGCTGAAAACCTTCCCCCCTCTGATTCCTTCTAACTGTTGTTTGCACGGAGCACAGCCTCTACAGCAGAATCCATGAAAAGCTTTCTGTACCCTGCATTTTTCACAGTAAACATTTGGGATGAATTTGTCATAAAGAAAAATGCTGACCAAAGAGATTTTCTGCTCATTTATTGGGAAGCTTTTGGGATTGCAGAAGTCTGCAAGACACTAAAAACTAAAATCTTCTAGTCATTTTCCTTTCTAATTTTTTGAAAACAGGTTTGTCTTATGTTTCATTGAATAGCTTCACTATTCATAGAAACAGAATGGTTTGAGAAGATCATCTAGTTCCAACATGCCCATGGAACTGCCATTAGCTAAAGTGAATCAAACATTTGTTGGAAATTACTGGTACTGATATTATTTAGAATGGCTACATAAAAGAAGAGTGAAAAAAATAGGGATAAAATAGAAAAAGGGGCATTTGGTTAACCTCTGCGTGACCCACACCAGGCAGGATTAAATAGCAGAGTTCAGGGCTGTTTTGTGCCTTGATCAAGTCTGTCCTGCTGAGCCTGAAGCCAGCATGTGCATGGAGAGGCTGTGCTAAACACACACTTCACTATCACCCTTCCTCCTGCAGGGCTACCTAGCAGAAGCAGCAAGGCATCTCCCCAGAAGGTGCTGACCCATCCTATCAGTGTCAGGAGATTCCCCAAGCATAGGTTGCTCCCAACAGGGCACATTTGGCTGGACACTCTGGGAGAGGCATGAACGCTGAAAAATGGGAAAAGCTAGCGGAGATGTAAGGCAGACCCTAAAGTGATTAATCAAGCAGGGCTTGTAAGGAGGGCAGGCAAGTGAGTTTCCTCTCCTTTAAGGTGAGTAATGTGACTTTTTTACTTGGTGTGTGCAGGTTTAATTAAATGGTGACTCTCTCCTTCTTTGACTCATTAGTGCTGACAACAGGTCCTTTCCCAAGTATGTGCTGCAGTGGTGATCTGTGGGTGGTCATGGGATTTGACACTCCTGGCTATGACAAGGCAGGAACTGTAGCTCCTGGTATGGTAAAGGACCTGTTGAGATGCAGCCCCAACCACCTCACTCAAATTCCTGCCAAGTAGCCCTGATAGCAAACTGATGAACCATCACGGCTTGGACATTGATATGGAAGTGCAGCGGCTTGCTAACCCATGGCAAGGGGTTGGAACTAGATGCACTTTAAGGTCCTTCCCAACCCAAACCATTCAATGTCTCTGCAGTTGGTGAATAAAAAAAGTCAATACAATTTTCTTGATTTACGTGTTTGGCTGTTTTAATTAGGATCCTTTATCTCATGGCATTTGGGTTGCCTCAGGGCAACAGTGGGAGTTGAGGAGAAGCAACAGCAGCAGCAACAAAAAAACCCCAACAAACATCCCAAAACCCAATTAAAACCTTTCCAAAATACTAAATATTGCAATTCTGTCTTTCAATTAAATGCTATTTGAGTCAAGAAAGTATGTTTTCCACTAGGTCATGTAAGTGTCTTAGTGTCTGAAAGTGGAACTTGGTTCTCTGTTTCTGCATAGTAGTTTTTGGACAAAAGTTTTTTTGCATTATATATCTGAATTAAACCTCTAAAATGTGTTTTCAGTAGACAGTGAGGGGATGGAAGCAGGAACAAGGGATGTGAGTTGGAATAGGAGACGAGCTGGAGTTTAAAATAGGGATTGAAGGCAGCATCTCATATCCTTTATGTGAACTCCTGTGCATCCTTTCAGTTAGGGTTGGGCTGGTGTGCCTTGGGCCTGTGTGTATTCTGACAATTTTACGTGGGATTTGGATTACGTGGGTGCTGTGTTCTTATCCCTTGGAAATGTCATCATAGGAGGGTCTCCCAGCAAGGACTCCCTCCCCTCTGTGCTGTGGGATTATTTCAACAGCAGCTTTATTTCAGATCCCTAGCACACAGCCCTCTACCAGGTCAAGGATCAAAGGCACTGCATGGGATGGGGTACAGGGATGTTCCCAGATAAAGAGCTCCCAGGCAGGGTAGTTCTGGCAGGGGTTGGGCTCTCTGCACACTGCCAGCTTACCTGAGCCAGGGGGAATTCGAATGAGATGCCCTCACTTACTGAGCTGTAACCAGGGATTGAGGGATGGCAGGACTGGGACCAGCTGTTCAAGACTAATAACCTTGATGGTCAGTGTTGCCAAAGGAGACAAATGCACTTTTTACCTACTCATGTTATATGTTTATCAAGAGATACAGCTTGGTTTCCATTTCCATTTCTATTCGTGATTTCAGAGGTTTGGTGCTGGTAAGGATGTAACTGCCCAGTTACCTGTTTGCAGCCAGAGCTGTTTTTAAAATGCTGACCAGAATCCTGTGGGGCAGCATTCTCTCTCTTCACTCAGCACTGGATGCAGCTTGTTTGGGATTCCTTTTATGCCTGAGGTAGCCTCAGTTATTTCACATTCATGGGCACCAACCTCACCTGCATTTCTCAGACTGTTGTGGTTAAAAAGATCCTATGCAGTGATACCACATCAATTTGCTAAATCCTATCTGAAACTACCATTGAATGCAAGCCATTTGGCTTTCCAGTGCTCCATACCTAAGATGGGAATGAAAATGAGGCAATTTTGGAGGTTGTCCTGCTAGCAAAGGCTGTGACCCATTCCCTATATGCCACCTGAGGCAGGTGCATTCAGGTGGGCTCAAAAATGCATGGTTTTGCCTTGTCAGTCTGTGACCATGTCTGAAAGATTGATAGGGTATGGTCATGAATAAACATATGGCATTTATATGGAGCCTCCCTTGAATATAAAGCAATCCAGTAATTCCTGAAATAAAAGAGAAGTGTGGGAGGGGGAAGATGGGAGAGTCAAATCCTGACTCACAAGAAGTTATTTCCTCTGGAAAGATGCCAGCCACTATGTAAATAGAAGCAAAGGCAGGTAATAAAACAGAAAATAGGTCCTTAATCCTGCTCTCCTGGAGGTTTTGTGGCAAATTTGTAATTGCTGTCCATGGTGGGAGGGTGGATCAAACTACTAGACCAGCACCAAAACTTTGTGATACTTTGGCAATTACAGACATTGCCATATTTCCAGCAAAAGTTTAGCTTGTGTCTCAGGGAACCAAAAACCTGATTAATAACTTTCTCCCAGACAGTGAGGAATCACACTTTTTCTCTTATCTGTTTTCCATTTGAAGATAAAAGTGTCAGTAGCTGCTTTTCTCTGTTGTGGCTTGGAGTAGTGGTTTACATAAAATATACAGATTAATACAGGAATAAGGCTCTAAGAAGAAATCACCCCACATGTTAACACAGAGGGCTGCTGAGTAATCCCCCACAGGCACAAAGATAAGTCTTGTTAAGTTAACAAACATGGTAACCCTCTGTGTATAAATTCTGACTTTGCTATAAAAGTCTGTTCCTTTTCAATTTCCCTGGAGTTTAGACATGCACTGCCATTGTCTGGAGAAAAGCCCACACAATTGATCAAGAGGAAATTGTTGGTGCGGGTAAAACATCCTGTGGTGAACTTCTCAAAGTCTGCTATGCTTTACTTCTTTTTAATCTTTAGAGCTGGATTCAAGTTCTGAACTTTCTGTCCAGCTCTTGACTTCTCCAAGGTCCAGTGATTCTTATAGTTCAAAGATTTAGGGGTTTAGCTGGAGAAGTTTTTCTGTTGATTTTTTTTTTTTGAAATGCTTTCTTTAGAAGTGTCTCTGTTGCAGCCTGAAGCTGAGGGGTGCATATAATATGGGAAAAGTGCTGTCCTGAGTCTGGAATGTTGCTTTTTCAAAATCAAGGATCGTTTTCTTGCAATGCTTTCTTTTAATGTTTCCTTTCTTAAGGCATGACAGGAAGCTTTCCCTTATTTTGATCTTTTTAGGACCACAACCCTCTCCATTCTACAAATCCTCCCCTATTTATTTTCTAGGAACCTTATGGGGGTTTTAAGGGCTCACCCTTTAAAGCTTTCTAGGACACCATCTGGTTTGGTTTCTAATCTTCTCCCCCTTCTTTTTGGCTTCTTGGAATTGTCCACAATTTGTAGGGACACATGCATTTTGCTTTCTAGAAATTCTGCTTTTTAGCATGGCTCCTTGATGCTTTCTGGGAATATTTTATATTGTCTAGGATTCCTGGGATGCATATGTAATAATTGTCCACATTTTCTAAGATCATACCAGTATAATCTTTAAGACATCGCACACCAGGAACGTTCTAGATTGCTTATGCTTGCCCCCATGTCTTCTTTCCTTATCCATTTCCTAGGAATGTTCTCAGCCTGAACATTTCTGCTCTGCTTTCCAGCAATTCCTCATTGCTTTCTAGGACCGTCTACATAAAAGAAAGTCCTCTGAACTTTTAAAGAGGCCTTCCTAATTTGCTTTGTAGAAATGCCTTATTGCTTTCTAGTGGTTTGTTCTTGCTTTTCCAGGGATTGTTCCTTTTGAAGAAATATTGATTTTCTTCCTGGCAATTCCCTGTTTGTCTTTCCACCTTCCCTCCATATCTTTGCAGGAAATCCCCTAGTTGCTTTCTGTTGCTTACTTTGTTAATAACTCCCCCTTGTCTTCTAGGAAGTCTCCTCTTGTTGATAAATTCAGTCTCATACTTGAGAATTCCTCTCTGCTTTCAGGGAATTCCCTGCGGTGCTTTCAAGGAATTTTCTCTTTCAATTCTAGCAGCTCCTCAGGAAAGTCCAGTGTTCTTTCTAAAATTTATAAACCTCATTTCTTTTCCTAGAGGGTTTATTTTGCTCTTCTACTTGTTTTGAATTCTCTGCTGCTGTTGAGAATTTATTGTTTGCTTTTCTTCGAAGTCCTCATCTCTTTTCTAATAATTCCCTTCCTTTCTAGGACACATTTTTTTTGAAAGCTGCCAAAGTGAAACTTCTAAGTAACTGACCTGTTTTTAAAGCCCTCCTTTAGCTTTCAGAGAGTTAAAAGTCATTGGTGTTTTTAATAAAAGGTAGTTCAGAGAACAAATAAAGATCAGGATATCCTGAGTCGCTGAAGAAGTGAAGAAGCAAGTCTCAAAAATCCTTTACAGACAGTTTCTCCGTTATTTGAACTGGAATTTCTTCATGCCAATAGAAGTGTGTATGCCATATTGCTTTTGTAAGTACCTCTGCCTCCCATTTAACTTGAATCCTAGTCAGGGCATGTCAGATGGTAAAGAATACAGCATTTTTAAACGAAATGTGAACTCTCCTTTTTCTTCATGTAGCTGCTTTAGACATTAAGAAAGCTTTGCTGGCACAACAATGCCAATCAAGGTGACAGCTTGGTTTTGCCACAGAGGCAGAACTCTGCATTATGAGCCTCAGCTGCTCAGTGATTAGTGCTCAGTGACACCAAACACTTTTAGGCTGCATTAATTTTAGCAGGATTTGGGAAATCTGAGCAGCTAAGTAAATAAGACTATCAAAGAGATATGCCTTAGGGTGGTAGCTCTAGGAAAGCATAGCACATCTTAATTTTCTTTTCTGAAGTACAATGGGATGTTATCTTGCTGTAGCTTGAGGGTCAAAGAGAAATTATTCACAAGCCTTAAAACCAAAATGGGAAAAGCTTAGGAATTTACATTTAATGCAATAGCAAAATTCATTGGTTTTTCAAAACCTGAACCTCACAGTACAAAACCATAACACATTTAAATGTTTTTTCCTTTTTTTTTTTTTTTTTGTCTCTCATTACTGCAGACATTTAACTTGAAATCACCGAATGACAATGAGAAATGTCAAGGTAACTTGTTTGTTGTTTACCTGATGGAATTTAAGTGGTGCTTACATCACACACTGACCACATTGTCAGCTAAAGATAAGTTTTAGTTCATCCACCACTGTCAGCTAAGCACTCCCTTATCGTCTTTCTCAGCTATTTGTTTGGATATGATTAAATTATTCAAACTTTGCCTTGTTTAATCTCTCAGGTCACTGCTACGAAAAGAGATAAGGCAGTTTATTAAAAATGCATGTACAATGGTGTTGGAGGGAAAAAAATGGATGGAGAGTGTTCATGGAGCTTATCTTTATTGATGAAGCCCTTGCGGGTGATGGGGAAGGATACCAGGAGCCCGTGCAGGCTGTCGGCTCCTGTAGTTGTATTGAACCAGCTCGTCCTGAGTGCCTCAGCTAATGCACACACGAGGCTCTGCCAAGGCTTGTGCTCAGCTCCCCTTGCATTATTAATGCTCCCAGAAGGGCCTGTGTTTGTGTCCTGCTGCCTGGGGTGACTCTGCCACTGCTGCCTCTCTGCACGGTTTTCAGGGCTGCCACGCTGGGGCTCTGTGACTGATGTTGGTACTGAGCAGGCACAGCTGGAGCCAAGCAGTGGCTGGTGTTTGCCAGTGCTGCCAGTGGCTGGCCTTCAGAAATGCAGGCCTCTGTGCAGAATCATGATCTATTTAATTAGAGAGATAGCAGAACATGCACAGATAGCAAGGCAAATCTGACTACTCTTATCTGTAGTGTAATTATACCATGTGTCTTAGTATTTGTGCCTCCGTCCTTTCTTAAAACTGAAATAATAATTAAAAAACCCTTGCAAAATATTCTAGGCATTTAAAAATGATCAGTTTCTAGTGCTTATCAATGCAGACAAAAATGTAAAACATGCATATGTGCAATGTAGGAGCACTGAGATAATTCCTCACAATTATTTAAAACTGATCTCATGGATTTTTGAAGCAGATTCTCTGCTTATTTGCTGCCCATGACACCATGGATAGATTTATTTTGGTATGTTCCTTTTTACTGTTGCTGGATGGTTTTGAAGAGCATATCCAAACAAGCTGCCCACTTAAAGCAATGATGTCTCACCTGCTTGTTTTCTATTTTTTTTTTCTTTAATCTGCAGCATTTGGCCTATTTGTAGTAGGTTAGAGACAGCTGATACTTTGGAAGCTTGGGTATTGGACTCTTTCTTCCTTTATTCTCTCTGCTACATAATCCTTTGAAAGAGCTGATAGCATTGCATTGACATTAGGTTTTCATAGCCAGGTTCTGCAATGTAGGTAATGTGCATGTGTGCATATGATATTCCTGTAATAAATTTGGGCAATTGCATTCTGTTCCACTAAAGGCAGAGGAGGGAGGTAGTAGTATAAAACAGAACAATTTTTTTTCCAGTTTAGGAGGAATTTTGGGCCATCAAAATTCTTCCTGTCCAAGAGGAGTGTTGCTTCTGGGCACAAAGTGTGAGAATGTCTACTCAGCGGGTTGATGCAGTATCTAACCCTGCTCTGCTTGCCTCTCCCAAAAGAGTAATAAAGGAAACCAAACAGATTGTCCCAATATCAGTATAGTACTGCCAACCTCAGGCTTTCTCAAATTGCAGGACTAGCTTGAAAATCAATACATATGCTGTGGTTAATTTGTATTTTTACCCTTTACTCCACAATGAGGTTTAAAAACCTAATATAATTTAAAAAAAGAAAAAAAAAAGAAAAAAGTGAGACTTGCTGATGATAGACCTCAAAGAAAGACACGAAGTCTCATGAGACTTGTGATTAAAATTAGGGTAACATTCTATTGTTAGTTTTGCATGTTTATTCCTTTGGTTTTCAAATATACCATACCTGTCTAGAAATCTAATTGCTTGGACTTCTGTTCGTCTAATTTAACCCTCACTTCTTGCTTCCCCGTGGCTGATGCTGTCACCTCGCTCACTATCATGATGTGGAGGGCTGTTAACAGGCACATGCACAGGATTTATGCAAGCCCTATCCTGCTGCAGTATTAGGGCTTCTAGGTACAAGAAGTCATTTCATCCTCATCTGTTACTAATGTAAAATCACTGGAAAAGTCCTTTTTTTTTNTTTACTGTTGCTGGATGGTTTTGAAGAGCATATCCAAACAAGCTGCCCACTTGAAGCAATGATGTCTCACCTGCTTCACTCAGACATCAGCATTTTGTGCTGAGCAGATCAGCAGTAATTCTACCTAATGAAGTGGGTAATTCAGGGAAGAGGTAAGTGGTCAACCTGACAAGTAAGACATAATTTTTAATTGCCATGAGAAGTGTTTATATCCTTGCATACATCAGAGGGCTGTGACAGGACAGGAGACTTTGAAAAGGTACATTCTGTAAAACAAGCCTATGGCTTTCTCACAACACCTGGAATTTTTCTAAAAAACAGTCAAATAAGATGTCTTGCAAGCAGGTGCTAAAGAACATTTGTGCTGAGCTTCCTGTAAAGCACATGAGATTTATCACCTTGCAGCCCTGGAGAGCTTTGTGGAGACAATGGAGCTTCTGTATGGGAATGCTAACCATTACATATTAATGGCATAATTTGTCATTAGGTGATTAGTGCAGCACACCCCCGTGGTGAGAACCAAATGTTTGTGACATTACTACAAGCAGAGATTTCCTGCAAGGTGGCAGGGAGGAAGGAGGGGGAGCAGTGAAATGTTACCCTGGAGGAAAACATCTCCTTGGTATTAAAACATTATAAACAAGTGCCTGTCTCCTGCTTCAGACCAAGGCTGCTTCTGAACCACATCAGACTCCCTCCCTGTGTCAGGTTCTGCATGTAAATTGAGAACAGAAGTAGCACTGATTACAGGGAAAATGATGAAATAACTCTCTATGGATCTGAGCACTGCTTGCCAGCAGGTGAAATATTTGTTTCATGTTGAATCAGGCCCCTCAGATCTGGCCTGGCAATGAAGGACAAAGAGCATCTCTAATGGGGTTACTGTAATAATTTGGAATAATCTTGGTGTCCTGTTTAAACAATTAATATGCCTAAGGTGAACACTCAATATCCCTTCCTGCAGAGCCCTTTAACTCTTTTTTTCTCTCCAACACCTCTAAGTTGACTCAGCAAGGTTGTGAGTTCAGGCTTTGGGAGATTGCAGAGCTCTTGCTGCTGTCACACTGTTGCTGATGCAAATGATGGGTGGAGGAATGATGGCTCTGGCAATCAGTATTCAAAATGTTTGGCTACAAGCTGAGTGACTCATTAATTACAGGCTATAAAATGCTACATTGCTTCTCCTGTCCCCCTCAATCTAATTTGCAGGCATTTAGCTCAGCCTTCTCCAGACAACACATTCATGAAGACAGTGAAAAAATACACAATAAAATCACCCTTTTAGCTCTGTCAAGTTGCCTCATCCTTGAATTGATCCCACAGGAGGAGGAGAGGTAAAATGTAAAACTAAAGTAAGGGGATGGATTATCATGAACAGTTTCTGATAGGTGAGGATTGTTTGTTCTTCTTCCCTGCTCACTTCTTTCCAAGTGGGGTTGCTCTTTCATTAGAGGCAGCTAAAACTGGGTTTGGTTTTGCTGGTTACTCTATGTTGTTATACAGACTTTTTTTTTTCCTTCAGTATCTCTGAAGAAGGAGATTCCGCAGCATCTCTAGACCAGTCACAGTAAAAAGCAGATTCATGCAGATTGATGATTTTAGGTGGAATTTCACATTTTAAATTTGTAGGTTTTTTGTCTTGTCCTGTCACTGAACACCATTGGCAAAGGCCTGCTTCACTCTTCTCCAGGCTGGCCACTCTTGGTTCTCTCAACCTTGGCTTGTGTGGGAGATGCTCCAGTTTTTTCCTCATATTTCTAGCTCTTTGTTGAAATTACTTCTTATATATTGTGCTTTTTTCCTTTTTTTATAAGTCAAAGGAAGCTTACATGACATGGTTAATTAATGTCTTTGAAAGCTGTAAACTTAGAGGCAGATAATTTTTAATATCATTGTTACTCAGAAACACTGAGCACTGAGGTTTGTCCTCAGAGAACCCTCATATGTTGTCCAAGAGGAAAAAATACCTTTAGAGGTATTCTTTCAGTAAACCAAGAAAGTCTAGTCAGAGGTGAATGCAGAGAGATAAAATATTGCTCCAAATATTCTTTATGGATTCTTAGATGAACAAAAGATACTAAAGTCAGCAAGTCTTTATTTATTACCTCTGATGTGCGGCTGTGTGAGCCTGCACAGGGAGAGTTCCCGCTGTTAAATCTACAGATACAGAGCCTCCACCTCCACAGGGCTGTGCTTATACACATTCAAGAGATCTGACTCCTTAAGGTGAGTTAGGTGAATAACATTTTATTTGTGTAAGGTGAATAACATTTTCTGTGTCTTAGTTTCAAGCAGCAACATGTATGGAGAACCTAAAAGATCTCTTGGATACTCTCCCTGTGTTTGACCACCTCAAAACAAATAAATGAAACAGACCAACCAACCAAAAACAAAAACCAACCAAACAAACCCAAAATAAAAAAAGCAACAAAAAAAAAATACCTCTTGCATTCTCTAAGAGGAGAAAAAGAAACTTTTTTCCTTTCCATTTCCATAGCAGGTTCCTTGGGCTGACATTACGGTAAGAAGTTTCTTCAAGTACATTAGAGTGAGAAGTTTCTTCAAGTAGGAAATGTTGAAGTAGATCCACTGACAGTTATGGAAGTGAAGTTAAAAAGGTAGTAGAAAATTTTGAAGGGTAAGAAAAGTGCTTGGGAAACTGCATGAGTTGCTATATATAAATAATGTTTTTCTCTGAATAGATTTTTACAGCTAGACTTAGAGGAGCCGGGCTGAATTCAGGCCCAGTTGGGCAGAGAAGAACAGACTAAACTGATAAAATGTCCTTTAAGATAAACTCATGACAACTTTTGGTTGTAACCTTAAAAGTGAGACAACAAGAGATGCTCAGAGAAGCTTTTCCCATCTCTCGCTTAATAATACTACTTTAAAAAAGACTGAACCAATAAAACCATCCAACATTTTCCCTTTGAGAATCAAAAACAGTTCCAACTGAGGAATCCTCAAGTTATCTAAGGAACAATCTCTATATTTTGTATTATTTTGGATTTTATAAAACAGTGCATGGTTTGTTTTAACACCCCACTTCCATTCATTGCCTATCAGTCCTGTGAATTCCTGTGAATTTCCAAAGGAGAGAGAAAAAAATGTCACCTCTCCTACTTATCTGGGTCATTTTAGTTTTGTTGTTTGTTAGTTTGATTCAAACTTATCTCCAGTTTTTTCCCTTTAAGGTGAACTTAAGGTTTAAGTAAAACCCATTAACCAGTTGATTCCAGCAGTCCCCATTACTGTCTGCAGTAGCTCTGCAGTGAATCTGAGGCTGTGTCATTTCTGCCCTTTGTGCTGACCCTCTTCCCAGTAAAACCAAAGCAGACAGCAAACAGATTTCCATACAAGTTCTAGAGGATTTTCCAAGGAAATTGTGCTGAAGTCACCATGTGTAATCCCAAAGCAAAACGCCTTTGGACCAAAGCTGTCTGGTCAAACCAGTGGGAGTGTTTGGCCTGCCTGGCAAACATTGGGAAGGTTGGGTGCAAGGTAGGACTGGGCCCAAAATTCTTTATTTCAGTCAGCTGAACTAATTCCCAGTGGGCTGGAAAATTTATTCGAGCGCAGTCATTCTGGTTTTTATAAGATGTTAAGACTCTCTTTATGTCACAGACTTTACATTTTCAGAAACATTCAGAAGTCGTAAACTACAGAGAGTGGAAAACACAAGGACAGGTAAAAAAAGAAGGCAAACTTCCCAGTCTGCCCAATCCAGACTGAATAATACCTAGGCTGCATCTTTCCCTGGCAGTGTGATCAGCCAGCATTGGTCTCTGTTTGCTGTATTAAAAATACTCATGTCTCTAATATATGACTGAATGGGAACAATGGATTCTGAAACCAGTATTACAGGCAGTGAAATGATGGATTTTTTTTTTCCCCCTAGGACAGGGTTTCCCATGCCATATCCTTTAGGCTTTTCCTCTTGTGGGATGGGCTATGTTTCACACATCTATTTCATCCACAGCTGTACACAAAAGTAGAATGGGAGAACTGAAATATTTTCATCCTGGCAGAAACACCCTGAGGTAGAAATTCCTGTTCCAGAGTCGTTGATAGGCAGGTTGGCCCTCTTTGGTGTCTAAAAGTCACTTGTAGCTACCTGATGACTGATCAGCTGCATGCAGTTCTTGCTATGAAATAGCAGAAATTCATGGAGCATGACTTGATTAGTTCAGTCACTTTCCCCAGCAAGAACTTTGCTGAATACTCTCTAGGAATACACTTTATGCAGCTTCTTCTAAAAGGCTAAAAAATTAGTGACAAGGGCAATTCAGCCACTGCTAAAAGATGATGTCAGGGCTATGGAGAAATGTGTATCAGGCTAATGCATGTCTGCTATGCAACATGTGAATTAAAAAAGAGTCACAAAGTCAAGTGTGCGTAGCAGTAAATAGGGAGGTGAAAGATGATGGTGGGGATAGATGAAAGTCAAATCCCTATCATTATTTATAGACTAGTAGTGTTATTTTCTGAGAGTTTTTGGAGAAAAACTTGGAAGGCAAGGGGGCAGCCGGGAGGATTATTTCAGTTTGAATAAAAACAGTATCCAAATGTGCAGCATAGAATACATTTTTGTGATCCTCATCACACTTAGGAAATCATTTGTGTGGCTCCTCATTGTGAACCCCTTGATCATGGTGAGCAGCACTGACATGTGGCTCAGGGAATGAAAGAAGAACAAAGACAGGGCTGGTAAGAAATGGATGAGACAGGAACAGCAGGTAATGAAGAGGAACACAGCACATAGGAGGCTTTATATAATTTAAAGCAAAATAGATGAGAAAGATAGTTCACTGTAGATAAATGTGGAATAATGGTGACTATGATGAATCCTTTTCACTCCAGACTCTGATTTTCACAAAACAGAGCTTTAAAAAATAAAACCACCAAAACTTAGAAGTCAAAATGCACAGCTCTGTGTGCTGCTAATGAAGAGCAAACAGGAGGAAGATTAATAGCTACATGGAGAATGGTGCTGCTGGTGGGGATTGGGATCCAGGGTGCTCAGGGGTGGGGTAAAACAGAAAAGAAGAAAGATGAAGAGGAGGGAGAGTGAACCCAATGGTAAAATAAAAAGGTCAGCTAACTTAAAAATGAGAAGTTTGGAATAGCATGCTTCTGTATGCAGACTTTTGATGTCAAGACAAATGATTTGGTCTTGGAACAGTTTCTCTCAGCTTATTGCTGGTGGTTTTATTTTGAAAGCAGTTATATTACATGTATTTAGAAGGCAAGTGTCTTGGTTTAAGACAATTTAAGGAGTACACTCTGAAATCAGTCGCCTCCCCTTAGTTTTAACCAATCCCTTTCCACCAATAAGGAGAAACAAATATTAATAGATTAAAGTGAAAAAAAACCCCAGTTTACTAATAAATACAACAGCAAAAGGCAAAAAAAATAGCAATAAATAATCACTACAGATACAAAATTGGACTGAGATAAATTGGACAGCTTTGAATGAATAGGTTAAAGTATAATCACACTTTCTAGCTGGGGAGTGGGGATAATAGGAATTTCTAGCCTATAGTCAGGAGTTGGATTTTGTTTTAAGCTGACTTTGTCAGCTTTTGACTGTCTGCTTGCATGAAGAAGTGGCAGCTTTTTATGTCTAGATAATATTTAGACTTGCTGTTCTGTTTGTAATTTTGTCTCGTGCACTGGAGCCTATGTCACAGGCCACACTATTTCCTTTGAGATTTGTGAAATGAGCTGTTAAAATGTGATGTACAGAACATAAACACCTTTTATTCAATATTTTATAGCTATCTTGAAGGTCCAATGAAAATCTGGTGGGTCCTTTCTGAGCTATTTCTCTGCTTCATTTCACAGTGCATGGGCTTGTCTTTTTATTATCCTATTACACTGTTTTACTATACTCTTATTGGTTGAAATTAGTAAAGACATAAGAGGAAGTGTTTATCCCAAATATAATCTTTGCAACTTGTATTTTTATACTAATAAAAAAAGTATACCACGACCACAAATGCCTTTAGAGAATAATGGTGCTCCCGTGGAGGTGTCTTTCTGTCAAAGAGAAAAACATCTTTATCCATCGCTTAGGAGTCCTTGACAACCTTTATCATTTATTAGCAAATGAACCAGTACATCTCAAAAAGAAATAAAGGAGGCACAGAGGTGTGAGAACTCTTGTCACAACAGACCTTTCATTTCTCTAATTAATATCAAAGAAAAAAGAAATAGATATTAACTTTTGTTAACAGGCTGAGGTGATAAACAATTTTTTCATGTGCTCAGGGGGAGATAAAGCTGGGCTGAGCTGTTCTTCCTGGCCCTTATCTCCTCTGAACTGCAGTTTCTCATGGGAGTGGCCTCTGCTTTGGATGCTCTGGGATTGTGTGTGCAAGGAACTATGCAGCACCTTTCTCTGTGCTTGTCTTTAGGAGTAGAATAGCATGAAGTTTTTCATTCTCTTTTTATGTTCAGAGCTTCTGGACAGCTTTCAGGCTTTAATCTGTGCCAGGGATGGGTTGGGAGCCCAACTGGAAGTTTCCTCTGGAGGTACTGGATGTAATATCAGTTTGAGAATGGCCAGAGGATGTCCTGACCCATTGGGAAGGGCAAGAGCGTGGGGTTGTGCATCTAGATCTTGATTAGAGCTGTTGGTTCCACCAGACTCTGTAAATGGCTTGAAGAAGGTCAGAAATTCAAAAATGTGTGTTTTGATGTGGAGAGGCAAACTATGTTCATACGATCGAAACCTGAAATGTCAGAATAAGAATCTCTGCCCCTTACTGTGGGGCACCTTAAAATCTCTCCCTGGTTCCTTTACACTGGAACTACACTTTACTATCTCCTTCCTGTTTATGTGGAATGCAAGACATTTAGCATCCATTTCTTTGGAGTTGGTGGTCTGTTGATATTCTCTCGGTTTAACTCTCCGTTCTTCTGTCTTTTCTCACAAACACTTTTCTTCTCATGCTGATGGTGGCAATGTGCTTCTGTGGAGGAAGGATTTTATGAACACTTGGGCATTATCTATGCTGCATCTTTCCAGATGGCTCAAAACCCTGGACACTGGGCACAAAGTATGCTCAGAGAGGACATGGTTTTCCTCATTTTGGCTTTTCTGGTAATGAATCATATCTAGCGTTAAAAGCTGAGAATTGTCTACTCTGAAAAGTCCAAGCTTTGATCTTTTTTAGCTCTTATTCCTGTGGAGTGCTGCTGTTTTGGTGACTTATGGTGATAACCTAGATCCACATAAAGGACTTTTAACCGGAATAATCAGTTACTTACAAATGCACCAAACAAGCTTACAAGCTTTAGACCTTTGAAAAAGGGTAAAAAAAAATTAAAAAATCCTTAACTGGTAAATATTGTAAATTAGGAGTCCTAAGAGTGTGGATATGAAGACACTGAGAATATTTTCACAGTGCCTTGGTGAATGAGCATTGCCAGGATGGTTGTAGCAGTCCTTTAGCACAATAAACTTGCGTGCTTGGGTATGCTGATAATCTGGATGGTTATAAAAATTTTCCAGGAGATAACCTTCTACCCTGTACAAGGGAATTTACTAACTGTAATCCAGAGAATATTAGCTCTTTGTAAGAGACCCGTGGTGTTTTGCTGTCCACAGTTTCTGATCATATGACTGAGCTGAAATCTTTGCTCTAGACAGAGAGAAGCAATTATTAGGCATTGATTCCCTTATGGTAGAGCCACACACTGACACTGGAAGTGCTGATGCACAGCACAAGTAAGAGCCTGTTTTTACAAGCAGCTAGAGCGTGGCCTGAAGGATGTGCCTCACTGATAGAGAGATAGGAGGTACCTCATGGTGTCTGAGCAGGACACTGCCAGCTGAGGCAAAAATCCCATTTCATTCATGGATAAATGGGGGGTAATTTTTGTAAGAGGGGATAGTGATGTGTACCAAATGTTCTTCTTCTCCCTGACAGGACAAGCTTTATAATTACAGATGAGCCATGCTTGAGTTGCCACACACTTCAGCAAATGACATTGGATATTAGTGATTCCGCCCGAGCTACGGGAAGCAGCTCAAAGCTGCAATTCTGCAGAATCACTGCATATTCCATATTCTCACAGTCCTAAATTGGAGTCTTTCTGACTTGGAAATTAGATCCCCAGTGCTGCAAATGGTACCAGAGTGATTATTTGTCCCATAGCAAAATGGGAATAAACTTGTGGCAATGTGGTTTCTTTGGCATATTGTCTGTATTTATAGATGCATATATTTATAGCACCTATTTTAGGACGAGATATATTCTAGAACTGTGCTGGGGCCTTTAAAAAAAGGCTGATATGTGACAGAAAGGAAAGGGTATGGGATATGGGAAGGGATACTTCCAAAGGCAACAATGCAGTTGTGGGGGATGGAAGCTAGACAACACAAAACTCTAAAAATAATGATCCACCAAATGCAGTAATTCTTTCCAAAGGGGTAATGGGAGAGAAATATTAATGTGGGCTGTCTGTGGCAAAGGGTGATCTGGGCCTCAGAAAAGATGCCTCAGTGCAGGAAGCACAGTCCAGGACCACAGGGAAGGAAAGAGAAGATAGAGGAACAGGTAGTGAGGGAATGCAGGGTAGAAAGTTGATTTCTGATGCTAGACACTATTGCAGCAGAATTAGCATTGGGCTGGAGCTGTGTTAAGTGTCAGCAGGAGCCTTTAACCACAGTGCTGGATGCAGGAGGATGAGAAAATGCAGTGACTTTGAACTGCAGTCCTAATGTCTTCAGTAAATTTTGCTTTCTGGATGGTTCAAAAAAAAAAAAAAAAAAAAAAAAAAGAAAAAAAAAAAAACAAATATATTAAAAAACA
>VWZN01011831.1:306915-325061 GCA_013396955.1 Regulus satrapa
AAAAAAAAAAAAAAAAAAAAAAAAAAAAAGGAAAAAAAAGACCTTTTATTTTGCAATCCACTTTTAAACTCTAAAAAAATAGCAGGTTCCTGTATTTTATATTGTACTGTAAACTGTGGAAGTGCCATCCCCTCCCCTTTTGCTGCGTCTTTTTCATATCAGAGCCCTCTCCTGTGAATGAACTTTGCTATAAAGAATGGAGCGCTTCAAGTCACCTGATGGTTTTACCTCTGTCATTGCTATACTGGGCTCCTTTTCCTAAAATGCTCACTGGATCTTTCAGCCACCTGCTTTCTGGTGGGTAACGTCATGCCAGGAAGAAAGAAGCAGCGTGTGATGCAGCAAAAAAGGGGGGTAAAATAAGCAGCAAGGTCTGACTTCCCCTTCAGTCCTTTAATTTTGTTTGCATCTCCCGGAGGTGTTGCTTTCCCATCACCACTGCTGGTAGTACCTGTTACCAGCTGGAAACAATACAGAGTGAAATCAGGAGGTGTTATGTCAATGTGTTCTTGTTCACTTCTCCCACAGCATACATTATTCTGCTCACCTGTGATGTCAGCTCCTTTGTATTCACAGTATTTGATTTTTATTTTGTGCTATTTGCTGTGGTTGGTGCTTGAAACCAAATAATTTCTCAGAGCTAGTTAAGACAAGGCCTAAGTCCATGTTTGGCATCTCTGTGAATGTCAAAACCATTAAGTACACTTTCTGGTTCTTAGAGAGTATAATTTTTCAAGATGCATTCAAGAAGTTGAAGGACATGCCTGTCTTTAATAGAGCAGCACTTCTGAGATGTGAAGTTCAGGACATTTCTTATGAAATATAATAATTCTGCCTTAATGCAGCAACTGGATATAGGACATTCAGTTGTACACACAGCTGAAGATATGCCATTGATGTTTGATTGGATGGGTTTATTCTTACATGCCTTAGAAAAAAACTTTGAGTGGGATGATTATTTGGGAGAGTTGGCTGGATGAGGATAAAGAAAATAAAATGTTGGGATGGGAAAACAGAAAGGAGTTAACTCAGCTGATGCTTCCCACTCCTGTTTGTCTCCACTACCCTGCATGAACTGATCGGACTCTGCTCACAACTGCTTCCATCTGGAAGTGAAAAGAACCCTTTTTTAATGACACTTGCAAACCACTTGTCTAACTTAGAGGCCCTTAGGTTTTTATAATTTCTATAAATACAATATTTGTATTTTATTTTTTCCTGATCTTTCTTTCCTTCAGTATTACACTATTTCCTTCAGGCACTTTAACCTATTGAGTGAACAATCTAGTTCATTGTCTAACAAATTTTTAGTGATGAGAACTGTTATGTTCTTTAGACCTTTTCCCCTTACCTTTCCATCATGATACATTAATCTCTCCTTGCAATTCTTTTAGATTTTTTTTTCCCACAGGTTTGCATCCCTGAAAATGCATTCTCACTCAGGTTTCTTTCAGTTAATATAAACATTAGGTTTTGCCTGACATTTGTTTCAAATAATTTACCTAAGGAGCAGAAATAATACCTGGAACTAATTTCACTGATATTACCCAGGGCTGCATATAAATCACAGTGTACATTTCATTTCCTTGACCACTAATTTTGCTGTTCTCTCTAGAAGTGCTGACTGGGGCTGGAGAAATCATTATCCCAGACTTTCATGAGATACACTCTGTTATTTTTACTTGTAACAGGATCTATGATAAATTGACTTCATTAACTTCAAGCCAGTCCCCAGCTCTTGATTTCTAATCAGTTTTTATTTTGCTTGGAGATCACTGGCTGCTAAAGCATAATATCAGTCTTCAATCAGAAGTGAAATTAATCTCTCCCTTTAGAGCTGAGAGGCAAAGGGTCTCTTCTGAACCTTGCCTCAAGGAGGTTTAGTTTTTATTCTCATGCTCTTCATAACCCAGCTTCCATCAGAGATTGCTGTCTCCAGAGTCCTCCCAGCAGATCATTTTGTGCCAGAGTTCCCTACTCCACCACAGGTGTTATTCCAAGTAGTCTGAAGGGCTCAAACCTCAGCTTTTTCTGAAATCAGAGAAGGTCAAGCTCACAAGAATCACCTCAGAAATGGTAAAAGTGGCAACAGCCTCCAGGCCCTCTGTGGTGCTGCGTGGTGACTGCGCAGTCACCAGGGGTAGGGGTACTCTGTGTTTGTCTCTTGTATGTGATGGGCAGCAGAAGAGCTGAGCAGAAATGGCCTCAGCCTGAGCCAAGTTTGTGCTGTGACATTCTTCCCATCCATTCTGGGGTCAATCTGAAAACCCAAAGAGGTGAAGATGTGTGCTGCATGGAGTGCCAATGTGGGTTGGTGCATGTGGTGGAGATGACTGCACAACCTTGGGAAACTGCAGTATTTAGGTGAAAATTACTCATTAGCTGGAAGGTTCAGTGTGGCTCCTGCTGTCTCGAGGGCAATGCTGCTCTACACCCGTGCTAATCCCATGCTTTTCTCTCCAGGGTAGGCAGATCCATCCCAAAGGGCATGGAGCCACCTCTGGGAAGCCTGTCTTGGCCAAGTAAATTCAAGTGCGGTGTATCAGTACAGACTGACCTTGGCTACAGTTTGCAACAATTACTTAACATCATCCTCTTAGCAGCTAACACCTGCCAGGATCATAGTTTGAAGAGAAAAGTTTTCTCAGGACTTTCTTTATCAAGAAAGATGGTTCTAGCTGACCATCACGTGGGGGAAGCCCTCTGACACTTACACAGTAAGGATAAATAAGATGTAATGCTTCATTCAATATGATTTAAGATCACTTTGTAAGATGCAGGAGCATGCCTGCTCCCGGGATAGGGAGGTGATAACTAGCTGCTGGTCATGTAAGTGGAGAGGATGCGATCAGGAGTGAGCAGCTGCTCCTGATTTATTGAGTAGCAAGACAGCCTTGATGCCAAGCACATGAGACTGAGCTGAATTTCTCGTGCCTAAGGTTGGCCTGGCAGGTTTTCACAGCCTCATTTCCCTCTTGGTGCTCCTTACCTTCTGGCACAGAAGAGCTGGGATGCTGCTGAGCTCTGTCATTGCCTGTTTGCTGATCTGCTGAAAGGTGACTTGAGAGACAGAGGCGGTCAGCTCTGTGACTCAAGCCAAACCCAGTTCATTGAGGATTTGTGCTGCATTCCTTGCTGCTGTAATTTAGCAGGGCTCTGTCGGCTTAGTAGTAAATTTAGCTTTTTAGCCTCTAAAAACTACCATTCCAGTAAGGTGCAAATGAAGCTGACAGTCTGACAACCTGGTCGGTAGCCCAATCACTAGGCCTTGGAAACAAAATAGCCACTGTAAATTTCAGTTTTACTAGTGCTAATAATGGCTGAAACAAAATATCTGAATGCTGTGCCTCTCTAATATTACTACCTGTAGCAATAGATAAATGGAAATGAACATTTTTAGTGTTGTCAATTTTTTTTTTTTCCTTAATTGGGCTGTGTGATTTTGCCTTAGGTCTTGGAGAAGGCTTTGCTGACCTTGGAGGATGTGAAAAACCACTAAGATGTGGTTGTGTGAGATGTATTCTCTCTTTCTGGGGAGCAGCAAATGCCTCTGAAGAAGGTAAGCCCAAGGAAATGTTTCTGGGTCTTGGTTTAAGGCAATTTGAAGGCATGGACTCTCAAAAAATGAGTTACCTCCCCTGAGTTTTAACCAATCTCTTTCCACTGTTATTATGACTTGATTATTCCAGAGTGAAGAGATTTGGGTTCCTTTTGCTGTCCTGTGTAACTCCTCAGAGAAAGGGCACAGCCAGAAATTCTCATCAAGAAAAACATCCATTGTTTCAAAAATAATTAGATGCCTTCTATTGACACACACTTAAACCTTGCTCTTATTGTTCCCTTGCGTGGGAATCAGAAAAATATTATTTATTAATGTTTCAGATACTTTAAAGTTGTGACCAGATGAAGTCAAGAGAGACTGTTAGGCTTTCATAACTTACAGAATAGAATGATTTAGGCCATTTGCTAGGAAAAAGGTTTAGATTTTTCACTGCCCTGGTAAATTAAAAGGTCCTTGTATCTTGGAGAGCTGTAAGATCCCGAGGAGATGGATGAGTTTTGCCAGTCCTATGGTGAAGGGCAAGGGATGTTTCCTCAATAAAAACTAAAAAAATATTTTTTTTTTTTGTTAAATTTCAGTCATGAATTATCAGGAGAACTTAGAAGGACATTGTTAAATTAACTCCATACTAGGCTCTTTGTGTTAAAGACTTAAAAATATGTATATTTTATTCCTATTTTTTAGTGTTTTATGGATTAGCAATGTAAAAAAATGTTGTGGATGTAACAAGGCCTTATCTGCAAAAGCTGGTGGGGAATGGGAAAGCTTAAAATCTGCATGAGGCTCAAAATTATCTGTGAGAGCTTGGGTCAAAGTCATTCCCATCACTGGTGCTCAGCTTCCAGCCTTCCTACTGGCAACTGGGAATCTTTCAACCCTGATTTACCCTGGAAAGTGTGATTCATTTAGAGCTCAGCTTTCAGCTGGGCCTTACAGCCTAATTAAAAGAGATGTGGGTACAAAGTCACAGTATGGGAATGCCAAAATGGAGCATTTGTTCAACAGCAGACCGTGTCCTCTGCGAAAATACACGGCTCAGACTTCAGAGTGCCTAAATCCTAGCCTCACTGGGCATGAGGAGGAAGTTCTGATCATTTCAGAAAAATACTTTTAAAAGCTTTTTGAAGGTATACACTGTCATACTAATAAACAGAAACATCTGTATTTTGTGACTACTGAAGCCAGGGACAACTTGTTCCAGATCCTGGGGAAATTCCTTGTACCTTGCAGAATGAGGTACATGTGTAGAAGTACCATTGTTCCTGTGTAGAAGTACTTTCTCCCAGGAATTGTTGGCAGCTTCCCCCAGCAGCATGAAGTGGCAAAATAAGGGAAGACTCTTCCTCCCTTCAGGATGAGAGTGGTAAATACATGGTTTTGTGAGTTTTATTTCAGCACAGGCAGACAGCCAGACTATAAAGTGTCTTTCTGCTTGTGTTGTTTTGTGCATGTTGGGTTAATGCTTTGAGGGCAAGGAGTGCTGCACTGCACTTCAGGACTTACAGCAGCATGGCTTATAATTTAATTTTCTTTCATTTGGTTGATTGATTTGGTGCCTTTAATACAGATTAAACAGATTCTGGTTTCTGAATTATCCATGGAAAAAAATAATTCTCAGAAAAGGCTTCTTTCTTTGAAATAGATTTGGCCCTCACAGTTTACATTAGTTCTTTATCTCCGATCAAGGAAAAAGTCACAAAATTATTCAGAAGCTGCAGGGAAATCCAATGTTCAGTTACTAGTGTTGTTTTGTTTTTTTTCTTTAAAATACTATAAGAAGAGGGACATATCCCAGTAGCTGCTTGGGACTCCATGAGGGGAATCTGCATGTTCTTTTTCTCATTAACTTGTGTCTTACATAAATCAAAGATGCCACAAAGTGCTCCCAGAACATGGTGTTCCTTTTCTCTCTTCCCTACTTTAGGAGAAGTTGAGTTGCTCTATATATGTCATGTCAAAACATCCCACCTGGTAAAAGCCTGAGTGCCATGAGCTATTTCAGTGTACCTGCATATTGCCATGATGTCAAATACCTCTTCTCAGGACATTTGCAGCTTTTTTTTTCATTGCTATCAGCAGTGTGGGGAAACTTGTTTGAAAAACCCCTCCAAACAAGTAAGCCAAAGTAGGAGATACAGCAGGAAAGAAACTCAAAATATTATATCTGTGTTTTACATTAAGCTACATCATGGTCTCTTATTGTGGGTTTATCACATAAGGTGGGATTTAATCTGTGGGGAGAATCATAGAGCTGGTTTTCACAGGAGGGCTTTTTGTCTGCCCTGAAATATGGATGGCTGTAATGTGGTGGGTCCTGCTCTCTGAAAAATAAATGCACTCCTTAGGTAGGCCTTTAGGTTGCTCTTGGACTGAGTGAACTGAACCATCTCTAAATAATGTTTTCTTGGACCCTGACGTCTCCTGGGAGCTGCAGCAGATGAGGACATGGCAGTGACTAGGAGGAGACATCGGGAATCATTGCCGTGCATTGACTTTGTGGTCCCTTTGCTCTGGGGTCCATATCCAACAGTGATGGCTTGTATCAGGTGCTTCAGATGAAAATGTAAGGAAAGATAATAGCCTCCATCCTGTAATTATTAGAATCTAATTATTGAGACACTGAGATTTACATAGTTCCTGTTTTTTGGTGTTGTGTTGTTTCATTAATTGAATTGAACAGCAGAGTAACATATGGAACTGTGGCATAAATTCTGAAAAATCTGGGGCTCCTTTTGCCTTGCAAGGGTGCCAAGTCTATGTCTGAGTTCTGACTGCTCCAGCGGGTTTTAGTATTTCTCACAAATACTTTCTGGACAATGTAATCTTTCTGTTTATCCAGTCTTGATGAAATACAAGAGGAGTGCAAGCTTTCCCCTATTGTGGCCTATCATTATACCACAAATTGTGAAAGGCCAATTTTAAATGCAAATTTTGTCTTTTTGAAAGGATTGCCAAGCTGAAATGTGCTGAGTAGAGCTGCCTGTATTCTGAGTACTCAGAATGTGCTGGGCTTTGTAAAAGGCTATAATTTTCTGTTATAATAATACAGCTGTAGAGAATTATGTGGTAGCCCAATTCATAACAGTTTTCCCAAGAATTAGAAACAGTCCTATTCAACCCAAAGACCATGAGGAATAAGGCGGTGATAGCATCCAGCAGGATGATCTATAAGATCAGATTGTTTTGGAATGCTATCAAGAAGTCATAAAAGCTGTGAAGCTGGACCTGACTCCCTAGTCCCAGTTCTTGATTATCAGGAGAAGACAGCAAAAAGAAGAGCTGGAGTATGGTAGATCACAAATAATTTTAAGATAAGAGAAAAAGAAAAGGATACCTATTTTTTTTTCTTTTACATACCTGAGGGTGAAAATGAAAAACAAAACAAACAAAAAGAGGAAGCAAACATTAAAAATACAAATTTCTGGAAAATATCTGCTTAAATAAAAGTCTTTGTAATCTAGCTCTGAGGAACCAATTGAAGATAGTGGGACTACACACCTTAAGAAAATGCTTAAATTCTTTCATGTGGTACTGTATTTGTGATATGGACAGAAATTAGACAGCTAGAAAATTCCAAAGAATTAATAAAAGTAAAAAATAAGTAGGATGAGACTGTGATGAGCAGTAGAGAAATCAGGGCTGAAACCAGCCATATTAGAAGAGGAAAGCAGTGAAGTGGCTGAGGCTGCTTTGTTAGAGTTAGGGAAAAAATAATCTTGCACCATATCCTGTACGTTAATTAGCAGCAATAAAAATAATTGTTCCCTCCAGCTTGAAACTGTGGCTAATTGTGCTTAAGTGCTCATTGCAAGCTAACATAATTAGACCTTCACTGTGTTTCATAAATACACAGCTTAAATGATGCAGGGAGGGAGGAAGTGTCCTTTGTAGCTCTTTCCTGTCTGCTTTCCTTTCCCTCTACTTCCACAGCTGTTTCTTAGCCTTCCTTCTTAGATGATCCTACTGTGTGTGCTGGAACTGATTATGGAGGCAATTTCTTACTGAGACAGAGTTATGCTGGTTTTGCCCCTTGTGACAGATGGGTCCAGTAAGATCCAGCTTGGCAGACGATTACAGGAGCCTCAGCCTCACTGAAGCTGTGCTTTCATGTCTCTGATTCCCAGCACAGATCCCAAATGCCCAGTTTAAATAATAAGCTTTTTTAAAATGAGGGAAGAAGGCATTAAAAAGGAGGAAAAAACCCCACAAACCTGAAGTTTCTCTGCATTTCTAAATATACAGTTTTCTTATAAAACAACTGGTAATTCTTTATGTGATATATATCCCTGTGTCTGCAACATATTTGTGTTGATCTCCTTNACATGCATTTTATTACTTTAGGCTAGAAGTTGCAATGATGTTCTCTACTGCTATTTGAGGATTCAAAGATCATTCACCCATTGTCCATACTTTCTCCCATATCCTAATTTACATGCATGCGGCTCCTGAAAATAGCTCCATCTAGCCTTATCTCTATTTTTGTCTCTCTTCCACCTTTATTTTCATTGAGTCATGAAACTAAAAATGCAGACCTTAGGCTGGGAAGCAATCACTAACATGGAGCTGCTGTGATGGCTCTCTGGCAGCTGGAGGATGTGCATGCTCTGTCACACTGCTGCCAGCAGACCTGCTGCTCATCTTTCCAGCTCACAGGAGAGGTGGGATATCACCTGCAGCTTCCTATGGTCCCTGTCCATCTCTACAAGACCTGGAGGTGACAGATTTGGGAGTGGTTATGGCTCCAGGAGTGCAGTGGTGCCTGTCTAGAGAGAAAGGAAGGAGAAAGGAGAGTTGATTGAGCATGAAAAAGCCATGGAAAAGAGGAATGGTTGGAGATAAAAAGGCTGTTCAGCAAAATAAGCAAACAAAGGAAATGGCCCAGGCCATGATTCCACTAGACTGAGCAAAATAAAAGTGAGCCTGGATAGTAGGTGGTAGGAGGTAGTGATACTCTCAGGGTTTACCATGGCTGTCCTTCTCCTGCATTTAGCTGTGTGACACCTTAATGTCTGACTTTGTCACAACAGAGATTTCCCAACTTGTCTGTCAGCTGTTCTCTTCCGGCAGTTGCCATAATATTATGCTGATTGATTTTCTAATAGTTGTATTGCTTTGCCTCACCTCCTGTCCTGGTATCTTGTGAGGTGCTGCTGTGAAGTCTTGAACTCCTGTTGCACGTTAAGCTGAAGTGACTTCTGCCACCTGAAAGTGCTTGTGGTTGTACTCTGGGATAAGGATGGGTCAGTGCTATCTCGGAAGGTTTTGCCTTTGTGTAAAGCCTTTCAATCTGAAATAGGACTGATTGTGTCACAGGGTAATGATAAAGTAAGGACTGAAACTGTGATCTAGTTTTTGCGCCACTTATTTGGGACATTCTGTGTAATTTCATAGCTAAACTTAAAGATTAGAAAGGGAACGTCCTTCACAGCCTTTTTAAACATATCCTGAAATGAAAAGACTGAAAGACATTCAGGTAAAAGGGGACCTCAGGAGTTCTTTACTCCAAACTCCAGCTAAAGGCAAAGTCAGCTGGTCAGAGAAGTCAGGCTTCTCAGAGAATTATTTATTTGGACCTTAAAAATGTGTACTAGTGGAGGCTGCATTTCCCTGGGCAACCTCCATCCCCGCTCGACTGCCCCAAGGCAATGAAGTTTTTTCTTGTGTCCCGGTGTGTTCTTTCCTGTTTCCATTTATGCCTGTTGTTCCTCATCCCCCCACAGTGCTGTGAAGCCCTGTGAAGCTGTGTTTTTTGTAGCATTCTCAGAGCTGATTCTTCCTCCAAACCCAACCCTTCAAGCTGAGCAAGCCCAGGAACCTCAGTCTGTCCACACAGGGTGGGTGCTGGAGACACCAAGCACACAGTGACCCCACCCTGAACTCACTCCAGTGGTGCCTTGCACCATTTTTCGATCTGTGTGGTTGCCTATACATCCAATGTGAAGTACAGGCTTGGATATGTGTCTGTTTTGGGGAACAGTGTAAAGAGCTGAAGTTGAGGTACATGACGTGGGCTTTCCTCTTGTGCCCAAACTCACCCATTTTCACCAGGAAGGCCATCAGGTTGTTCATGAGTTATTTTTTCTTGGTAAACACAACAGTGCTAAATTAACCAAGAAAAGAAATCAAAGCATTGTTCTGTTCTTTGTGGAGGAAAGGGAAGTGGTCACTGCACCACAACTGCCAGAGTCAAATGAATGTTTGGACAATTCTCTCAGGCACATGTGATTCTTAGGGCTGGTCCTGTCCAGGACCTTTGTGTGTTCCTTCTAACTTGCAATATTCCACGATTCTGTGATCACTACATCTCCAGTGCTGCTTTCGAACATGTTACATTCCAAGTGCCATTCCAAGCTTTAAATCCACAATTCCTCATGGATTTAAAGCAGAGCAGTGGTTAGTTTTCTTTGGGAGGCTGACCTCTAGTGTTCCAGTAAGACCAAGCTCAAGAGAAGAGGAACAGCAGAGGAATGGACTGAGGACCAAAATATGTCTGCATTGACTGGCATTATATGAACCTGCAGGATACTTTATTTAATAATAAAAGAGCAAGTGTTGCTATGGTATCAAGAGGTGTATTTATACTGCTATGGCCACATTAGAATTCCATGATATTTTGTAATCTTTATTTTGAGAACTGAGTTCAATTTTTGAAATTGTGGGGACCTCAATTTTTTTGATTATGCAGTGTTCTGTGAGATTGAAATATTAATTGAAACAAGAGCTGTCTTGCTTTTTCTTCAGAATAAATCAATCTCTGAAGCCCCAGCTCTAAGCAAGATTTAATGAAAAGTCTCATGGAGGTCACCAGCAGAGCCAGTGTTGAAATACAGTTGTTTTTCATACATGACAATCATGAGCTCAGTCTTAGGAGACAGCCAGAGACATCTCTTATGCATGGTGGGTTTCTCTGTCTGCTTATGTTAAAATCCAAAACACTGGCAGCTTTTTTATTGCTTCAGGTCAGACTCCACAATGCACCACAGTTCAGCTCTGAGGACTCAGCCACTTTTGAATTCCCATTGATTTGGCATCACTCTCCATCTAGTCTCAGTTGATGTCTGGGATAGTGGAAAAGGTGTTTAGTTGTGTTGCTTGTGCAAAGGTGTTCGTAAAGCAGGTGTTTGTTTATAGAGCAGAATGAGAAGTACTCTAGTTCTTCCTATGGCATTCCAGGGAAAGGTGTTTGTTCCCTCATCTGAACAGTTTCATGTACATTATGAAGGGTTTTTTTTTTTATTTTTAGGAAACCACGTAATTTCAGCTGTGGACAGAGAGTATAAATATTTGAAACAAGAATGAGATCTTCTCCAGGACTTATTTAAAAAGCAGCAAAAATCTCTGGCTTGCGTAATGTCTACAGCAAACAAATACCATATGTTATTCTAAACTAGCCATTGCTGCTGCTGGGAAGTTCTTGTAGAAGGTTTCATTTCCATGCAGTGTGTTTATTTCCATCCCACACCAGCTCAAACAGCCTGAATTTTTCATCTTCTGGCAATGGTGCTGGACATTTATTTATTTTAAAGGAAATCTCCTGGGAAAATCAATCTTGCCTGAAGGGCTGTATACTGAGACCATGCCTCAAAATACCTGCCTTATTTTTACTGCAGAGAACTTTAGTGGCTGGTATTTTCAGAGCTGTTACGTTCACTTGCTTGTGTTGTTTTCCTTAGGCATCAAAGTGAGAGTTATGAGAAACAAATGAACATGCATTTTTCACAGAGAAACTAAAATATAAGTAAGACCAGATAATTGAGGGGTTCTAGAAATGTAGAGGTAAACCTTGTTTATGTCCTTGGAGCTTCTCATTCCATGGCAAATATGCCTGAGGCTTTGTAGAATGATTGAAAATATGTGTGTTACTATTATATGAAGGGTTTTGCAGTACACTCCTCACTCAGGCACAAGATCTGTGTTGTTTTGGCATGCCTGATTTTTCTGGAAATCATTACATTTGGGATGATTTTTCTTTTCTTGTACTGTAGTATGCATCTCTGTAAAAGAAGGCCTTTTACCCTTCTAAATTAATTTCATATCTGTGCTGTTAAAATTGACTATGTCAACCTCAAATTCTGCACCTACAGTCTTTATTTTAAACAGGATTTAACATTTTTGACTTCATGGTTCCATGGTTATGTAGAAATCAGATTTAATGTTCAACCTAGTATTTTTATCTGTGAGGCTGAATAAAGTGGATCAGCTTCCTCCTCCACATTTCTCATGTACAAATAAAACTTTGCCACTCTTAATTATTTCAACTGAACCAAAAAGTTTGGAGCCTATATCAGAAGTTATATAGGCTTACAAAAGCAGGGAGATTTTGGTAATTTTGTTAGTGAAGCCCTTTACTTTACAAAAGTCTACCAAATTTGTTGCAAAATTTTGCTTTTGAGAAGCAAAAATTGTGCTGCATTAGGAAAAAATCCCATAAGCATTGTAGGAAATGTTACCTAAAGACAAAACTGAAAAGTCTAGTGTTGGGTTTGTTTGTTTTAAAACAAATGACTGAAATGTTTTTGTTCTGTCACACCCTGGATCAGACCCAGAGCACCCTCCGTTTGCACAGAGGTGGTGCCTTGTTAGCCTGCACTGTTTTAGAAATAAATCTAAATCCTACCTATTTCTTTTGGTTCTAACTTGTAGGTGATACCTTTACTTGCTGTCTCTGAATTCTCTCTGGAAAAAATTGATTATGGTAGCGTGCTCATGCTCTTACTTTCTCTCTCAAGATATTGGTTTCATCAGCTGAATTTTTATGTTCTAGGCTGTGTGTGAACAGTTATTGTTCACACAATAGTAAGACTTCAATTTGCCAAGAAAATCTACTTCTAGTACTTAAAATTCAACTTCACATGAAATCTATGCTCAGTAGAGCCCGTGATAGTTGGCAAAGAATACTTTTAATTCTAGGCTGTACTCAGAGTTATAACTGCAGAGGAATTAAAGCACAGGTTTCATCATCATGCTATTTTGGGAGAGAGAAATTAGTCATAGAATATTTGTTTTTTAAAAAAATTTAGATCATACTGACAAGATTGGATGGCTCTTTCTTCCAGCCTGCTTAACAGTGAAAATTATGTAGGCTAAGAATTGAATATGGAGTGGAATATATTAATATTAATACTGTTGACTTGCTGAGATATTCTGGTATCTTGCAGTGCAAAGTCTTTGCTAAGTTTAAATCCATAACAGAGGTTTGATATAATTTCCCTAGCCTAGTTATCATAAAATATATCAAGATATATATCTTTGTTATACAGCTTAAAATTTCAGAGTGTCTATCTCACTATATGCCAATATTTATCTTCTCTTGGTCATAAAAAACCTCATGTCACAAGGTGAGATTGCACAGTGTTTCACAAAGAGCAAAATAGCTTAATCAACTCCCAACCAGGTGACAGCCCCGTTTATAAGGTAAGAAGTATTTTTCTGGTGCTGCTTTGCACTGATGAGACTGCTGGTACTGGTTTTCATTTAACTGTGAGCCACAAGTCCTGTTAGGATGTGGACCTCTGACTCTGTCAGGTTAAACATGATGCAGTTAGAAACTACTGTGTTTCTCTGGCTCCATGGGTGTTCCTGAGGGGGAATCGGCAGAGATTTTTTCCACGTGCTTTTCCACCTTCCCAATTTTTCCATTTTCCTTTCAGGCACAGGCCTTCCATTCTTGAATTTGCCCTTCTTGAGTCCTTATTCCTTGTTTAAGAAAAAATACTTCAAGCAAGAAGTTGTCTTTGCCATGCTCCTGTGGGATTTGAGTCCTTGAAAGACGAATGTGCTAAAATTCAGAATTTGTAGGTGTGCAAATGGTTCTTTTAATTGCTGTGCAATTGCATGGGGAGTAAACACATCAGGGCCTGCAATTAGAGACTCAGGAAGCAGCTGAAAATGTTTTTCTAATTTTTTAGGTGCATTCCCAAATGCACAGGTATGCCTCTTACAACACATTCTTATGACTCTGAAGTGTACAGGGGAAACTGACTTGGGCATGCATGGGTAGGTTGAATATTTTAGTTCTGGAGACCACAGCAAACATGCATATTTTATGTTGAGTACAAATTAGCCATGCAGGATATCAAATGAGTGCCTGAGGGAGGGTGCAGTGTGCTGAAATTAGAGTCTGAATGAAATCAATTTACTATAAAACCAGTCAAATCCTGAGCTGGCTTCTCCACTGATGTCAATCAGTCCAGCTCCATTAACTCCAGTGGAGCTGTGCCTCTGTGTCTAGTGGGGAAGAGGCCTGCTCTGAATATTTTCAGTAAACACAGTACAGCTCTGTTAAGAGAGGAAAAATGCCCTTCTGCAGTATTTGGGCTGTAAATTCACTCACAATTTATAAATGAGCTTTTTGCCTGTTCTTTAATCAGTCCTGCTGGGGCACTGCCTGTTGTCATGGAGAGCTGCTCGAGGTCTGATGGAAGAGGGAGGATCTGAATGGGGGCCAAGCAGGATTTGGTTGGATGGTGAGCCTCTATCCTGCCAGTTGGCATGGGAAGTGCATGTCCTTTTCATGGGGGAGACCTGCACTTACTCTTAGAACATCCTATGAGATTTCCTATCCTTTAATGGCCACAAATTGTGACTTTGGACTCAGGCTAGCTTTTTGAAAATTAGCCAGATCACTTAGAAGCTTAGAAGACATGTTCTTTGTTAGCAGGACTCAGGGTCCTAAATATGCAGGATTTTTAATCATTGTTTCTCAAAGCCTTAAGTAATGAAGATGCTTTGCAAAATTTCTTTCTCTGATATAAAAGTGATAGGTACTTGCAAAATGTCACAATTTCATTAACTGAACTGAATAAAAGGAAGTAAACCCAAGCATTATCTGTCTGCCTCTTTTAATTACCATGCAGAAGAAAGAGGAGTAAAGACGCAGAAGCACCTTTGTCCTATTTGAGTTTGATGCTCTCTCAAAACAGACACTTCCTGGGAGGAGGCAGAATGTGTCCTCAGCAGTATCAGAAACTTCTCTTTCATTATAATATGAGGGACTTTGGATGTTTGTGCTCTGGTGACTTAGGTCAGCATTGGGAAAGAATTGAATTGTCAGATTTGACAACTAATTATTTTGAGTTTTATTTTTTGCATGGTTTCTTGAAATCAAGACAGAAATCTTTGCTTACCAGCACACGAACATTCAGCTGGCTCTGGTTATTACTTATGTCATGTATTGCATGTTCCCTCACCCTGAGCAATAGCAAACAGCAACACCTCCTAGTAATAATCTACCTCACATGCTTGGAGCTGTTAATAGTCACATTTCATTAGAGTCAGGTAAGGAATAAATTGTAGCTGCACTGTCTCTTTTCAAATCCGAGGTTATGGTTATTCTTGAGGTGCCAGCCAAAATAAACCAAACCTGTGAACACAACAGCAGCATCTTGCACAGAGGTGCATTACTCTTGTGATTAATGACATTAATTCCTGAGATAAAATAATCCGGATGGTGCCAGTGAAATCAACTGATGATTTTTATTTTTTATACTCTGACCTGCAGGCTTTGCTCTCTTCTGGAGCAACTGCAAGGCCCTGTGGCAGGTGGAAAAGAAGTGTGCAGTATTTAAAAGACAAGAATATCCATTGCAAATAGGGAAATAATGTGATATTTGAAGTATTAGAATCATAATGAATTGAAATTAACCTTTTTAGCTTAATATTTGCAGATAATTAGTATTGCACACATCACTAGTTGCCAATTCTCAGAGAAGGGGTGTGAACCTCCTGAGAAAGTCTAATTTGGTTTCTTAAACCTTACTTTCTGAAATAAGACAGTAGAAACATCTGACATGCCATGAAATTTTTCATTTTAAGAGTTACTCCTTCCACTTGGCTAAAAGTCTCATTAAAGCCCAGGAATTCTCTTATCTGATCACTTACATGCTCTTTAATTTGTTCATGGAGACTCTTAATATTTTGCACATATACTGTGTCTTTGTATTAACATAGGCTTAAAACATAATTTATCTTAAATTTATATCATTCCTAGATGTTACTTACCCAATTGCATAATTGCAGGCACTTTCTATGAATACTCAGCACTCAGGAGATCCCAGGCCTTGCCTGTCTCTTTCTAGCACCCTCCTGGACATTTTTAATCAGAGACTTGGATGTCCTATTGAAGGGAGGAAACATTTTGATAAAATAATCTCCTGAATCAGTATACCCCACAGATTTATTGCTCTGATTCACATGCAATGTTATGGTAATCTCTACTAATAGGAAGTATAACTGTACAGAATCAAAATTCAACACATTTCAGAACGTAAAAAGGAGTTAAGTGCAGGATTCACCTAACCTTGACATTTACTGGATTATGCTTCCAATAAGGAATTTTGCCTTAATAAATATATTTTTGGGTCTCTTTGATTACTAGTATTGCTCTTAGGCACTTAAGTAGTGTAGTCTTTTACAGATACAGGTCCTACAAGCAAACATGAATATCCATGTATTGAGATGGATTTTTTATCCATTCCACTTTCTTTCCATCCATTTCCACTTTCTTTTCTCTTTTGTGTCTGTTGATTCTAAAAGCTTTAAGGATGAGTTTATATAATATTCAGTTAGACATAAGTCAAACAGCAATTGTCTCACAAATGCAGGATGATTTCTGATAACAGTGCTTTATGAATTATTCTTAAAAAAGAAAATATTAACAAAAGAGTAGTAGAGAAGCTTCTTGTTTTGGAGGGATCACAATAATGACTAATAAATGATACCACTAAGCTGGGAAATCTGTCCCACTAGAACTTTCTGCTTTTCTCAGTTTGGAAGTTTGTGTATTACACTTGGGATTTTTTAAGTATTTCCAAAGCTTGAGTAATCTTTGAATGATCTTTCAGAACAAACAGGCCCCACCTCTGTAAGAGCTGGGGCAGTTGACATGTTTTCCTGGAGGAGATGGAGCTGCTGTACTTTTATGGGTGGGAGATCTCATCAACATAATCTGTTAGGCAATTCTGGGCAATAGAGGTGCACCAGTTCATACATTTTCTGAAAACAAACTGCCTGTCTCATTTAATTTTACATATAGAAAATCTTTTTATGAGATGCATTTTATTTAGCATCTCTTCTAGGTTTTAGGGCTGTCAGGTTTATGTCAAGAAAAATTCAAGTACTGGAGCTAGTGCCTTATACTTTATAACTTCTTCTTTCATTCCTACCCCACATCAGCTCTCTTCCAAGGTTAGAACTAGGAAATTGTATTATAAAATCCTTAAACATAATATTTTATTAATTCTCATACACAAAAAAAGTTGCAAAACCTGTGGATTCCATAATTGTCTTTGTTTTTCAAATATCTGCTCATTAGCAGGTGGAGAAATGGATTTTTTTTCCTATCCTGAGACTAATTTTTTTAATTCATGTAGTGTCTTGACTTCTTGACAGAACAAAAACAGATATGATTGTAATATCTAGTAAAAAGTGTTTTAGGTTTAAGTCTTTATTCAGCAACTTCTACTTGTTGGAAGCAAGTTTTGATTTTCGTAAATATTTATGAGTATATTTAACCTTAAGTAGCTTCTGCAAAAGTAGAAAAGTAAATCAGGACTTTATATATGCAATAAACAACCCTCAGCAACAAAGTTCGAATGCCCAGAAAAGCGTGCAAATCCTGGGAAGCAACCTGAGTGAGGTGTGTGGGATTGGAGGGACCTTACAGTGCCATGAGGAAAAGAATAAGCTGGAAAAGAAATAGTAGAAAATCTGTAGCACAAAAACCTTGGTGGTGTAAAAGCAAGATAGTGAAGGCATCCTTCTGAGGAAAATAAAACCAACATTGTTACGTTTGAGAATATAACCCTGTCAGGAAATACAAATATTCCACAGCCATTTTGTTCTCCACACTAATTTTTCTTCAGCTGTACTATTTTTGGTGTTGTTAGAGCTCTCTGCATAGGACACTTCCAACTTTCACTTTGATGTGGATATTTTTATTTTGAATTACTGGCTCTGATGTTTCCTCTCTTTGCTTGGATGCATTTGCAGGTGAAATGTCTTGCTTGGTGTGAGGTTGCTCTTGTATTACAGCTGGGAGTCAGGAGCTGGATTCATTTTCCTGAGCAATACACAACTGTTATGTTTTGCTCCTGGGAGGGATATCACAGGCTATGGAGAAACAGAAAGGCAACCACAGACATAAAGGAAAAGAGGAGAGGGGCAGCTGTAAATAAAATGCTGTTGAATGACATGAGAGTATTCTGGGAGCAGGGTAGTTTTAATGTATTAGTAAGGCTGATAAAGACTCAGAAGTTGGTAATTTCAAGATCTTCAAATTCAAAGAGCCTTAGGCAAATTTGCTTTAATTTACTCTGGTGTATACCCATGTCTGTACACAGAGCAGTAATAAAACTAGAATAACTCCTGTTTCTGTGTGGCATTTAATGTGGTTCCTGGATGCCAGGGGTTTTCAGAGTAAAACCTTTTTCTGGCTTCCAGAACAAAGGCACCATCGTTCTTTGCTATCAGCAAAATCCTGGTTTAAATGACAGGCCCCTTAAGGCCATTTTTCAGGGCTAAAAGAAAAAAAAAGAAATCACCTTTTTTTTTTTTTTTTTTTTTAGGTAATAATTAGTCACCTTGG
>VWZN01011831.1:325123-347309 GCA_013396955.1 Regulus satrapa
ATATATATATATATGCATATGGGAGTCAGAGGTCAGAAAGGGACCTCAGGGAGTTTCTAATCCAACCTCCATCTGAAAGAAAGGTCAGCTGTAAGATTGGAATAAGTTGCTTAGGGTTTTATGCAGTTGAGTCTTGAAAGCTTCCAAGAACAGCGAGTGCACAACAGCTCTGGGCAACCTCTGCCACTTCTGTTTTTTCATCAGAATGAGAAAGCTTAAATGCAGTTTCAGTTTTGTTAAGTTTGGTACAGGATTTTATCTAATTCAATAGGTACTGAACTCCGGGCTCTTTGCATTATACATCCTGACTTTGTCAAATTCTTCACAGTCCTTCAGAAAACTGAAAACAAATCTCTTTGTTGAATGCCATTAACAACAACATAATCAACAGGAGTTGATTTGTCTCAGCAGCTGAAGATGCTCTTTTTTCTAAATTCCACTGAATTATTAAGGTGATTTTAAAAAAAAAATTCCGGTTTCCTTATAAATCAGTTAGGTCTGCTCAGCAAGAGAAATATTTCCTTTTAAAGTCTAGTTTTGATCATTGCCTTGTTCCTTGGGTTACTGTTTAATTTTATATCTCACACTGTCGTGGTGCATATCAAACAAAACTACATCTACTTCTTAAAAAGTTGACTATTGTGGGTTTTTATACCCTTTGATGTTTGCTTGTACGTTTTTATTATGCATCACATATCCTTCTTGAACTGTAACCTTATTCTGTTTGCCTGAAATTTAAAGTAAAGGTCCTAGGATGTTCCTGTGAATAAATCAGATGATCCACGCTCTATGTAGTATCTTTTTAGTGTGATGCATTAACCTGAATCCCACTAGAAAACACAGGATGGACACACTGAGAGCTTCCAGCACAGTGCGAAGACTAGAGTGGGAGCCTCAGTCTCAGTCGTGCTCTTTGTGTTTGTAAANATCCTGGCTAAATGGTGCCTGTCATTTTTGTATGCAGTTTTTCATGTATCTCAAACAGTGTAATATTCCGAGTTAACAACCCAGAGACTGCTGCATATCTGGCCTGCAAAGGCTCATAAACTCTTCAGCAAATTTAGTAGGGGCTCTATCCTACAGCTTTTTAACAATAAAATATTTTAAATAAACTCCATGAAAATATTTGTCANTTTTAAAAAAAAAATTCGGTTTCCTTATAAATCAGATAGGTCTGCTCAGCAAGAGAAATATTTCCTTTTAAAGTCTAGTTTTGATCATTGCCTTGTTCCTTGGGTTACTGTTTAATTTTATATCTCACACTGTCGTGGTGCATATCAAACAAAACTACATCTACTTCTTAAAAAGTTGACTATTGTGGGTTTTTATACCCTTTGATGTTTGCTTGTACGTTTTTATTATGCATCACATATCCTTCTTGAACTGTAACCTTATTCTGTTTGCCTGAAATTTAAAGTAAAGGTCCTAGGATGTTCCTGTGAATAAATCAGATGATCCACGCTCTATGTAGTATCTTTTTAGTGTGATGCATTAACCTGAATCCCACTAGAAAACACAGGATGGACACACTGAGAGCTTCCAGCACAGTGCGAAGACTAGAGTGGGAGCCTCAGTCTCAGTCGTGCTCTTTGTGTTTGTAAAACCAGATTAGACCTATCTTCTCTAGCACTTAATCCAATATCCATGTCAATTTAAGATGCCCATTGGCAAAAATCTTCGTCAGGTAGTGGTTATGTGATTTGCATAAAGTTTTGATCGGCTTATTTTTTCTAAAGCCCATGTTGATACATTGCATATAAAAACTGAGTAAATAGAAAGATTTTCTGGCTGGATCTGGAGTCATGCTTAAACAGGCACATACACAGCTCAGAAAATGGATCTTTCTTTGTGTGTTCTTATGTATGGATGGATGAATAAAGTGCAACTTTAATTTCAATTTTGATACTAAATTTGTAATATAACAGCGAATTTATCTGTGCAATCAAGCATGTCTTGAGGGAATGATCTATAAGTAGTTACATTTTCAACTGTGGGGATTAAAAAGAATTCTTTTTCTCTAATAATTATTTGATTCTAACTCTAGCTGCAACTGCTACTCTTGGCAAGCCTACTCAGAACAATCAGTTCAGCAGAAATTCAAGCTCACTCTTTTGCGAATATCTTTCATAAAACCTCAAAAGGTTTTAAGTATTCTTAAGGTAATTTCATGTATGCTTTCCTTCTGTATGCTTTAATTGCACCCTTTTTTGAAATAGGCACTTCAGTCAAACAATCTGTATTCAGGAGATGGAAAAGATACTGAAGAGAGAACATGGAATTTGAAAGCCCCACAATCTTTGCCCAATAAAGGGATCCTTAGGCAAAGGGGGATATTCCTCTTTGAGAAGCCAACTTGCAGGCCATTATGAGGGAAGATGAGGAAATGAAGCTCTTTATTGTTTGATATAATTTTTTCAGTATTTTGCAATTTCCCTCTTGTGCAAATGAAAAGAATCTCTGAGGTTTAGATAGAGAAATTGTTATACTCAGGTACAGAAATACACACATTAAGGAGGGTGTTTAATATTAAAAGGTCATATATCTGGAAATAGTTTGGTTTAAATATATATGTATAAACCTGATTCATTGCTGCATAATTCTAGTTCTGAAGTCAGTTGATTTCAATGTATTTTGGGACTGAAGTAATACAAGAGTGAATCAGTTCCATAATTATTTTGGGAAAAAAATTATATGCTAGTAGTTCTGGGGAATTTTTTTCTGTACAAATCACTGCTTAAGGAGGGAAAATATACCTTTCTTCATACGTCTAAATTAATTTCATCTTGCATATGCAGATATGTTTCTTTTTAGGTTTGATTATAAAGAGATTTTTTTTTCCATTTTTAAATGGCAGATGTCTCAGATGAGTAAGAGAATTAGGCATGCTGTTATGAGCAAGAATCCTAAAAAATCAGATTATTGTCAGAAACAGGAACTGAAAGTGTGAAAAAACCCTTACTTATTAACATCTCTAAATTTAACTTATTAAAAAATAAGATTTTTGACCTTTGACAACTGAATCTGTTATTCAAAAATAAATAATCAAGTTCTTATAATTTTCTCAGTAACAAAGACAAGAGGCTAATATTTTGGGTGTAAGTTAATCAAACATATAATGCTGGCTGATAGTGAGGGAGAAATTTTAGTAGCTATCTTAATTACTATGGAAACACTGGCCTTAAGGCAGCTTGCAGGGTATTTGTTGAGGTTGTAGGTTCAAAATTTTTTTTTCTTCTCAGTCTTCATTAAGGTGTTAAAATTGCAGTAGTAGATGTGTTATACACAGTTCTTTAATTAGCTAAGAAATACACGTTGATAAGTGTGTGGTAACATAGCTGTCAAAAAATCTTAGAGGTCTGAAATATTATTTAGGGTTTTTGATTAAATTGTCTGAGATGGATAGACTTATATTAACAAAAACTTAAAAGTAAAGAAAAAAATGTTGCAAATATATTCATGTTGCAAAGAGAAATATTGGAACATTACTGGGGTCTTGTCAGCTAAATATTATTACTGAGTATCCACAGAGAAATGTAAATTCTTCTGTTTTATTGATTAAAACCTTGTAAAACTGTGTGAAGAGACAGATGTTTCAGGAAAAATGGTGCAGAATCCATGATTAATTGCTACTGGAATACATTTGTGGTTAATGTAAATCTACCAAGTACCAAACTACCACAATCTCTTTGCCACAGAGTTTCAAAGGTGCTTCTCTGCTTGCAAGAGGACTCAATTATGTTCAAACTTAGAATTCAGGTCAGACGTGGCTGCTGAAACTTCAGCAGGTCTGGGAAAAAAGTTCTGCCAATATTGTTTTATTCAGAGAAAGAGCATCCTGCTGGACCTGCAGTCTGAAAAGGCACAAGAAATTATGACATTATGTTCTCAGCATACAAAGAACCGTGGTAGGAGTGTGGCACTAAGGGCAGTGGTGGAAGACTAAAGAAAAATTATTTTCCCCTGACAAATGGAGGCACATAATAAATAAATAATAAAAGAGGCAAACAGATTCAGGTGAAGAAATCTGAGAGCAGAAGGGTTGCTGGGGACCTGTTTTATCTAGAGATGTTCTGAGAACTATTGATAATGGACAAAAAAAAAAAAAAATCGCTCTGAACCTTGATTGGATGTGAAGAGTCAGATGAACTATTCCCACACAATGCTGTCAGCCTTCATGTAAGGGTTTCTTACACAGTAACAAAATACATTATTAAAACATGAGCTTGTTATTTTCTGCCTGTGCAAAGATTTATTCTTTCTTCCAATCTGCAGAATCATGAGACTGTTTGATTTAGTAGCTGCAAAAACAATGCTTTTAATACTAAGAACATAGAGTAAAGCAAAAATTAGTGGTACTGTCTCACAACCCACATCTATGGACATGTATTCTCTTCATGTTTTATTAGATGCAATTGCTGCTTGTCTTCTTAACTTCAAGTTTTCCAGCTGACAAATTTATTTTAGTGTTTTCTTCTAGAATTTGGTGTTTTCTATTGTTGATGGGTCACAGTTCATTGGTAATTGCAGATGACGGTAATGTATTAACACATGGCAATTAACTTTCCTATTTTCCTGTCTTTAAAGCATAAACTTATAATTTTATGTGCATGTGAAAAAAACCACTTGGAAATAAAACTTGGAAAGCCAGGTGGGCTGGCTATCCAAAAATCATTAACCCTTGCTAATAATTTGACATTATGGCTTTTGAAAGACACTGTGCTCTGCTGTGGGGTTTTATTACTTATATAGATGCCATTTTGTCATCTCTTTACAACTGGGAAAAGCAGCAAATAGTCTTCATGGAAAGGTTTAGGGTGAGATGAAGATGTAATTAATGGACACAGGTATTGGTAATGACCCTGTGGCTGGTGTAGCTCATTTAAGCCTTTATTCTCGCTAGTACTTAAATAATGTGCCTAATACTAAGAATGCACTTCAGCATGTCCCTTCTGCATGTTTAAGCCTTAGCTGGCTTTTATGAAAATTAATGATCTGTTCTACTTTAGCACCATGAATGGAAAATTGCAGCATGGCCTGTTTCTACAGCTCTGTTGTGAGAGCATTGGAGCTGGAACATAAAGAGCTTGTAGTTAAACCATCATCTGTGGGGAACGATTCAATGGTAAACATGGAAATGGCCCTAATCCAATAAAAAAGGTTCATGTGTTTTCTCCATACGTTGCCCTTGGCTTAAAAGTGTTATGTTCTGCTGTAAAAACTGCCATTTCACATGGGCTTTGGGCAGAAAAGAGAATGAGGAAGCAGAGGGAAGGATGGGAAATAATCACATAAAGTTGTAGGATGCACAGTTTAAAGGGGTGATTTGCAAGACCTTATGCAGTGTTGGAAAAAGAGAAACAGAAAGCAATTATAGATATGACTGCTTAGCCAGAGATGCTAAGGATGAAATTAATATGGAAGCACTGCTTCAATGAAGTTAGAGAAACTGGTTTAGCAAGCCAAAATACATTCCTCCCCATGACAGAACAATGCAAAACACCCTTCCCACTCTGTTTCAACAGGAAGGGTTTGAGATGGGATTTTGATAGCTAAACACATGGAAATATACTGATTCCTAATAGGCTGCATGCAGATGTTACTGTATTAGTATACTTACAAAGATTGCTTGGTGAAGGAACAGAATATTCAATGTATGGAAGGTTATATAAGCAATTGTAAAAGAGAGCTCACTCTCTTACTCTTTTACCTCTTGCTTTCTTTACTCTTACTCTCTTAACTCGCTTAACTCTCTTAACCTCTTGCTCTCTTGCTCTCTAACTCTCTCTCTTAACAATCCCTCACGCTGTTACTCTCTTACCTCATGCTCTCTTAATTAATTCTCTTAATTCATGCTCTACTGCCTCTGACTCACTGACTCTCTGACCACTTAACTCTTACCCCTTAACTCCTAAGGCTCTTAATTCTTTGCCTCTCTTAATTCCTGAACCTTCTTAGATTGTCCCTTGTCTCCATGCTCTACCCTTTTTTCCTATTGTTCCCTCTGAGTCTGCTCTGAGCTGTGTCTGGTGGCTCTTAGCAGAGCTGTCTCACCCATGCCCTAAAATAAACTACAAGCTCTAGGCTCAACTACAGAGGTCTCTGCCGTGTCCTGATCGTCTGCACCCGAGGGATCCTACAATGCAGTGCCTGCTCAGCAGGAGAGGTGGTGGGAGAGAGTGGAGGAAATGGTTGCAGTCTTGTGTAGACCTGTGGTGGGGAATGAGACTTTGGTGTCATTCTGGTGTCCACACCTCAGGCAGGACAAAGCTGAGGAGGTGTGAGAAAAGGCACTGAAACTGGTGTTATGGACACAACTGCTGCTGCACGAGAAGGCCCTGAGAAGGCTGTTTAATGAACTTGTTTTAAAGATAGGAAGGGGTAGGACTGAGAATTAGAAACTCTAGGGGTAGGTGAATATAGCATTTGTAAAATGGAGTGCCCATATACCCCCGAACAGTGGATGTAAGTCTAGCTAAGATGGATACCTGTAAAAATCTCTCTGTGGCAGAACAGACCTGTTCCTGGGATAATTTATTTCACTGCTTAGACAGCTTTTCCCTCCTAGAGTGACAGCTTTGACCTATTTATGTGGTCTTCAATCTCTTTTTCCTGTGTGTCAGTGAAAGGCTAAGCTGTACAACTTCTTTACCAGGAGACTGTAGGAAAATTATAGGGAAGGAGTTTTGTTATGGACCCCAATTTGGAGGTTGCGCTAACATTTATTTGCTTTACATGACTACAAACTATTCTTTCTTCATGGTCAGAAGTGCACAAGAAGGGCAGTTGCAGGTGGAAGGTTGAATAAATCATTGATTCTCAACAAAGTAAGAGGAAATTTGCAAAGAATATTTTTTCTTACTTCTCAGTAGCTGCAGCCTCCTGCTCCCTGTATATTGTCCTCATATGAAAGAGGTTAACTTTCTTCCAACCTTTTAGACACATCTTCTGCCCCTTTTCCATGGCAGCTAATGTGTACTCCAGGGACTACTTATTGCCATAATTTCTACATTTTCATAGTTCTGTGAATTTAGAGGGAATGTCGATTAATATGAGGAGAGATAAAATCAAGATGAAGAGAGAAGATTGCAAAAGCAATGGGACGTTTTATGGCTAGTAAGAAGATGATCAAGTTTAAATACCTTTCTACCAGCACTCAGTTAAATGAAAATAAAGTGAGCACTGATGGCAGGTTTGAATTTTGGGTAGCTGGTAAAATTTCACTTTTTAAAATCCAAGATTTATTAATGCCAAGACAACACTATCTTAGGGTTCCTTGTGGACATACACTCTCACACCTTTAGATGATAAATCATTTATACTATTTAAATACACATTTTGTAGATTTTAAGTTTGGGCTTTGCAAATCTAAATTATGGATATATTGTTTAAGGAGAAAAAGAAATTAAAAGATTTATATATAATGAAAAAGCAAGGAACTGAAGACTTCCCTCTCCTCAGCACTGTTATGTCCCTGTGGTCCCAACCACCCAAATTCAAGGCATGACAGTTGCTGTCTCATCTGGCTTCACAGGCACTGTTTTTACTTCAAAAATTGCAAGCTGATTCAGATGGCCCTCCAATCACCCAGCATTCTATGTTAACTCTTGTCTGCCTGAATTGATTCCCTGACAGATCAAGTCCCTACCTAGGTGAAAAGCTCAAGACACTCATTTTCTCCTGGGACTGCATTGCAGAAAGTACCTCTGTAGCACCAGAAGTTGTCACAAATAGCAGAAGGATTACAAGGCAAAAATCTTGTTGCTGCAGGAAATAAATTAACAAAGAAAACCTTTAAGTTTACCACTTAGATAATTTAAGAGCATTAGGTCAGGTCTGATGTATACAGTAAGCTTTCCTAAAAGATACATAGAATTTAAGAAATTCTATTGTATTATCCTTCCTAGATTTCTCTTCTCAAATCTCAGGCCTGTGCTATGTTCTCCTAAGGATTTCATAGCTCCTGCTTCCATTAAAAGATGTTTTTGAAAGAAATACCTTTGTCTGGCAGGGGATCAGAGACAGCAGCAGCTGGGATAAGAGACAGCCTATCCTGCAGAGACCAGCCCTGCTCTGAGATGCCATTCCTGCTTTTATTCCACAGCAGTCCACGTGGTGGCCGCTACCAGGTTTGCTTTCAGGCTGTTTCTGCTCCTAAATCATGTTGCAGAATTGAAACACAACACTGTAAATGGTTTGAAATTATGCTAAGCACAGACTGCTACCTGCAAAAATAAAAGCAAACAGGGAGAGAAGGGCAAGAAGTCCAGGGTGTAAAATCCACTCATTAGGTAAGGTATTCTGATGATATAATGTCAAATCACCATGCAAATAATTCTAAAAAGAATTATCTTTCAGTAGACCTCTGCCATCCAGTGCTGGATGTCTGTCTCCATTTTGCTTTCGCCTTATGTAAGCAGGTCAACACTCTGCTGCTTTCTTCCCCAGGTCTGGAAGGCAGAGCTTGTTTAAGGAGAGCACACTGTACTTTGTATTTGTTTTATTTCTTTCTGGATAGTATATGTTCAGAACATGACTAGAAAGAACTCCGGAGTGTGATCTTCCCTTTCTAATCTTTGTTATGAACACCGACACAGACATCATTGTGGACACTGAAATATCCTCATGGCTCCTGAGATTACAGGCGTGGAAACACATGTGATGTCTTTGTGAGAGCACTAGTAGGTCCTTCACAAAATCAGATAGATGTCACTGTTTCACTTGTGTTCTGTGTTTTCAAGGTTTTCTCATGGGTTTTTCTGCTTTTAAAGGTAAAAAAAAAAAAAAAAAAAAATGCTGGATGCACTGGGGAACAGCCTGAGCTTTCCCAATTGTTTTCCTGGTTAGTCTTTCCCATCATTAGCTGTAATGGCACTGGCACTAGTCTGAAAATTGTTGATAGTTGGTTGGATAGTTAGTCCTGCAGCTTAGAAGTCTACTTAGAAGCCTCTCTTAGAAGTCTACTTCTGAGGCAACCCTATCCTGATGGGTTATTTCTCTAATATTCATATTTACCCATCACAGCAGATGTAGCTGAAACCAGCTTCCTCAAGTCCTAGTTTGGGGCCCTACCAATTGGACCATTGTATTGTCTTGTCAGACATTCCTTTGAAAAGCTAATTGTGTCTATCTAGGTGTTTCATGCCAAAATTCTTTCTCAGAAAAGGTAATTCTATTTTAGCAGATCCGTGTTTCAGTGTAGGATCAGTTTCTTTAGCATTCTTGCTTCAGATTTTTCCTTTCTGTCATTATTTCTGGAAATGAAGGGTCTGTAAGAAATATTGTTTTAAATAATAAGCACAGCTTGTTAAATTGCTGTCACAACATTCATAATGTCCAAGTTTAAACAAGGAAATAAATGTTTAAAGCACAGTACATCATGTATTGTTCTCACAATAAAAAATATTTTATATCAAGTGTAAGCAAACACTCAGTAAATCTCTCCTACCTTGATTTCCCTCTTGGGATATGTATGACAGATTGCTTTAAGGGCTTATCACTCACTTGGTACCTATAAATTCACAGTTGTTGCTGTCATAAATCTGTTAATTTCCTGTGCAGTGGCTCTTATCCTTTTCTCCTGCTTTCTTGGTTTTACAGTGCTGATAGTTAGGTTAACAGTATTAAATTACTGAATAAGGCACTTGATTAAAGGGAAGTGGTTGAGATGTTGTGGACTGATCTTTTAAAAAGTGTATAGAATTCAGCACTTGCATGTTCATGCCTTTTAGCTGCTTTGAATGCTCAGATGAAGAGCTAAAACAAGGTGATAGATTTGATGTTTCTCTTTGGAGGAAAGTGGAGGAATAATTTTATGACAGAACAGAGAAATTTCACTAAAAATCTAATTTTTAGAAAGGAGGATGTATTTTCTTGTCCCATATACAATTATACTTGATTTCTAGCCCTCTTATTCTGGTTCCTCTGTAATAGCTTTAAAGCTCATAAGGTTGACTCTAATTTAATGAAAAGGAGTTCTTACCTTAGTATAATACACCAGAAAGATATTTAATAATGTTTAACAGTTTAAATTCTATGGGAAAAAAAAAACCCAAGAAAGTAAAAGAAACAGTTGGCCTTTACAGTAAAAGTGTTACAACCTGGTTTTTAAGTGGGATGCTTGGGCCCCAAGGAGGCTGAGATGGGAATGTGTTCTTTTCTGTCCTGTGCAAATTACTGGTTTTCATATCATCTGAAGCCTCTCATAGAGTTCATCATTACTTCCTCCCCAGAGATGTAATTCATGGGCTTGATGGTGTAGCAGTTTATTAATCTCCTTAAAGTCTCTGCTTATATGTAATGATTGCAGCCTGATTTATGAAGGCTATTTTGTGCCAAATCCTTGGGAGGCTGCTTCTGTGGATTTGTCTGTCTTTTGTGTATTCCTAAGATAAAATTCTGTATGCAGAACACATATTGAGTGTATTTGAGAAGGTAAAGATTACTGATCCTTGTGGAAACAAATCAGGAATATTATTTATACATATTAAAAATGATTATATAAAAATTATCGTGCAGTTTGTTTCAGTTTTTTTCCAGAAAAATCCTTCAAAGGTCATATGTTTTGGTTTTGCTGGGTTTTACCTTTTTTTTTTCCCAAGCTTCACAGATGCCTGTGGCTCTACATGGGTTTATGTTTTTAAATAAAAAATGCTGCAATAGCTGTATGTACCTTCATAATATTGTCCTCCAAAATTAGCATTGAATCCTTCATCCAAGGGGGGAATTGATAAATTTGAGTGCTTTGGCAGCAAATAACCTATTTAGAGGATGTTTATAATTTAAAAGCATTGTGCTAGTCATTTTGAAATTGCACATCAGCAGGAATAAAATATGAAAGCAAAAACTGCAGTGACAGAGCTGTTGAGAAAAATTCTTGTATTTTTTAAAGAAACAGAAATGTTTGAATTTTGAAGTACTATAAAGAACAGAAGCAGGATTGTGTTGAGATAGCAGGGATTCCAGTGTGTCTGGAGGATAAAATGTGAGTTCTCTACCAACGTATTCAATAAAAATTCCCTTACAGTGCTAAGAGTTTGCACTGAGGAAATCACAAGCAAATCTAGAGAAGAAAAAGGTTTGAAAGTTGTACTATTTGAGTGCACAAAACCCTCTGCCACTTGTTTCATTGCAGCTGAGTAGAAGCTCTCTGCTCAGTTTAAAGTTTTAATTCAGGCTGTGTAACCCGTGCTGGCACAGTTGAGAATCAGGTGAGGAATGTCCTTTGGCTTAAGAGACGGAGCTTGGAGGAGCTGCTCTGAGTTCTTAGTTAAAAATTATTTCAGATTTACTAATGGAGGGTATTGTCACATGGCCTGAAAACTGGAATGTCCAGAGACAGATACAAAGAAAATATATCCAGTTGATCAACTTTCAGATATGACTAAATATCTTCGGGTTTGATCTGGAAGAGAAATAAAGTGGAAGTTTCCAGAGGCAGATAAATTGAAGAAAGTGGTGACTGTTCATGAGGGTGGACAAGGTTAATTTTACACAAGCACTTAGAAACTGAATAAAATGGAAAAAAAAATTTTAAAAAGGTAGTGAACTGTATATATCTGGAAAATAATTCAGCTATTCAGTGGGAGGGAAAAATCAGCAAAACATCAAGGAATGAAACTGAACAGCAATTTTCATTTTATTATGCAGATAAAAATCTGGAAGAACTCTTTTCTGAGAGTAGCAAATTATACCTCCCTGACACCTGAATGTGCTTCCTATTGATGCATCTGCATACAACTCCCTCTAATATCTGAGAGCAGGGATTACTGCAGAAAGTACAGGTGGTCTGAAATCAGGGGATGGCTGTGCACCAATTTGCAGGCTTAACTGAACCTCTTTCCAGCCAAGGTCTTAATTATGTGTTTGGTTTTAAGCTGGCTGAAGTCCATGACCATGAAGTCCATAATTGGGAGTTCTGGAGGAGAGTGTTGGTGCTATTCATTGTAGAAGAAAAGCCTGGTATATTGCTCCTGATCTTCTAGAAAAGCAGTTCTCTTACAGCCCTTGGGGAAAAATAGAAATTCCCTTCCTGAACTGAATTAATTCTAAGGAAAGTGCACAGGTTAGTTTTGCCATCAGACTTTGCTTCTGACCTTGGACAATATCCACATCACTGCTCTCAGCATATGCTTAAAATTTACACTTCTTCCCGTTCACTCCAGCTGGAAACCCTACTGTTTCCTGTGACTTGTCTGCATGGTGAAAGTAGTGTAGACTCTGGACATTGCTGTAATTTCAATAATAGCAGGATGAAAAAGAAGGAAAACCAGATGACAGAAAGAAAAACAATGTTATAGGTGCATGTCAGACTGTCCCTTAAACAGAGGAGCTTCCATTACTTGGTCTGGAGAGTGTGGCATTCAGCATGTCTGATGCTGGCGTGACATTTAGTCTGCTGGGAGCCACGGGAAAGAGATCAGAGCTCACAGGAAACACCAAGAGACTGAGTTTGTGCCTATTGTAAAGCTTAGAGAGTCATTGGCATGGTGCGATCATTAACTGAGCTACTGATTAAGTGCTATGCTCGTTATAATACATTTAATTTTGTATGAATTTTTATTTATATAACTCAGTGGACACCTTTCCTTTTGTTGCTCCTCCTTTTGGGTTTTTTGAGTTTTATTGAGATGGAAGCAGATGCAGTTTTAGTGTTCATGGAAAGCCTCAGGCTGAAAGAAACGAAGTAGCTGCTCACAGTCTCAGATGTTCTCCAAATTACGATGTCAAATGCCAGAATGCCTTTTCACCAACTTCCCTCTTTTTTTTTTTTTTCTTTTTTTTCTCCCCTCATCTTGGTGACAGAATGCAGCACACACACACCTTCACCTATGACAGCCTCATAAATCCATGGGTTGAAGTTGTGTAGGGAATGGACAATATGTCACGTAATGAGAGACGACAGACTTAACTAGGCCAAGGCCAGATGTTCCCTGGCTGTGGGGGAAGGAAGGAGGGTTACAGTGATGTACAAGGATATGGGTAGGGCTGATAGGTGGGCAGAGAGGTGTTCAGAAGGTCTTTGAGAGGCTCCTGTGTTACACCAGATGTAAATACAGGCTTAAGGTCTTTACCTGTGTAGAGCAAGACACCATCTTGTGGGAGGGGGTGAATATTCCTCTGTGTTGATACTGGTGTGGGACAGTGGGCTTTGGCAGTGTCCTAACTTTGTCATCTCTTGCTGATTTAGCAGAAATATTGATCTGGAGCTTATCAGATTTTCTCACACTGATTTCTCAGCATTTACTTTTCTCTCTTCAGTTTGTGGTTTTGTGATCTTCTCACAGAAGAGGTCTTTGTAGCAAAATGACATGCTCTGGTTAAGGATTTTAGACTTTGACTACTTTTAGACTAGAAGTTAATATTGTTGCATTAAAAGAACCTCAACAAAACCTCAAAAATTTCTGTGTTATCTTCCACTATATGTATTAGATTTCCAAACAACTGATACCTTGAGAAGCTTTCTAGAACAGAGGCTGGACAGTGTTAAAGGAGTAAAGTAGGAATTTATCAAAAAGGCTTTCAAAGGATACACCTTGGGCAGTACAAGAGCCTGGCGGTGGCTCCATGCAGGATGGACCTGTCATGTGTTTTCACATTTTTACAAGTTTTGGTCTATTTACATATTGTGGTTATTTATCCAATTACAGCTTCAGGTTATGAAGTCACATCCTTCCAGATTGCTTTATTCATTTTGCTGTTTATACTTTTTGGGCCTGAAGCTGTAACTGTGTCCTTGGTTCTCAGGCTGGAAAATGATTGTTTTGTCTAACTAAACTGTGAAGAGAACTTGCTAATACTTTATATGCAGTTTAAAGTTATATACTAATGCAGTACAGATTCTGGAAAATATGAAATCTGAAACTTAAGGCATCAGAACCACATAATTACATTGTCCTTTTTCCTTGCCCTTGCATCCCCTGTACTGTTCTGTTGATTTAGTTTGTAAACTCTTTTGTAGGAGTGGATGAATCTTCACAGTCATTCCTGAAATCTGTGTTTATATTGCTGTTAAACATTGTCTCTGGATGTGAGAATTCCTGAGTGATTCCAGACTATCCTTCATTGTTGCAACTGTTCATGTCAGCTTTTCTTTGTGCTTTTACACAGGAGCCTTGCTGATTAGGTAAGAAGGTCTCATGCCCTTCACATGCTGGTGATGGCGTTAGTGTTTCAAGACAAAAGAACAGCTGAGAGTTGGAGCTGAAACCAACAGATAAGGGTAGAAGAGGGATTTGGTGCTGCTCTCACTTCAGCAATTCTTCGTTACCTGGAGCCTTCTAGCCTCAGATGCTGCTGCTCTTATTTGGTTGTTACTGTCTTTTCCATTTCAGTCTAAAATTGCCCATGTCTGATCACAGTTGACATGTGTCACTGTGGAGATGGATTAGAGAGCTTCACAATCTTGCCCACCCAGAAAGACCACAGGAGCATTTTGCCTGCATTTTACCCTCTGTGGAGTTTTGGGCTGTTTGCTGCATACTAGGGGTATCCAGAGTAGAAACTATCAAAGAAATCTGTAACTTTGTGCTTTTGATGTAAAAAAAACCCACCTTTTTGTTTTAAGTTCCTGGAGTATTGCAAGTTACCCTTGAAGCTTATAGGTCAAACCTCAAAGTCCTTGCTCCCTCAGAGTTAAGAAAGGATGAAAAAGCAAACAAAGGTGTGGAGGTTACAGGGATCGGTGTAGGTTCCCCCAGCAGGCCAGTGCTTGTGCTGGGACTGGAGCTGAAATCTGAAGCATTCCAAATCAGTCTTCTCTGCCTCATCTCCCTGCCATGCTCAAGCCACCAGTGATGGAGACCTTCAGCTGCCTGGGCAATGAGTAGTTTAGTTGTGCTACTTTAAGCTCTGTAGTAATGGAGAAGGTCTGGTTGTCAGGCCTGTTCTGCTCTCCCCAGAGTGAATTGCTTTACACAGACCATTCACCTTGGATTGTGGTTACGAAAATGTGAAATGTGCTGATCCCAGGCTGCTGGAGGGAAGTCCTGCAAGGTGGTGTCAGGATGTCTCTCTTCCAGACAAGGCCACAGCCTTGTGCAGTCTGTGCCCCGTCCCACTCCCCCAGCCTGCTGCTCCTGTCTTCCCCTGTTCCATTAATGAAATACACAGGCACTTGCATTTCCATATCAATAGGGACAGCTGTGCTTTCTGGTGTGTGTGCCTGGAAGAGCTGGTGCTCTACTTTCTTGGGGGTTTGGTTTTGCTCAGCAAAATTCTGCCTCAAGACATAACAGGAATACACAGGTTTTCTCATGGTCGTTCGCTGTCTGTCACACATTCCTCATGACTTTTTCTTTCTTAACGTGAGTAGATGGAACCCAGAAAGTTTCTGACCTGTCTGCACCACAAGCATTTAAGTCTCTTTAAAGCTGATTCTTTTCTTCATTATAAATGAGGTAACACCTTTCAAACAGGACAGACAGATGGTAAATGGTTTCTCAAAACCTTGAAATCACTCAGTTTTTATGTTTAGTGAACAATATTCTGTGTCTACCAGCACAGAGGAAAATTACGTTAGAAGAAACAACTTCTTGTGGATTTCTAGTTCTGGAAATTAGTGGATGCACCTCCTACTACCTGTATTCCTGCCATTACCATGAGCTTCTTCCTGAAGACTGAGGGTGAAACACATGAAGTGCTCACAAGCGTTTAATAACAAGCTGCCTAAATACTGAGAACTTTCCGACTGAGTGAACTGCTGTCATACTTATGAACAGGAAGGATGACATTACCAGGAAAGTTTAAGTGGCACACCAAGATTCTGAAGAGCAGTTAATAGGTTAAAGAAGCAAAGGTCATATTTAGAGATTCAGAATTTTCTCTCCAGTAATTGCTGTCCCATTGGAATTGTTTGGTCATTGTTTAGTTCTGGAGACTTAATCCAACTCAACTATCTTAGTGCCATTGAGGTATCCAAAGTGGCAAAACGTTAGAGGTGATCTGATCTGTGATCCATCAGCACAGAAATGCACCTGAAGAACAGTCCAGGCATGTGCTTTTGGAAAGAATACTTTGGCACAGATACATCATCTCAGTTAGAGTGTCTGTTGCCCCAGCTCCAGCAAAAGGAATGCCTCTGGGACAGGAATTACCTGTTGTAATCCTCTTTGGTGAGATGTGCTGCAAAGTAAGAACTCATATTTGCCAAAAATAAATACTTCATATTAATTTGGAACTTTGTGTGGATGGTGTTTCTTCTGGAGCATATCACAAGGGAGCAGATGAAGGAATAATCCAATATGAGAGAATTTCTGACCACTAAGGAAACAATTGACTTATTTTTTAATTTATGCAGTATGGAACCTAATTTTCAATTCATTGGTTTGGACCTTCTTGCCAGAGAGCTTTTTTTTTTCCCCTGACTTGGATTATTGGCAATTTATAGTATATAAAAAAATTAGCATTTGTTTTTCAAAAGCTTTAATCTTGTTTTTTTGCCATACCAAACAGCAAAGAATACACAAACAAAAGGCATTAAACAGTTTTGAGAGCTCAAATTAATTTGACCTCCTTGATATTTTTAGCCTTGAGTAGATTGCTTTTGAAATATTACATTACACATTTAATTCTGATAGGCTTGAGCAGTGGACCAATAGGAATCTCAGGAGGTTTAATAAGATCAAGCTGCACCTGGGTTGGGGCACCCCCCCAGTATCAACATGGGCTGCAAGGGGGTGAGCTAGGGGATGATTCTATGATCTTTTAAATTTGCTTTATGATGTCTTGGGAGTGCACGGGATTTGGCAAAGTGTGATATTGAGTATATAATGATAAACAAGGAGCTGTATGTGTGTGTGTGTATATATGAAATGTGTACATAATCTCCAGAGACTTTTCAAGTGGAAAATTCTGGAATTACTGCTGAATGATATCTTTGCTTTGGAAAAGCCTCTTTATATACCTCTACATATCAGTTATAATGTAACATCATCTAGCTCACTGCTTTACACATTACAAATGAAGTACAATTATTGTTTAGGTTCTTGTCCCAGAAACTCTCCAAATTGTTGAACATACACTTGTTTTTTCTGCAGTAGCAAGCTCTCTTGACAATGTGCATTATTTGGTTAGAATAAATTTTTAATTGAAAAAGAAATCTCAAATAAATAAATAAATAAATAAACGTGAACCAGTTTTTATCCATGATGGTTATTGACACAGAATTAGATCCAGGTTGCACTCAGAACCTAGTGCTAAATCACTGAAATTCTAATAATGGTAAGTTGTTAAAAACTGCAGTTTTAAATTACTATTTGCTTTTGTTTAAGAAAATTAGGCTGTCTGTTCCAGTATATCCATTTTGTATGTGAGCATTTACAGATATGATAGAACTTTTGCACAAATTTACAAGTTTACATCATGGAGATCTACATTTTCCCTTGCATACAGACAAATTCCCAGTTGCAAAATCAAGGCATAAACTTGAGTATGTTCAGGGTTTTTTTTCTATGCCAAAAGACAAAGCTTGCATTTAATATTTATCTCACTGGAGATTTGGTGGAACTGTTGAATTAATGTTGAGTGTTGCTTATTTTCATAGTGTTAGTTCAGTATGAATAAGGCTTCCCACATTTTATTGTAGGTGGGAAGGGTGTCTCAGAAAAAAAACAGTAATTAATTACTCCCTGGGTTTTTCAGCCATCAGGCTCCCAGTGATTCATTCAGGAATACAGGTTGAGTCCTGAAAACAGTTTTAACACCCATTGGAACAACCCTTTTGTGTTCTGATTGATTCCAGGATCTGTATTTAAACACAATTTTAATTCTCGGGGTTTTATCAGATGCTCTAATTGCAGCAACTAAAAATATCCTTATCAGGCTAAATTTAAATCTAAATTAAATCAATTGTCAAAGCCTGACAACTAGATTTTCTGCTGATTAATGCAGAGTTGGGTATTTCTGCCATGTTCCTATTTGCTTTTTCTTCCAAACCCTGATTTCAGATGTGACTGACCTTAAAATGTTCTTTCCTTTCTCCACTTGCATAGATTATTCTGAGATCTTTGAAGAGTAAGACAAGCCCAGTGAAGACAACTACAAGAATGGGATATGGTGCACTCAAGGGCTTCCTTCTTGTGAGAGATGCTGTTCCAAACTTGGAAACCCACATCATCAGTTGGCAAAGGATAAATTTATTAGGACAAACACATTCTAGGCACTATTTTAGCTTATTTTCTGAAGGGGGAAAAAAAAAGTTTGCTGCCTGCCAGGGGAGTTCCTCCCACACATCAAAATCTCTAGAAAGTAAAGTCAAGTTTTCAGCACTCTGGGCAAAAGGTTGAAGATGTGAAAGACAAATTTTTACAAGTTTCATGAAAATCAGTGGCTTTTGAGAAATAAGAGACTCTGACTGCTGCATCCTTAGGGAAAAAAATGGGTAGGTAGGGTATTTGTTCTTGTTCTTGTTGGCCTGTGCTTCACTGTTAGAATATTTGTGGAAGTGTTGGATATTCTGTATTTGTCCAGTAGCTGCTGTAATTCCCTTTCTTCTGGGGGCAGCTAAGGGGTTAAAAAGGTGTCTCAAATTATCTCAGACAAAATACCACAAAAGCATTGATTAAACTATATTTGTGGGTAACAGAGAGAGAAGGAATTCCAGATTTGTTCTGGAGTAACAAATTCAAATACATTTTTACTCTACTAGCTAAAATTAAAATAGCAATAGAGGTAAAAACCACTGAACTACTTAGGTGCCTTTAATTTTTTATTTTTTTATCATCAAGAGGCTGTTTAATCTGCTGAGTACAGCAGTTTCATCTCTCTTACCTCATGTTTCTCCAAGATAAGTAGTATATCCAGCTCATGGATATATAAGTCAAAATTTTCTCATTTCATGTGGGCAGCAGTGGAGTTTGTAGGCATTTCAATTGAGCCATTAAAAAAATTTATGAAGACACTTCTGCCAAGCGGAAATAAAACTGTTTTCTTTTGCTTTCTGTAACTTCACCCAAAGAAACAATAAGAAAGTACAGTTTGTTTTCAGCCCATTTGTTTTTGATCATGTCTAAAAAATAATAGTAATAGTCCTAACTGCAAGTAGTCCTTCTACCAGATACACAAATAATCCAAAAAACAGCTTCCTCCTTCATTGCACTTGATTTGTGTCCAGTAAGAGAGTGATTGAGGGAGCTTGAACAAATTAATGCTTTATATCAGCCCATCTAGATTAAATTTCTGAGACAATTGTAGGCAACTCGGGTGAAAATGAATGGCTAATTTAATTTGACCTTTTTAAAATGCAAACATTTTAAGTAAGTGCCTTAAATATCTTGCATAGGATGCTTGATTTAATAAATCTAGTTTTCTTTCTTATGTTTATTTTATTGCCTATTCTGTGCTTTCAAAGTTTTCTCCAGTCCCTTTCTTAATGTAATGGAATTAGAAAAGAAAGCAGATGGCTGTCAGATGGCTGTCACCAACCAAAATGGGTAGGTTTGGGTATTATTTGGCTGTCATAAACCAGATGCCTTCACACTGTTTCATGATGTTTTCACAGAGGTTCCAGTACAGGTCCTGTTCCCCCTCATTGAACAGTGCTCTTGGCCTCTACCTCATGGAAATGTCCTCTCCTTTTGCAACTACAACAATCATGGAGAATTACATTCAGAAATAGAATCAAGTATTTTCACACAGTTTTAAAAACAAAAGATAAGCATTATAATTGAGCTGTAATTATAGCTCAATTGATTTTAATTACAGCTGTAGCCTCAGCAGCCCGACTCTCTACTTCCCTCAGCTGAGCAGAGTGTTTGCTGCACTGGAGGCATCCACAGCTCGTCAGGACTCTGTCAGGGGCACTGGCCTTGGTTGTCCGTGGATCTCCACCTAGATGACAAAATGAACAATTTCCCACCTTTGTGGAAATAAATCCTTTGCAGAATTGCTAAATCAGTGAACCATAGTGACAGAGATAGAAATGCTAGGAATGCCCCTCTGTAGTCCTAAGCATCTGTGAAGAGATGATGGGAATGGGGTGAGGTCAGCAATCCTAACATTGTTCAGAAGTTCACCAAGGGCTAAAAAAGCAATACTGGCCTGCAAAAAGTAAACTCTATCTAAAATAAATTATAAATCACCTGAAAGGAAAAAAATTAGGAAATTAAAACCCTGGACTCAGCATGGAGGCATATAAAAAACATGTTATTAGCATTACAGATGGGACAATGTGCACACCCTGGAATGTAAAAAAAGAAAAAAAAAAAAAAAGAATTGAAGGAAAGTGGGAGTGTGAGGAGGAAAGTGCCCAATAATATGTTCAAGTGATAAGGTACAATATTTTATTGAAGCTAAAATATACTCTTTAGAAGCACACTCGAAATTTAAACAATTCTAATGAAATGAAAGGAACTTTGGCAGATAAGAGAGGCAAGGCAGAAATCTGAAAAACTAATTTTCAAAGGTACAAAGGCAAGGAATAACTGATATAAGGTGATTGGAGGTAATCTGCGCGTTGGAAAAATCTCTGGATCTGGAACAGAAAGAGGGCAGCTGAAACCCTGGCAGCTGCAGAGTGGTACAAATTTCCTTACAGGCCAAGAGGCCCCTGCTCTCCTTGGGCCGACAGGTGGCTTTACATTTAACATTACAAGATGTGGATTCTTTCTGGGGAGGAAATCTTTTAAGCCAGATAAGCTTTATTTTGGGGTTGCCACCTTTGAGGTAGTGAACACCAAGAAAAATGAGTAATGATGAATTGCTGTCCTATAACATGTCTATGTGGGCTGTGTCATGGAGGGACAGGTAGGATTACTTTAAAACATAATTCATATTGTCAGTTTCAGCCTTTAGATCTCTTTTTGTTGACTCCTCTATGTGCTGGAAATCTATTTGTGATGTTCTGTCTTCTGGCCTTAATCAATTCAGCCTGGGTTTTTTCCCCTTGTATCTTCATTTTCCCCAGTTTAAGCAGTTTCTATTCTTGTACTTTAAAATGTCAGTGTCATTTTCATTTGCACTGAATAATCTCTCAACGTTTTGCTATTTTGCTTTAAGTCCCCTTAGACACCTGTTCCGTAAATACAACTTCCATTAAAGTTTGACAGAATTATAAGGATTGATTCTGCTTCATTGAATTTAATGGGATTTTGTCATTAATTTTTCTGGAAAATGGCTCATATTCAAAATATGTGGTGAAAAAAACTAAAAAAAAAAAAAATCTGCTGTTGGTATTAGGCAGTTCTAAAGTTGCTTGAAATAACTGTATATCTATCCACTCTTCCCTCACAGCTCTGCTTCATCAGTTTTGTTACATGTGTTCATTTTTCAGAAAGATATTTAGCATTTCTATCTCTTAGCTTTGCTGAAACCTTCAGAGCTTTCTCCAGCAGCAAATGAAAGAAATATAAAAGGTATTCTTGTGGCATTGTGTGACAAGGATTTTGTAAAATTTATCCTTTATATAAGAAAGGATCCTCTGATACTCTGCTCATCTACTTCCATAGTGATAATTGCCCACCCATTTACACTTTCTTGATTTGACTTAAAATAATCATTAAGATAACTGTCATTTCCTTGTCACTATATGTGGTTTTTGATAATAATATTTCAATTTCTTAGCTCTCAGAAACAACAATAATAGTAATGATTGCTGATAATATGAGTTGTTTTGTTGCAGCTGTCTAAATTGCTTTATTTATCCATTTGGCTTTTACTGATTATGGAGATTTTGCAGGTTCATCAGAGATGAATTATAAGTCCGTCTTTACAGACAGAAAATACAGGTTGTTAACAAGCCCAAACTTGTGTTCCCAGGTATGGTCCTGTTGTAAATTGTTAAATGTTTTCTGATTTTATCTTATTGTTATTGACAGAGTGAATTATTTAATAGTTGCCATCTAAATAAAATGCTGACAATAACATTTGTTTAGATTGGATCAGGAAAAGGTCCTTCACCCACAGAGAGATTGGCCACTGAGCAGGCTCCCCAGGGAAGTGGTCAGCACCAAGCCTGACAGAGTCCAAAAGGTATTTGGACAATGCTCTCAGGCACATGGTGTGACTCTTGAGGATGGTCCTGTGCAGGGCCAGGAATCGGACTCAGTGATCCTTGTGGGTCTTCTGAGTCCCTTCAAATTCAGAAGATTCTGGGATATAAGTCCAAGCCCATCATGTTAGCAGCTTTTATTAATTTTTCTTTTCTTTTTTCTTCTTTTCCCTTTCCCTTTTCACTTCAATAATCTTTTTAATT